>NQII01000411.1:22247-173760 GCA_002778355.1 Clitarchus hookeri | reverse complement strand
TCGCATGTTGGAATCTTGAGGGAAGATGCCGCTAGTCGTCGAGTTTTCTCGGGGATCTCCCTTCACCCACCACCCAATGCAATCCGGCGCTGCTCAATACTCACCTTGCTTCGCCCTCGTCGGCTCTCGAGACCTCGATGTTAAGAGCTGCTTAAATCTCTTCACTCACTCGCGTGTTGGAAATGAGAAATATTTGATCCGTTCCGTACTTACTTAATCTAATACTGCTCTTGCTTTATCATCACTACCAATTAGCTATAGGTTTTGTGCTCGGCTGTAGTAATACGAGCCATTCACAGCCGGGTGCAGGAACACGGTCTACGAATCAAATACCATCAGGGAAGATAATCGGGCATTAAGCATTGCAGTGTACAGAGCCAGCCAAAAAAAAATATTATTTTCTTTATGTACACAACTGTACACAATGGGTAAAAATGCGTTAAGGGTATCCCTAAAAAAACATTTATCGCCTTAAGTACGTAAGCAAAGCGGCGGCGATGGAAAATAGCATAAACTAGTTTCTGGCGTATTCTGTTTCATCAGAATCTCAAGTGGTGGCTATAAGGTTTTTAATACCTACAGCAAGCTGCTAATAAAAGATGCAGCATTGTCGCTATAGTTGAAAACACAATTCTACAGAAGAATACATATCGGGAGCAGAGGTCTACTTACAGCGATTTTCGCTGGCTTCGACAATTTTCAACGACTACATTTACGTTACGTTACAATAACCAAATTTTCTGAGCTGGCAACAAAATATCGGCTTTAATTTCTTCCCTGAAATAAANGTTACGTTACGTTACAATAACCAAATTTTCTGAGCTGGCAACAAAATATCGGCTTTAATTTCTTCCCTGAAATAAATAAATTTACGTCGAAATATGCAATAGTTTTTTTTAACATTATAATAGACAAAACTGCTTACAGTGAAGCCCATATGACAAGGGAGGCGCCTTAAATCGCCCGCCTACCTGGCGCCTGAACTGCGTTGCAGGGTGTTTGAAATATACGTATTTCCCACGAAACTATTAAGCGGGCGTCCAACGCACTCACTCATCTAGGAAAAGAACACACACTTCAGGTGAGGCCCGTCGAGTGCTTCCAGGAGCACAAGCATTAGAAACGCTATTTCAAAGCACTACAACAAAGCCACGCATCTCAAAATACACGCGTCAAATACCGGATTTTCACGGGATCTCTCGTTTTCCCCCGCCCTCGCATTCCGGCGCTGCTCCAGACTCACCTCACTTTACCCTCATCGGTTCCCAAGACCTCGCTGTTAAGAGCCGCCCAAATCTCTTCGCTCACTCAACGTGTATGGTTCCAACATGTTGCTGGCCGAAGACGAAATATTTTTCAGGCGTGTGATACTGGAGCTCGCCGAACAAGCGGCCGTTTCACCCGTGTACTCTTAACACATCNCCCATTCCGACTCAGTGTACATATTTATGTACTTTATGCACGTTAACATATGTTCGGTAGTTCCTGATTAATCTTTCTTTAATTTGTAATCAGTATGTACACCGCCGTTATAAGTTTATTTTACAAGATTTGNGTACACCGCCGTTATAAGTTTATTTTACAAGATTTGAATATACTAATTTTTTTATTATAATTTATTTCAGGTCAAGGTGCAGTTAATATTTAAGTTTAGGTGAATTACAATATTATTTTAATATATGTATTTAGATTTGGAATTTCTAATGAAGGTGGATTTGTTTGTAATTTTGTTTATGTTGATTTTTTGATTTTAGCTCTAAAATAAGTACACTGCAAATCTCAATGATTAAGTTATCATTCTGTGGGAAAATATTTCGCAAACCGTCTTACTGAGCTTGGAAATAATTGGTTCATAAACTGTAGCCGAACATATAGGTTACACCTGTTTTTTCGCGAAAATATTTCAAGACCACTTGTACTCCGAAACACTAGAGCTAAGATCCACTTTCGTGATTGAGTGCTTCTGACTGCCACGCAGCGAAAGTGTCTGCCCGAATCACGGACACTCAGTTTCAGAGATAACCTTATTCTTATCGGCCCAGTCAGGTAAGGAACTGTCTCCCGTCAGAGACACATGGCCAATATCTAGAGACCTGCAGAATTCACGTTATTATTTGGAGACACCGTAATTTTTACACGCGTGTGCTTTTGTAATACGTTTGTCATTGGACCATACTTTATCTGACACGCCCTGAGTAACTCTACGCCGATAAATAAACGCTTCACAATTGTTTACCCCAATCACGTGCAGTTCGGTCAGAAAGGGAGTGGCTTCGCATTTATGCAGCAGCTAATAGAGAAACGACGCCTACCCCGGTATATAAAGTGCTGTGAATTTCCACCTCATGCTAAATAGTAACGCGAATTTCGCATATGCCTGCTCATTATTAGGGACACCCGAACTTCGCAAAAAGATTTCCTNATGCTAAATAGTAACGCGAATTTCGCATATGCCTGCTCATTATTAGGGACACCCGAACTTCGCAAAAAGATTTCCTCGCATGCTAGATTTCAATACACTACGGGCTTCCCAGCAAATTTATTTGGCACATTGGAGGCATGTCTTTGTGAAAAGACATTTTCTTACTTCATTGGCCAATCATAATTAGGTTACTCCGATACTGAACGTCTGTTATTCGCGGGCATACACTTGAAATACGAAGCACCTAGATCATCCAATGAAGAAAGTTGGTCTGAGTTAAAGTGTTACGAAATATATCTGGTAGTGAAATATTATCGCGTGTCCTTACTCATAAGTAAGGACAGTGATGTTTCGCGAAAATATTTACAGACAAGATATAATCCAAAGCACTGTAGGATAGTCCAGCTTCTTTGATTAGCTAAAAAATATTCTGGCCCATGTTAAACGTTTGCGCACGAATCACGAAGGTTCAGTGTCGGAGTTACTTAGTCCTGAGTGGCTTGGTCGAAGACGGACACGGTACCAGCAGCCAATGGAGGTACAACAACAGCTGAGGTGTGTGTATATAGTATTGAAGTCCTGGCCCTGCTATTGGCTGTGACAACGAAACAAGTGTTGTGTCGACTTAAGCACGGCACGCATTAAGTACATTTTTGTTTTGTTTTCAACACCTGAAACAGTAAATTAAGATGGGCCTGAAAGGGTTGAAGTACTCTGCGGTCATGGGTACCGGAGTTCTGCTCCCGTAGCCGCAGAGGCCTTGACGTGTGGAAGGGACCGGCAGGCCGGTGCGCTTCTACTCACTTGTCTATTCTGTGTCCGTGCCACAAGGAAGCCGAGAACGGATGGCCGGACGTGCGCGCGTGAGGCCGTGGCGAGTAACGGCGCATGCGCGTCGGGTCACGTTTTTCCTGCCAGCCCCTTCGCAAGCCTTCTATCTCATTGCCAGCAGCGTCCAGACCGAGGTGACGCACCATCTGCCGTCCCAGTTCAAGTGACTGGAGAGATTTGGGCGGTTCTTAAACAGAGAGGTCTTGAGAGCCGATGAGAGAGATTGAGGTGAGTATGGAGCAGTGCCGGAATGAAAGGGAAGGGGGAAAAGGGAGGCCCCTCGAGAAAACCCCGCTTGGCATCGTCCGATACGATTCCCACAAGCAAAAAATCTGGGAGTGACCCGGCCAGGGATTGAACACGCTTCGCCTTGGTGGGAGGCGAGCGTGCTAACCGCTTAGCCACCGCGGCCCCTGTCCCAGTTCGAGTCTATGATTTTACACAGTTTGTCAGGTTATTATAAAGTATTATTAGGACTGCCAGTTTTTCGCGACAAGATACCAGGAATTATTATGCGGCTCTTCACCTCTTGACGTATTATCCCGGGTATACTCGTTCACGTCTCACATGTTGCAGAATAGGCGAAGTCATGGTCGGTGATGTACTAGGTCAGAAGATAGCACCTATACGGTTATTGCCTTTGCCTGATAAATGCTATTGGATTCTGCTGACACACCAAATATTGTATCATAGATTGCTTCTTGCGCCATGGATCTGATTATAGCATTTCCATATACTCAAAATTGTCAGTAGTTATAAGTACGGCCAGTGACTTTTCGCGTAAAAATCGGAGCACACAGTAGACTTCAATACTATATGCACACCTCAGCTGTTGCTACACCTCTATTGGCTGCTTGTGCCGTGTCCGTCTTTGACCAAGCCACTCAGGACTAAGTAACTCCGACACTGAGCCTTCGTGATTCGTGCGCAAAAGGTTAACACGAGCCAGAACATTTTTTTAAGCCAATCAAATAATCTGGACGATCCTACAGTGCTTTGGACTGTATCTTGTCTCGAAATCTTTTCGCGAAATATCGCTGCCCCTAGATATAGGCTATACCAAATTCTCCCTGCTTTCAAACCAGGCAACAGCCTCAACAACGAGGTCTTGAGAGCCGATGCGGGGGTAGAGCGATGTGAGTATGGAGCGGCGCCGGAATAATCGGACGGAGAAACTGGAGATCCCCGAGAAAACCCGCCGACCAACAGCATCGTTCGGCACGATTCCCAAATGGAAAAAATTCAGGAGCGATCCCACCGAGAATCGGACCCGGCTCGCTTAGGTGGGAGGCGAGCAGTCTAACCACTGCACCACTGCTTCCCCGTTGGTTGTACTGCAAAACCCATTAGATCAGAACCTATTTGGTGGTTCGATAACGTCTGCTATCATGCGCGTTAGTGCCTGCTAGTCAATCATCGACCTTCAGTGTCGGGATCACTTGGTTGTGATTGGTCCAGTCATGAAGAAATTGTCTCCTCACGCAGACGCGCATCCAAAAGCTAAATTTTATTTCCAAATGTGCACATACGTAGTTAAAGTTTAACCTGTGCACATATCTTTTCGCGAAAGACAGGTGGCCTCAAGTGCTAGGTAAAGTCTATTCATGCTTACTTCACAATTTTTTCAATAAAAACTTTTGAAAAATCACCCCATGTATGTTGTGTTTGGTTTTTTCCTAAATATGCCACGTATCAAAAGCGTTTTATACTTTTAATGACATAAAATGACTTATTTCCTGTTAAATTGCACTTTTACATTCATTGCATCTATAAATGAGATATTTCACTTATAATCAACCCAAATAAAAAAAACANACACAGAGATAATAGGTGTGTTGGTAATACCTAGTAAGAAAAAATTTTTATGCTAAATATTATTAATCTGAGCACGCACAAATGCGGTGCTTTGTCCCTCTGGTGTAATTCTCTAGATTTGGTTAACCTGTTTTTTCATGAGGCGGAGGAATATCCTGTAAGTAGAACTTAGCGGAGCTTTAGAAAAGTTGGAAGTTACTGTGAATGGACTGTAGACTCACCGCGATATGATTAAGTTAGGACTACCAGAAATTAGCGCAGAATAGGTTGTTACACCAAGTGTATGACCTGCTGTCAGTGGAATGCCGAATCGACTGTATCCCAATGAAAAATTCTTCCTTATTTAATATGATGTACATAAGATCGTTCGTGTTTATTTGAGCATTTTTTAAAACATTATTTTTGTCACGGAATTTACTGTAAATGTGATGTAGCGTTCGAGCAAGGCAATGACAAAAACTAGCGCAGCGAGTAAATTCCATCTGTAGAACATGTGCGTACCGAGATTTTCATACCATTGTGGATCGAACCACACTTGGATTAAGTAATCGATAAAGGAATACCTGGAAAAAAAGCAGGCCGAATANTAACGGAATTTACTGTAAATGTGATGTAGCGTTCGAGCAAGATAATGACAAAAACTAGCGCAGCGAGTAAATTCCATCTGTAGAACATGTGCGTACCGAGATTTCCATACCATTGTGGATCGAACCACACTTGGATTAAGTAATCGATAAAGGAATACCTGGAAAAAAAGCAGGCCGTATAGAAAAATATTACTTTTGATTTCCTTACTAAATCTCAAATAGAACTAGTCTATTAAACACAATACATTTCTGCCCAAAACCGTTGAACTTGTAGCCAATAAGCATACCATCACTTCTAGGTAATTAACATTATTCTATTCGGTATATTTTCATGATTACATATAAAATTAACATGTTTCCTGTTTTCGTTCCTCACAATTTTAAAAATATTTTTCGCTTGAAGAGTGACAGTGACAACATTNTAGAAAAATATTACTTTTGATTTGCTTACTAAATCTCAAATAGAACTAGTCTATTAAAAACAATACATTTCTGCCCAAAACCGTTGAACTTGTAGCCAATAAGCATACCATCACTTCTAGGTAATTAAAATTATTCTATTCGGTATATTTTCATGATTACATATAAAATTAATTAACATGTTTCCTGTTTTCGTTCCTCACAATTTTAAAAATATTTTTCGCTTGAAGAGTGACAGTGACAACATTNAATTAACATGTTTCCTGTTTTCGTTCCTCACAATTTTAAAAATATTTTTCGCTTGAAGAGTGACAGTGACAACATTTTCCCCAAACGTGGAAACATCAAGTGCATTTAATTCGTAATGAGAAAACACATACTACATCTGCTTAGTTGACCAACACAACCGAATGTGTTCGTGAGAGATTTGTTTCCAACCGCCAGCGATCAAAAGCTATCAGGCAGTAACACGACATGACATCGTAGAGTATATTCACGGTTACATAAAACTTTTCTGAAACCCCGTTATAGTTATATTTTAGGGATATTCCTCCGCCTTGTGCAAACAAATCGTAACTTAATATAGAAAATTACACCAAGGGAGAAAATGCACCGCATTTGCACGATAACTCTTTCCTCCAAGGCATTTCCAACACACCTATAATATTCCGGTTTTTATTAATATTTCCTTTAAATGAAATATAATAATTATGAATAAAATATAAGTGAAACTGTCATTTAACGAAAAATAAGACACTTTGATGTTGACGAACGTATAAAAAGCTTGTGATACACGACGTGTTTAGGAAGTAACTACACACATCATACCTTGGGTGATTTTTCAGAAGCTTGATTCAAAAAGTGTGAAAAATCAGCGAATATAGTATATTCACGGTTACTTCATATTTTTCGAATCATATCTTTGAAAAATCACACCTCGTACGACGTGTTGGGCTGTTTCTTAAATATTCCATGCATTAAAATTTACGGGCAAATTTAACTTTTACTTATTTTTATCTGAAAATTGTAATATTTCAGTCATAATTAACACAAATAAAAACAGCGATAAATTAGTTGTTTTGGTAATGCCTACTGCGAAATAGTATAGTTCTCACCCACAATATAATTACACTGAGTGCGAACAAATACGGTGCGTTGGCCCTCTGGTNCTGCGAAATAGTATAGTTCTCACCCACAATATAATTACACTGAGTGCGAACAAATACGGTGCGTTGGCCCTCTGGTCTGATTTTCTAGATTCGGTTAAGCTTTGTTTACACGAGGCAGAGAAATATCCGGGATGTAGAGCTTCAGCAGGGACTCAGAAAAGTTGGTCCCCTCCAAAGGCTAAAGACGAGGTAGACTGATTTCGCTGGCTGCGCACGACCTGTCTCCGTGTCCCAACAATGAACTGCTTTCCTGCCAATACGACTAGAAAAAACCAGCGCGGATTGGATTTGAAAATAGAACACTGTTTAGTTAACAAGTATTTTGAGATGTCTGCTTTCCTTCCTCTAACCAAATCGGAACGCATTTGTATTAAATTCAAATCGGCGAAAGCATTTAACTCGTGTGAAAGTGCTTGTCTTTTAAAAATCAACACGCGAGCAAACACGTTCACGACTGTAGACCGTGTGACTTTCACAGTTTTGTTTATTTGCGGTAGGTCAACGTTGGATACGTTCGCAGAAGCTGAATAAGCGGGATATCTCATCTTCAGTCTATGGTCCCCTCGGACGGTGACTAGTGATCTAAAACTCCCCCCCCCCCCTCCGCCTCCAATGCTGAGAAGTTTACCAAGCAGTTCCCGGGACATGCAGTTCCAATCCTGGGACGCCGAGAGACACCATGGAGACCTAAACGGGACTTACCCGTTTACACCAGAAAATTTCGTGAGTTCATTTGACGACTAGTCTCTACTCGGACCCCAACACGCTATCGTCTCTTCAATGGCTGGTTGCATTTACGAAGAGCACGAGTCAAGAGTAAATAAGTACACGGAGGCGAAATTGCTTGGCGGTTCCTTTCACGTGGGCATACCTACTCTCCGATTGGCTGCGCGGAGCTCTGGGAACTGGCCTTGTGTCTGAATGGCAACTGCACAGATAAAAGTATAATGTTTTGCCAACAGTATTAATGTTATTACCACAGTAATATTTAGTTATCTGTGAGTCGGTAACAATGTCGCTGTTAATGCAGCATACTGTCAAGCTATTAATGTAACCGCAATTTTAACTACTTTTGTTATAATGTTACTTCCTTGCTGTACTGTCGACATTAAGGTGGTGTTGATGGTGCGGAAAATAAACGATTCTGTGTTGAATTGATGTTCACACCTGTGTTGAAAATTTTCTTGTATTTACTTTGAACTANTTTACCAAGCAGTTCCCGGGACATGCAGTTCCAATCCTGGGACGCCGAGAGACACCATGGAGACTTAACGGGACTTACCCGTTTACATCAGAAAATTTCGTGAGTTCATTTGACGACTAGTCTCTACTCGGACCCCAACACGCTGTCGTCTCTTCAATGGCTGGTTGCCTTTACGAAGAGCACGAGTCAAGAGTAAATAAATACACGGAAGCGAAATTGCTTGGCGGTTCCTTTCACGTGGGCATACCTACTCTCCGATTGGCTGCGCGGAGCTCTGGGAACTGGCCTTGTGTCTGAATGGCAACTGCACAGATAAAAGTATAATGTTTTGCCAACAGTATTAATGTTATTACCACAGTAATATTTAGTTATCTGTGAGTCGGTAACAATGTCGCTGTTAATGCAGCATACTGTCAAGCTATTAATGTAACCGTAATATTAACAACTTTTGTTATAATGTTACTTCCTTGCTGTACTGTCGACATTAAGGTGGTGTTGATGGTACGGAAAATAAACGATTCTGTGTTGAATTGATGTTCACACCTGTGTTGAAAATTTTCTTGTATTTACTTTGTACTANACGGAAAATAAACGATTCTGTGTTGAATTGATGTTCACACCTGTGTTGAAAATTTTCTTGTATTTACTTTGTACTAAAACATCGTTAAAATGTTAAATAAATTCAGTACAATAATTTTGTCACAAGATGAAATATTACTCACGAAGGAAAAAAAAAACATTACGGGCGGGAGGGGAATCGAACCCGTGCAAAAGTGATTGACGTTCGCCCACTTCTCGAGTCCTAACATCCCATCAACTTCTCTATTGTAACATGTTTAAATGTGTTTTATATTATCGGTATTCAATACAACATAACGACAACCTGAAGTATACTTTCATTATGTGGAAATACTTTATGCTCTAGAAATTTATGCATGTTTGGGACACGTACACTGCTTTTCAAGGCTTGAGAACTGGTCTCAGCTACATTTTGTTCTCATACTTTCCTAAAAATTTTAATTATAGTGGTTTCATCTTACGAGGTCATCGCTGTTCACTTGCACCCGCCAGATTACAACTTCAAGTCTGCGTGAACTTGTGTTGGCTGGACATTACTTTAATGTTGCGTTATGCAACATTTGGTTGCGGCAACGTTACTTTCAGGCTATATTGACACTATTACTTCCACAGCATATTTGCATTACTACAACATAAACGTTTAAAGAAATACCACAGTAGTAATTGTTTTGTTGCAAGGACTATAGGCTTTTTCTGTGTGCGTGTTGCAGAAGGTTCCCTATTGGCTGAATTGCTGGCTGGCGTGAAGTTACCTGCCCGGTAATTGGCGAAAGTCGTTGCAGCATTTTCTTCGCCAGTGACGCCATTTTGCTTGCTTGTGTGGCCCCAGTATTAATATCTAGAGACCTGAAGAATTCGAGGGATTTCTTTTGGGACAAGTTAGAATTCAAAACACGTGTTGATATAAGTTTAGCCGTTGGTCCACGCGGTGTTTGACGCTTCCTGGAGAACGCTGGCCCAGTTGTCGCCTTCCACTGTGACAGCAGACAACNTGTTTGACGCTTCCTGGAGAACGCTGGCCCAGTTGTCGCCTTCCACTGTGACAGCAGACAACCAATGCACGGTTGAAACAGGCATGCGTGTACATAATACTGTGGAGTCCAGCCTTCGGGTCATTGAACTCGCGAATTTTTCAGGTCTCTATTAATAGCTGTTTCACCTCTGTATCTTTAAGTGATCTGTGCCAAAGAGTTAGTACCTATGATCATTTTCCAATGAGCTAAAATGCTATCGAGATATAGATTCCCGTATCATTACGTAGAGGCTGTTCATAGTAATGTAAGTACTTTTGAAATCAACCTTTGAAAAAAATATATTGCTCCTTAACTGCATGTATAATACCATACACACTTGTAAGCAAGCTCCCAGTTAAGTTGGCAGCTAATTAAGTAAAATAGTTATAATTCTTGACGTTGTATTACTAGTGTAATCTTTCAGTTTGTGGCAAATAATGTTAGTGTAGTTTAAGAATTATACACATTAGAATACCTTCTGGAATCAGTAAAAATTTCATTATTTCAATTGGTCACAGCACCAACGACTGAAACTACTGTCGTTCTTGAGGTTTTTTCGCTGTTGAATCGGTGAATTTTTTGCTGAAATGCTTCACCAACAAGTGGTTTTCTTTGACTGAAAGTGCACAACCGATTACGAATGACTTAAGTAGGCGCTGATTACATGGTGAACTCCGAGGACAGACTGAAAATTTTAATGCAAACCTCCTTTAGTGTTCTTGCTTGTTCTATCACGTTTGCGCAAGGCGCATGATCCGGCACTGATATGTTGTGAATTGTTATGATTACGGAGAAAAGACAAAATGGCTGCTGCGTCTTCTGGTAAAAGTTAAGATGGGGTAAGTAAATTTACCATTTTCCTTTTGTGTCCCATTGGCATTGTTGAACTTGTTGTTTCTGGTCTTGTATTAAATTTTCACTAGTCGTAATATCGTGTGTACCACATATACAGCATTTATTTAACAGTGCATATTTTCTGAATTACAATCCATGTTTATATCTGAAATTTATTCCTTTTGTGTTTTGATGCCGTCGATCGTTTACACTCGTAGTCAGTGGGTCGCGCGCTCATCTGTGGCGTGAGGGGTTCCGGGTCCGAATGCCGGCGAGGGGACGAGTGGTTTGTTTTGGTTTCCTGTTTTTGTAACGAGTGTGTGCCAATTTTTTTCTTAACGGTTTCCACATGCTACTCTAAATAATTGCCAATTATTCACCAATTTTGTGTAAAAAAGGTCAAGTAACCCGATTTTGTCTGCAAAATCAATTACCAGTATGTAATTTAGTAATTGGGCGTTTTGCGTTTTGCCAACTCGAAGCTTATAAATTACCAAATACAAAATTTCAAATAACGTCAACATAACTTTTGCCGATTTTGATGTTAATTACATACATGGGCGAGGTTGCTGGAATAAACGAAAATGTATCGTAGTTGAAACAACTACTTCACAAAGAAGTTTACTTAACCATTCGTAAAAAATAGGTATTTTTTCTTTATATAATTATTATTTTATTAAGAATATCACCCATTATTTACTATTTCGTGATTTTAAATTTGAAAAGTTACTTAAACAATTTTTAACGGTTTTAATTATGGTCATCTCATGGTTTTAATTTTGAAAATATATTTAAAACATTATTCGCTTGTTAACTTTTGTATTTTTTTAATGATTATTATTGTATTCTGTATGTAGTCACTGCTTTAACATTTAAACTTATTCACGAGTCTTTCAAACATACATTTTTGTTTTGCAGGTGCCATAGGAAATTTAATTGGTCAATTTGGTTATGTTGGTGCTCGGATACCATTGTTCATCTGTCCATCTTCGTTGCCATCACGCGTGGTTAGTTCAGTGTGTAATATTTCCTTTTATTTTCTTTTAGTGCATGATTTATTTGATTAAGGTATTACCGTCTTTTTTTTTTTCGTTAACGTGTTGTATCAAAGTCTTCGGTCAGGGATGGGTAAATTATTTTAATTTCTCTTATTTCTTTGTGTTTAACTGTGCGCATTGGCCTATGCGATACGGGGGTTTGTTTCANCTTTTTTTTTTTCGTTAACGTGTTGTATCAAAGTCTTCGGTCAGGGGTGGGTAAATTATTTTAATTTCTCTTATTTCTTTGTGTTTAACTGTGCGCATTGGCCTATGCGATACGGGGGTTTGTTTCAAAGCAGAACATTTGTCTATATTTTGTAGTAATCGTGGAACTGGAACTGTGCGATAATAGCATTACAGTCACTGAGATGTTTACAGCCAAATAAGAAAAAATAAAACTTCAAAAACGGGTTTGGAATGTTGCCAAAAATGTTTGTTAGAACCTAACCTTTCCATATTGGACGGTGATGTAGTGTACAACAAAAATTAATAATAAAAATTAAATGCCTAAAACTTGCTTATTGAAATAACATCAACTTGATTTTGTAGAAAACAATTTTTTAAGCAAATAGTGAAGTAATCAGTAATTTAACACTTTTGACTTCAGACAATTAAAGAATTTAGTTTTAATATAAGCAGCAGCATGACTTGTGACTCTGCAGAAAAGCTGTTACAACAGATTGGATTCAAGTTTGTAAAATTATCTGACTTTTTTAGCTGTAGAAAAAGTAATTCCTCATGATGGTTTAAATTTACCTTTTAATAAACCTATAGCTCACTAAATTTAGACAAACTAGGTTATAAACTTGGACTGTAGGCCAAATGTTAATAATTATATCATACGTGAAATTTTTAGGCTAGTCAATAATAACAAATGGTAGGCCTAAATAATCTGCCTGCGCTTGGTTTAGTAAAGAGTAATTGTGTGTACTGTCCTGGCGCTAGACGTGATAGCATGCCACACATACACTGAAGAGCCAAATAAACTGGTACACCTGCCTAATATCGTGTAGGGTTCCCCCGAGTACGCATAAATGCCGCAAGACGACGTGGCATGGACTCGACTAATGTCTGAAGGTGTGCAGGAGGCAATTCACACCATGAATCCTGCACGGCAGTCCACAAATACAATCTGCCCCAATTTGAGAAAGGGTTACACGTCTGTCACGTTTAATGATTCTCGTCAGTCGTCGTTTGTCCCGTTCTTTCGCGATCTTTTTCCGGCCGCAGCGATGCCGAAGATGTGATGCTTTACCGGATTCCCGATATTCACGATATACTCGTGAAATGGTCGTACGCAAACATCCAAATGTTATCGCTACCTCGGAGATGTTATGTCCCATCTCTCGTGTGCCGACTATAACACCACGTCCAAACTCACATAAATATTGATAACCTGCCATTGTAGCAGCAGTAACCGATCCAGCTGCCGACCGCACCGTGTTACTCTGATTGGTTACATACCTCTGTTATTTGCATACGGACGCCTATACCAGTTTTTTTGCTTTTAAGTGTACAAATATGGCAAACAGAAAAAGGTGAGACGGAGGTTAAATACTGGCATATTACGAACCTGAAAAAGTCACAATACAAAGACAAGAGACAATACAATGTTTCAAATCAACGAAAACCACAAAAGTGTAATTGATAATTGAATTAAAATTTAAAAAATTATCAGCCAAGAAAATATGTTTAATAATAGTTATAATTAAATTTACGACAACAAAAGTGTCCCCAGGCTCATAAATCTTAATTTGAAGTGGAATAAACTAAGTAACAGCACAATTTATAAGATGGCGTGTAGCAGAAGTGCTAGAAACTAATAATTATTTTCTTATTAAATACATTTTAATCTATTTTATTTAAATTCCCAGATTTCACACGAATTTCCCTTGCTTTTCCTTGACTTTTCCAGAACCGTAAAATTCCCTGACTTTTCCAGATTTCTCTGNCCAAACTCACATAAATATTGATAACCTGCCATTGTAGCAGCAGTAACCGATCCAGCTGCCGACCGCACCGTGTTACTCTGATTGGTTACATACCTCTGTTATTTGCATACGGACGCCTATACCAGTTTTTTTGCTTTTAAGTGTACAAATATGGCAAACAGAAAAAGGTGAGACGGAGGTTAAATACTGGCATATTACGAACCTGAAAAAGTCACAATACAAAGACAAGAGACAATAAAATGTTTCAAATCAACGAAAACCACAAAAGTGTAATTGATAATTGAATTAAAATTTAAAAAATNCAAGAGACAATAAAATGTTTCAAATCAACGAAAACCACAAAAGTGTAATTGATAATTGAATTAAAATTTAAAAAATAATCAGCCAAGAAAATATGTTTAATAATAGTTATAATTAAAGTTACGACAACAAAAGTGTCCCCAGGCTCATAAATCTTAATTTGAAGTGGAATAAACTAAGTAACAGCACAATTTATAAGATGGCGTGTAGCAGAAGTGCTAGAAACTAATAATTATTTTCTTATTAAATACATTTTAATCTATTTTATTTAAATTCCCAGATTTCACACGAATTTCCCTTGCTTTTCCTTGACTTTTCCAGAACCGTAAAATTCCCTGACTTTTCCAGATTTCTCTGTTTTCCGATGCTAGCCATCCTGTACAGTGTACATACACTTATTATCTGGAAATTTTCAGGGGTGTAATTGAATCAAATCCAGACATTTGTAGAGTCCATGACACGTCGTCTTGCGGCACTTCTGCGTGCTCGCGGGGGCCCTATACGATATTAGGCAGTTGTACCAGTTTTTTTGGCTCTTTTTCTTTATGTACTTTTTTTTAGTTTTATAATAATTTTATTCTGCATAATAAATCATCCATGCATGAAGGACATGGTACTGAAAAAGTTCTTAAACTGTATTATGACAAATTTAGGACTTTTGCTGGAACCAGGAAAATTCATTATAAAAGTGAGCATTGTAAAACTGATAGATTACTATTCCCTTAGAGGAACTTACCGTAAATGGAAGGCTGAAATATGCATTAAGAATGCTGGGCCAATTTAACTCTACAAAGAGTAGCACCGAAATATCAATGTAGTTGTAATATGACTCGTTAAATAAAAATATTTTACCTTATGCTTTTGGTATAAATGATAACTAAACTTTCACTGTAACTGTTAACACTGATTGAAAGTTCTGATATCTGGGTATCACTGGATATAAATTAGACTGATATCAATTAAATTATTGCAGTGGCCTAAAGTAAGTTGTGACAGATTGNTGGGTATCACTGGATATAAATTAGACTGATATCAATTAAATTATTGCAGTGGCCTAAAGTAAGTTGTGACAGATTGATCACTATTATTGCTGAAAAATTTGCCTCACTTATCTAAAGTGAATGAGGCTCAATGTTTAGTATAGCTGCTGATAAATTAGACAAATAGGGCTGAAATTCCAGTGAAATTGTTGCACTGATCAAAAACAAATTATCACTTACTGACTTGTATTACTACTTACAAATAAAAACCACATGACTAAAATGTTAGTGAAATTGAAAATTAATTATTACTGATATCTTGTATTTTGACTGAAAAATTTAACACACATCACCAAAATTTCAGTGACATGGTTGCATAGAACAAAAATAAATTTCGACTGATGTTCCAGTACAACCACTGATAAATTTGACCAACACCACCGATACTTCAGGGAATATATTGCACTGATCAATGGTTAATATTGATTGATTGTTCAGAATTCTTACTGATAAATCAAACTAACAACGATGAAACTTCAGTGGAAATATTTCACTGATTCACCAGAAATGTCTTTCGATAACATGAGGTTACTATTTTTCACCGATTCATTTAGTTACATCTTACTTTTTCCCAGTTGCACGTTTCTGACCAATTCAATTACTCAGATTTCACTGAAAATCAGTGATTTNTGAAAATCGGTGATTTTTCACCAATTCGGATTTAGAGTGTACGAACTGGCATAGTAATAGTAACACATTTGGTAAGAGTGAAAATATTTGGACGGCTCTTAACATCGAGGTCTTGAGAGCCGATGAGGGTGAAGCTAGGGGAGTATGGAGCAGTGCCGGAATGTAAGAGCGGGGGAAACGGGAGATCCCTGAGAAAACCCACCGACCAGCAGCATCGTCCGGCAAAATTCCCACATGCAAAAATTCGGGGGTGATCCCGCAACGAATCGAGCCCGGTTCACTTTGGTGGGAGGCGAGTAGTCTACCCATTACACCACCGCGGCCCCTATACTTTTGGGATTTTAAAAGGTTCTCAATTTAATTTTGCTAACGCATGAAGAAAGTCATTTGACCCATGGGAATGCAAATTTTTACATATGGCGGAATGATACAAAGTGTGTAGAAAGTAGATCCTAAGCAGGGCTTTCAATGGTGTTCACTTTACCGTGAGCAGTCTCTACCGCGCTGATTGCCCGCGCGTCCTGGTCGTTTGGTTTCAACTACAGTTGATTGCCTCTCCAGACGTCCGCCAGCAGATTAGAAGTGCAGGCGGCCTCTGATCGCAAAGCAAAGTACCCGCGATTCGTGCAATCACAATCCTCGACATGGCTCAGAATTACGGCCGTGTAATTGTTCGGGAACCTCTTCCTGCACGGACATGCGATAATTAGCCTCTATTCTTTGCTCAAGGTTAAAATAACATTCCTTGGTTCATTATCTCTGACCGCTGTATGTATATATATATATATTTATTTATTTATATATGGCTGTATATAAAAAACTTTATATAAAGCTGCATATAAAAAAAACACAAAAACACAAACTTTTTCTCTAAAGGTGGAATCGAAAAGTTTCGTGGGTAGTCAAATATCTAAACATGTAGAAAGCAGATTGTTTATGTGTCATCTGTCGCACATCGCCCACAATCTATAATTTATTTCAGAATATAAAATGTGCGGAAAAATGTCAGGTCGTTAACGGTGGTACACACCAAACTCTTAACATGAATTCATGGTCCTAATGTGGAGGTCTGTGTACATTTGGTGTAGCACGATTTACCACTGCCGGAGGCAGACAGGTTTTCTTCCAGATACCCTCGTCCCTCTGACATTTCGTTGCGCATCTCCCGTTCCGGGGCGCGGGTTCTTCTGTATCTACGTAATTAGCGCACCGGCCTTGCAGACAAGTTGTCCCTCACTTCACTGCCACAGTTCGCATTGCTCGTACTCTCAAGACCGCGATGCCAAGAGCCGTACAGACCTCTCTCTCCACTCCATGTGGCTTATATTCGGCTTCTTAGTCATGGAAGAGTTAACGGTTCGAGTTACGAACTATTGAATTGCCAACTTTTGTAATATAACCCACTACAAAATAATATACAGAGTGATTCTAAAATCATGGGACAAACATTGAGGGGTGGTAGAGCTCACTAAAACAAACAATTATTGCATAGGATTGAGGCACAAACACAAAAACATCACACATTAACGGAAACATAAAATGTTCATTAGCAGCATACTTAACGAGTGATTCCGTACAGAAAATGTTAAAACAGTTGCTGGAAATGCATCCACCAACAGTCACGCATGCTTGGCGACCTCTACATATGGCGTGATTGGCTGACAATGGTGGCGTGCGTGAAATACCTGGCGTATTTGAATCTGTTCGCCAATCACTCCACCGACGCTACCAAGCTTGCATTACTGTCGGTGGTAGCAATTTTGAGCAATTATTATAAACATTGCTGTAAAAAGGCATTTAGCGGCGACGTTGTAAATAAACAATGTGTTGCATTTCATGTGTTATTTTTGTGTTTGTGCCTCAACGCGTCACTCCCGTCCATATGTTCCTATGCAATAATTGTTTGTTATAATTAGCTGTAACATCCCTCAATGTTTGTCCCATGATTTTGGAATCATACTGTATACATAAACACACAGATACATACACATATGTACAACGTGTTCATAAAACACGGGGACAAACTTCGCGCAGCATATTCTTCACGAAAATATAAGACTAAAATGTTAGGAACATATTTCTCGTCAAGTTATTACTAAGCCCCTGAAAAAAGTATGATTTAAAAATAACTTTACTCTGCATTGTAGTTCGCCTACCTGGTATGCAACACGCAACGTGGTCCCAATGTTCATCTTTTCACAAAAGATTAAATTGAGAGTGTTCCGACGAGGCAGCATTTTTCGTTAATTTAGACGTGCTGATTCACATGTTAACTTTAAAAATTACTTAGAACGTAGTGTCACAAAGTTTGATGCAAACATAGGGTGCCAACAGCCATTTCCAAAAGGAAAGGGGATGATATTACCGACCGCTTTTGAAGATGTGTAAGTTCCCTTTTTATGAGAACACCATTCACCAATTTGTTTCTAAATCACTAGCGGTTTCAGCTAAACGCTTTTTGAAAATTAAATAATTAAAATTTGGAGGCGCGTAGCTCCCTTGATACCTAATTTACTTTAGGGGATATGTTGTACATGCATTTTAATTTAATGTTTTCGTAAAGAATTGTCTGCAGAAGTTTGTCCCTATGTTTTAAAACCACGTGGTTGGTGTGCGTGTGTGTGTCTGTATATATATATATATATATTTTTTTTTTTTTTTTTTTTTTTTTTCACTGTTAACTGAGCACTTTTGAAATCAGCCTTCGAAAAATGACCCTCCTAGCTGTATGCATTTAACGTACTACACCCTGTCTGACATGCCACCAGTCAAGTTGGCAAGGACCGAGAGAAAGTAGTTCCATGTCTTGACGTAGTATTAAAAGTGCTAGGTAAACGTTTTCTGAATACTGAAATAATTTAAGTTATTTTGTTTTCTGTTTTTTAACGCACATAAATGTAAGCATTAGAATATTTGTAAGACAGTAATTTTTTTTTATAATTGCACAGTTTCAATTTACCGACGCACGAATAAAGTGATCAAGCACACGGCAACGTTAAAATATTGAACANTTATAATTGCACAGTTTCAATTTACCGACGCACGAATAAAGTGATCAAGCACACGGCAACGTTAAAATATTGAACAAATGGTGTGGAAGGATACACAATGTGCAAACAAGTAGAACTTAACTCTTTCAGTCACGGTGTCCTCTATCTGGGACGTTGCATATGAAGTAGCTGTAATGGTCTGCACTGTACACAGCAGAGGTTCCCCACGTGTGGGAGACGTCATTCGCTGCTGAGACTACGTTCCGTAGCCTCATAAACCACTGCTACCAGTAACATAAAGCACAGGTAGATTTCTATTGGTCCCGATCTAATACAAAGTGTTGTATTGATAGTGCCAGTGACTTTTCGCGTAAAAATCGGAGCACACAGTAGACTTCAATACTGTATACACACCTCAGCTGTTGTTATACCTCCATTGGCTGCTGGTGCCGTGTCCGTCTTTGACCAAGCCACTCAGGACTAAGTAACTCCGACACTGAACATTCGTGATTCGTGCGCAAACGGTTAACACGTGCCAGAATTTTTTTTTAGCCAATCAAAGAAGCTGGACGACCTTACAGTGCTTTGGACTGTATCTTGTCTCGAAATATTTTCGCGAATCATCACTGCGCTTAGGTATAGGCTATTCGCCGTAAGTGAACAATTTTTGGAAGACGTCTCATTTGGAATAATTGCCGATAAATATATTTTATTGTAGCCTTAGACGTTAACTTACGAGTCCGGTTAAATATATACTCTGTGTTTATTACTTGCATGGCAATATTTATTTTAAAGTGTGGCGGAAGGATAAAAAATTAATAATAGGAAAAACGTTTTAGGGCCTCAAAAGTGCTCACTTTACCGTGAAGAGTCTATACAACTATACAACTATACGTAAAATAATTTCGTGTAAAAACTGTTGCGTTTACTAATAGGCCTAATACTGTGATAGTTAACAATGTCGTATCATTACTACTGTATATAATAAATCATGCAAACCCTTAACTCATGAGTAAATTAATAATTTCAAATTAATAGTTTCGATGTAATGCTTGTTTGGAGTGCCCGATATTACTGGCACTCGCTAAGTGGTACCAATCACTTTCAAACGATCCATTTAATTGCAGGTTGGCTTTCAGCTGCGTGCAGTTTAAACAGTAAACCGGCCTCTTGCGCAAAGTGTTCTCTTTATTGGCCACAGTGACTAAACGGGTTAATGATGTGGTGACTAACAGGTTCTCGTCGCGAGCTTCAGTCCGAGGAGACGGGTAGACTGTACCAACGTGTCCTGAGAACTGTAAAGTCAGAGTAAAGACCCTGGCACTAAAGCCTTTTGGTGGTTGGTGGTTGGTCCGAAAATCATTTCAACTCGTGTTTGGTGGTTGGTGGTTGGTGTTGGTGTTGGTGGTTGGTGTTGTAGCGAGCAGGAATGCCTTGGACTTTTAACACTTACTGACTAATAAGAGAGCGTTCTCTAGGTTCTCAGCAAATGACGGGAAAAAAAAGCTTTCAAATGGCGGAAGATAGTAGTGAAAATAAAAATATCTAGATCTGGTTGTTATTACATTCTGTAACTCAGAATCAGAAACAAGCAACATTAAATATTAAATATCCCAAGTGTAATAATACCATAGCTGAAGAACATCGTTCCCGTATATTGTATTGGCAACATTTTACGAAGCGACTGTATGGTTACAGGCTTAAATTTAAATTAACTATGTTAATATTTTTTTACAAAAATTAATTCATTTCATTCTTAGCATAGGAAAAACTTAATGTTTCAAATATAGCTTTTATTACATATCTGTATTGAAAGTCTTGTTTGTTTAGTTTAAAAAATTCAAATTCCAGCAATAGCCAATCACAGTTAACGCTACAGCTTTCTTAAAATTTGACTACTATATGTTGGTACAGCCACAAACTATTTACAACAACGCCAATCCTGACTATTGTGACATGGTTACACATCGTGCACCAACGGAAAACCACCAATACCAATTACCACGACCAACCGCCTGTTGTGCCAGGGGCTTAAGAAGTGCAGGGACACCCAAAAAGGGTTGCAATCAGGAGAGATTGTTTTGCCTTCGATGACTTAGGCGAGAAAACTTGTCACACCTTCAGGTTGACAGCCTCAGTGGATACATAACTGTACGTTCACAGAACTAGTAGGTACGCAGAGAAGAAATAGCGTGGTGGTTACTTTTGATGTGAGCGAACTCTCTCTCTCTCTGATTGGCTCCGCGAGGTTCTGTAAACTGACCTTGAGTCCTACTCGTTACTCCACGCTGCGAAAGGTTCCATATTGCTTGGACTGCCAGCTGGCAAGTGTTTTACCAGGAGTTGATTGGCGAACGGAATTCCAGCATTTTGCTTAACTGTGGCGCCATTTTGAATGCTTGTGTGGCTGCAGTTCGGATGTGAACGGCTGTTTCGCCTCTTTGACCTGTTCGGTTCCCGTGTCCACGATCCGAGAGCATGTTGCGCATGAAGGATGTTTACGGTGGGCACCGTACACAGCAACGAATCAGTGGCCTGTGTTTGGAGAGTCTTCCTTGTGGAAAAACATGATTAGTTGAATTTTCTGCACCTCTCATTTGAGAATGGTTAATGTTGACTTCAGTGAACACACAGCCCGTTGTTTACTAGTCCTAAGAAATACGCTCCACGCAAGTATAGTGCACACAAACAAATTTAACAATTGCAACACTTTAGCTGGTAAATTAATTCGGGACTGAAAGGGTTAAGCACCCTGGGGCAGAGCAAATATTTTACAAAACTTGCCTATAGCCGTAAGGAAATGTAACCTATCAATTTATGCGTAATATCTCTAAAAATGCGTCTCACTGCAAGGGTTTAGAACAAAATTTTTAGTACTTTCCTAATAAAATACTAGTTTCGGAAGCTCTGTGCACGTCTTCTCGCCATTGGTAGGGTAGAGAGTCGATAATCCTTTCAGTCACGTGAGGCCACGACGGCTGAGCGGTTAGGATGCTCGCCTCCCACCAAGGCGAAACGGTTTCGTTCCCCGGCCGGGTAACTCCGGATTTTCGCAAGTGGGAATCGTACCAGAAGATGCCATTTGTGTGCGAGTTTTATCAGGGATTTCCCGTTTCCCCCGCCCCTTTACACCGGGCAGTGGTTCATTCATCCTCACCTCGCTTCACCATCATCAGCTCTCAATATCTCGCTGTTACGACACGCCCAGATCTCTTCACTCACTCACTTTCTGTCACGTGTATGCGTATATGGGATACTAAAGGATGTTCACGGTTTATTGAACACTTTCAAAATTAACCTTTGATTGAAGAGATTAAGGTGGCTCTTAAGTAACGAAATCTCTAGAGCCGTTGATATTGAAATGAGGTGAGAATGGAGCAGCGTCGGAATTCAGGGCGGGGAAAACGGGAGATCTCCCCGAGTAAACCCGCCGACCAGCGGCATCGTCTGACACGATTCCCACTTGCGAAAATCCATAGTGACTCCAACGGGCATGAACCCGGTTTGCCTTGGTGGGAGGCGAGCAGTTTAACTGCTCAGCCATCGCGGCCCCTATCAACCTTTGAAATGTTTTACTGCCTCTATATGCATTGCAACGACCACGCTGATTGGTATGCGCCCAGTAAAGGCGGTAACGCCGGAGGCGAAATAAGTTCAGTGTCTCAGCGTTTTATATTTAGGTAAACATTTGTAAATACTGAAATGGTTCTTTTGTTTTTAATCATTATAAGGGTGAGAAATAGCGCATTTGTAAAAAATTTGCTTTTTTTAAAATCATTTCACAGTTTCATTTGATCGAAGTACGAACAAAGTGATCAGATCCCAGGCAATGTCAATTTTACATACGTTGGAAGAATACATAATACGCATTCAAATAGATATCTAGCAGGGCTTTTAAAAGTTGCCAGTTTACCGCGAACAACCTTAATATAGGAAGCGATTCTTACACTTTGATGACTACGCTCAAGGTTAGATCGGGCAACGATTATTTAAAAATTTCTTTATCCTCGAAAAAAAAAATTGCAAAGACAATTTAGTGAACCGTACGGTTGTGCTTAACAGGATATTACAAGAACACTTCAATCCAGCAACAATATTTTTTGTGCATAATATTTTTTGCTTTCTTACCCTACCATGAAAGTACACGATTGATTGTAAATCTATTTACACAATAAATTGCATTTAATTGGTTGAAATGAACTCGGTGCATCAGAGGATCGCAAACAGCCAATAATGAACGTTGTAAATACAGCGTGGTGTTCGGTGTGGATCTCTAGGACTTTGAAGAGTGGAAACGTAGATATCAACAGAACTGGTGAGTGAGTGAATAGTTTTTCGCGTCTCTTGTGAATGTCGCCAGGTTTTTAAGCAGAGAGAATTTGGTATAGGGAAATTCATGTTAATGAAATTCTGTTTTTTTGAAGCCAATTTTTAAGATACGATCATGCAACAATAACCTAAGTGTGAGAAATTACACTCTCAAGATCCGCATCAAGTCAAATATTACAATTTGTTTTCAGTAATTTTTTATTTAATTTTAAATTTCTGTGGTTTTTCCAGTTGCAAAAGGCTTCAACAGAAAATAAGAGAGTATTTTATGCTCAAAAAAGGCCCTGGTCCCATCATATTACGTACAATTATTTTGATAAATTTGCACTACAGGACAACAAATCTATTCGTTGCAACGTCTGCAAAATTACACTATTCTGTATTTGAAAGGTTAAGAATATATTAGTTTTTACGATGAATTTTATTTAGGATTTCCTTTTGAAATTTTTGCACTGATGAATCGTACCAGGCGATGCCGTTGGTCGGTGGGTTTTCTCAGAGATCTCCCGTTTACCCCGCCCCTTGCATTCCGACACTGCTCCATACTCACCTCGCTTCACCCCCATCGGCTCTCAAGACCTCGATGTTCAGAGCCTCTACTCTCGAATGTTTAATCCTAGGGCCTAGAACTATTTTGATAGATTTCGAGCTGGCCTGCCCGTGATATAATAATGTTTGTAATAGTAATAGGAAATGTATTGTCTTTGACACTGTGTGGTACGTTTTCCATCATTGTTTATTAAAATTATTTACTAATACACATGACCAAAATTCTTAAAGCTTTTTATTAAATATCGAATAGGTACTGGTTATTACAATATATTTTCAACCTCCAAAATAAAATTTTTATTTTCTAATAGCCGCTAAACTGCCTATCTTTGGGGGGCAAATGTGTGTTGGAAGATAGAAATAGTTCGTGTTTACTTATCTTTGTTGACACTTAAAAAAGGCAGCCTCTCACAATGCAGTTCCGAGATTAGTGTGTCATCGTACCCAGAAGTGCACAATAGCAAAGTTGGCTCGAAGACTTTCCGTGTTAGGAATACCCAGATAGTGCCCCAAGGTACGTGGAAGGTTACTTCAACTTTCGCCTCGGGGCGGCTAATGAATGTTAATTAGCCTCCTGGAATATCCTGTTGCAATATAGTTCTGCAGCGATGAAGAAACCTGCTATTTTACAGTCACTGGAGCACTATTGAAACCGACCTCTGAAAATGAACTTTGGCCCGGAGATGTGTATAGCCTACTATTAAAGTAAACACTATTTCTTCTCATAAGATTAGACATAATTAATTTCCTTCATAATTTTTCTATTGCATTCTAAGTGTTAAAATCTGCTTTTCTTTAATAAGCACTTTATCTAGTTTATGGCTGTACTGGGAAGCGAAGCTGGCTGTCGTGAAGTGGTAAAACTTAGACAATTTCTTGTACTCTTAGCAGAGGATTGTGAATTAGGATCGCAAACTATGATGAAAACACTATATTATTCGGGAGTCTAAAAGGTAGAAGCAGAATTCAATCAACAACTATGCAAGAATAATGAAAAATCAACTCGGGATTAAATAACATATTCAAATGGCTATAGATTAATAAAATATTTTAAACTAAGCAGGGTTCTAAAAGTGTTCAACTAAATGCAAACCAGAAAAGTAGCAGAAAACTTTTTATGTCGCATTCATGCCTATGATTACTCCAGTGTCCATAAAAAATTATGCGAGTACAAATTGAAACATTACACTAATAATAAAACATTAAGACATGAAATTTTTTTTATAATACGCCGCCAGCATTCACCTGGAGTAATTTCGGAAAAAACATGGAAAACTGAACCCGTAAAACCGGACCAGGAATTGAACCCGAGTTCTGAATGCCAGTACGGTGGTGTGTCACCGTTTTGCCGTCCCGCACGCTACAAAATTGCAAGGAACATATTATCACTCCACTGTCAATGTAAAAAATTAAAATAAATGTAATTTTCCTGTGATTTTAAATAATTACACTTCTCACGTGAATTTGATACCGAACTTCTATTTGTACTCCGCTGCAACCTCACTTTAGTTACGGATAGAGTTGATCCTTTGCAGATGTTGCAAATGAGGAAATGTTTAATGCATACTGTAATGGAATTGAAACGTTGTTTGTTTATCACAACCAATGAATCGCACACTTTGTTTGTTGGCGATCGTGATCTGAACTATTAATAACTGTAGTAGCGCCGGCGCAACTTATAATTTGGTCGCTCTGCCATTTTCGCGTTACTTCTCCCCGGGAAAGGAAACAATTAGGGGATGGTGCCCGAGGCGGGTGGGAGGACGTACCTGCACCCCCCCTCGACACACAAGCAGTGTTGCCACTTCTAACGACACACGCTCACAAGTGTCGTAGGTGGGGTTGCATTTTGACAGTTCCAGATAAGTAGCGCAGTCACAATGCAACCTTCCACTGCGGCTTTTACGTCAGTGAAGAAAGAGACGTTTGTAAACAAATGCTTGAGTCCAATGCACATTTGCATTTTTCTCTTTCCTCGTGTTTCCTGTCGGGGCAGGCACTGAACGTTAGGTAACCTCAGTTCAGAAATCAATGCAGGATATCGTAGCTGGGTCGGCATTTCAACCTGTTTTATTATTGTAAATAACAAGTTAAGTTTGTTGGAGTTCTGTTTATTTTATTTAGGAAAAAAAGCCAATAAAAAAACATTATATACTCACTGCAAAAGTGTTTAAAGTACGGCTTCTTTAGGACACGTGCATTTCAATATATATATATTAATTATAATATATTATTATAATTTCAATAATTATAACATGCAAACCATGCACTATTTTGTACCATACCACTGACGGCACTTTGAAATACAAGACACGAATGCTATTTTTATAGTAGGTATTAACGTTCATCTGAACTAAAATCAGTTCAAGGGTAATAATAGTGTGATATTACAACATGCGACATTAAATAACTAATAAGATGTTTATTTTCAACAACCGATTTACATAATTGAAAGNGTATTAACGTTCATCTGAACTAAAATCAGTTCAAGGGTAATAATAGTGTGATATTACAACATGCGACATTAAATAACAAATAAGATGTTTATTTTCAACAACCGATTTACATAATTGAAAGTAACTCCATCAATGCAATAAGAAACATGATGCGATGAGCAATAGGAATTCCAATGAAAGTTCATTTTCATTTATTATGGTAGGAAATGTATGGAAGGTTTTTCTTGCGTGCGAAATACCAGCGCGCACGAGTTACCATAACTCTTCTTCGCGACCGCAATACTTTACATTTATCACCCGTATCACCTTCGGTCATTGCGTATTTATATTATCTCTAAACAATTCTCCGCGCTTGAACGACGCCGCTTGAAACGTCGCTGATGAACGTGGTAACGTTGGACTGCCCTGTTCACCTGCCAGCTACTTGGGTTTGTTTGGGTTGGTGCTTCGCAAGTACGTCTGTCTCTCTCTTTCACTAGGGTAACAGGAGTCATGCCCGTTCTTTGGTCGGCGCGACTATAGAGGCGTGTGCATGCCGTGAATTAATGTCGCAACGGCCTATAATACTCACTACTTCACATATAGAAGTTTGAGTTGTTTTATTCACTTGCTGCCGCCGTAGTTCGGGCCACCTGTCTTTCGCGAAAAGATGCCACACGACTAGTTGTATTCCAAAACACGCCAGATCAGAAACAATATTTCGGTTGGGTGATTTTAACTTGCACGCGTCTTAGGTGTCTGCCAGCCAATCACGGACGCTCGAAGTCAGGGTTGTATTATTCCGATTGACCCAGCCGAGTAGGAAATGTCTTCTCACACCACGAAACAACGCCACCAAATTACAGCCGAAGGAAATTTGCAAGCTCGCACGCACGATGTTGAAGTATATCCCGCACATACATATTTTCACGAAAAACTGGTGGCCCTGGTCATTATACGGTCATATGTCTATGTTTATTACTAGCTAAATAGTTCAAGAGGGCGTGTCTAAACCACCGTACCCAATCATTAAAGGAACCCGGCCTAAGAGTGTACGTGTTTGAAGTTTTACATGCCGTCGAAATAATGCGCGAAATTCATGTAGCTCCGTTCTTAACCTATGAGCGTAGTACGGTTCGCTAATTAATTACCACAGGGACAAAATCGTTGGGCCACAGAATACTTCGGAATACAGAAGCAAAATTGCGGCACGGGTTAGCAACATTTCGGGTAGCCGTTCGCCAATCAGTGCTTGATAACTCTCTTTCCAGGCGGCAGTCAGTCGTTGTGCAATATCTTGCACCACATAGTAGCCAATATTAACTATGGTTAGAGTGGAGCCAATTAAGGTGAAGAGACGTGAGAATGAAGTAGGGCCGGAATGTAAGGGTGGTGGAAACGGGAGGTCCCCGAGAAAACCCACCGATAAGCTACATCGTCCTTCGCGATTCTTGCGTACGAAAATCTGGGAGTGANATCGAACACGTTCCGCCTGGGGGGGGGGAGGGGGGAGGCGAGCGCTCTAGACGTTGCGCCACCGTGGCCCCGAGTTATGGTTAGAGTTATGACTGGTTATTAAACCGTTAGGCGTTTGTTCATTCCCACGACGCGTTGGGATTACTGTGTCAAGGCACGAGTGCGTATTACAAAGGTAAGTGTTACATTATACACAAAAGATGACCTTCGTTGTTTTAGTAACTACAATTAGCTACGAAACGCGAAGTTCCTAGTTAGAATCCCGGATAAGCTATGTACATAAGTAAGCAATCCTTCGTTGGATTATGGGGCCGCGGTGGCTGAGCGGGGTAGACTGCCTGCCTCCCACCAAGGCGAACCGGGTTCAATCCCCGGCTGGTCACTTCCGGATTTTCACAAGTGGGAATCGTGATGCCGCTTGTCGGCGGGTTTTCTTGGGGATATCCCGTTTCCCCCGCCCTTGCATTCCGTAGCTGGTTCATTCTCACCTCATTTCACCCTCATCGACTATCAAAACCTCATTGTTAACAGCCACTCCGTTGGCCTATTACAAGGTCATAATATATATAATTAAGAAACTTCCCTTAATTACTTTTTTTCGTGTAACCTTAGACAAAGTTTGAAGAAGGGAATACCTTTCAATTCACTGGCGTCGGTTAAGAAGAAACTGCTTTTTCTTCATTTATTTTAATGTCTCACCGTTTTATGTTTAAGGAGTGTAGAGATTTTGGCTACTTTTTACGAGGTTTTGAGATCCAATTATATTTACAGTCGCCGTCATTTGCCCTTAAGTTATTTGACAGACATAACAGGCTTCAAGTTATTGTTTTTTTCATATAAAATTTTTACTTAACAGTAAAAATTGAAATATTGGCTAACCGCATTGCAAATATTCTTCTTGACATTCTATTGACATTAACAATTATGTTGAGGTCTAACCTAATGTATCAATTTGTATAACTTTCAGATTTGTACGAAAAGGCTGTAAATTTAAATTTCTGTAGCTGTTTTTGTTCGTTTTTTGAAGAGTAATTTTCCCCGGTTATCAAACACTTTTCAAGTTGTTACTTTAGAACACTAGCTAAAAGGAAGTTTTATGCTAACAATGTATACTTAAGAGCCAAAATAACTGGTACACCTGCCTAATATCGTGTAGGGTTCCCCCGAGTACGCATAAATGCCGCAAGACGACGTGGCATGGACTCGACTAATGTCTGAAGGTGTGCAGGAGGCAATTCACACCATGAATCCTGCAGGGCGGTCCACAAATCCAATCTGCGCCAATTTGAGAAAGGGTTGGACGTCTGTCGCGTTTAATGATTCTCGTCAGTCGTCGTTTGTCCCGTTCTTTCACGATCTGTTTCCGGCCGCAGCGATGTTGAAGATGTGATGTTCTACCGGATTCCCNTAAATGTTATGATCCGTGTTGTACTTTAACCATTCTCACCCAATGTACACGAACTGTGTTCATGACGCATAAGAATGAAAATTTTGGCCGGAACTGTACACTGTGGAGCTCAATGTCCAATCACAGAGCAATTAAGAATACAGTGATTAAATAGCATATTATTACTCGAACTCTAGTAGCACCAGTCACCAAGATGGTGTCACTAACCAGTAACACGTCTGAATCCCGTTCGCCAATCAGGGCCTGGTAACCTACTTACTAACAGGCGCTTTAACCAATAAGGAAATAATATCGCNTAAATGTTATGATCCGTGTTGTACTTTAACCATTCTCACCCAATGTACACGAACTGTGTTCATGACGCATAAGAATAAAAATTTTGGCCGGAACTGTACACTGTGGAGCTCAATGTCCAATCACAGAGCAATTAAGAATACAGTGATTAAATAGCATATTATTACTCGAACTCTAGTAGCACCAGTCACCAAGATGGTGTCACTAACCAGTAACACGTCGGAATCCCGTTCGCCAATCAGGGCCTGGTAACCTACTTACTAACAGGCGCTTTAACCAATAAGGAAATAATATCGCNGGAATCCCGTTCGCCAATCAGGGCCTGGTAACCTACTTACTAACAGGCGCTTTAACCAATAAGGAAATAATATCGCAGTGCGCAGTAGCCAATCATACTGAAGATCAGTTCCCAGGTCCTCATACAGCCGATAAGAGAATGGGTACGCACATATCAAAGGAACCGTCAGGCCATTCAATGGTTTTCCCTCTAACTGATTCGTAAACCATGATTCTGCTCTGGGTTATGAATGGTTCATGTTGCTGTAGCCGTCATTGGGCATGATAACGAAGCAAGTGCCGTGGCGGCTTAAACACAGCATACGACGAAAAAATTCTCATTTGCGACACCTGAAAAAAAGTCAATTAAATTGGGTCTAAAATAATAATATGACATAAGACGTAGTTGTCACAACACCTGAGCTGTAGGATTTGTGTTCGGCGACGTAGGCCGTTCATGGTTACACGAGCACTTTGGAAATCAACCTTTGAAAACTGGCACTACCCTTACTTTCGCATGTTTTAACGGGCACACCGACTGGCCTACGCCAAATAAAGTTGTTAGCGACAGCGGGAAAATAGTTCCATATATCAACATAGAATTAAAAGTGTTAGGTAATCATTTGTGAATACTCCAATGTTTTCCTTTGCTCTCAGATTTTTTTTAATCGCAGATACGAGTAAGCGATTTGTAAAATATTTTCTTTTGTAACTATTTTACTGTTTTACTATACCGACGCATGAATAAAGTGACCAGGCTTAATTTTACATATGGCGGAAGAATACACAGTGTGAATACCAGCAGACATTGAGTAGGGCTTTCAGAAGTGCTCAGTTAAGCGTGAAATGAGCCAATCATAACTTAGACCAGTAACACGGTTCAAGAACCATTTACTACAGGGGATATATTTGGCCATTGTTTCTCGCGATTCACAGTACCGGCCAAAATTAACAATCGTGTGCGATACGTCACAAGTGCGTACCGTGTGTTCGAGCGGTTTAAAACGCCTTAAATGTGTTCGTCAAGAGTAAATGAATTTTTTTTTAATGTTTGTGAGTAATGCTGTCAAATATATAGACATTACTAATAAGTTCAATTATTTAATTACAAAAAAAATTTTTTATTATAATTTTTGTATAACGGCATTCCATAATCATAATTTTAGTGTTTATGAAAGTAAAAATAACAGAAACTAACCAACTTACCAAAATGAGATAATTCGCGATGAAATAAGATATCGTGAATTACTTCAAGAAATATTTAAACTCACGCTATAAAATGTTTCGCAATTTGTTAAAGATTTGTGGATGTAAAGAAATTTCGGCATATTTTGTATTTGTCGCACTCTAAGATTCTTTTTTAGAATTGATTTTTCTAATCAAACCTTAAATTGAACACGTTGTTTCAGACCACCTTGTAAAATGTTCCTTAAGTGTTTCCGTTTGTTTTATTTGTAGGTTCCAAAAACACTATAAATGTGATTTTGATATGCTATGTTGCCAAAAAAGTGCGGCTAAAAAAATTATTAAGCGAGTACTTGTAAGTTACAGTACTTGTAAGTAATATCTACAAGTTAAACAGTACTTCGTACAGTTATAAAGTAATGGAAATTTTGCTGACCATAGGCTACACAGTTTTGCTTTTTGCGAATCTCTTTAATTCACTAGTAGTAACGGAAATTCATGTGTTCCTACAATGAAAAGTTAAGTACTCTTTATAATTAAAGATTTGTTGTTTTGGCCTAAAGAAATTTTCTGGGCAAACATTATTTTATTTTTGCGTGCACTTGTATGCATTAACTTACCACTTAAAATACACAGTTTGTAAGAATAGCTTAAATTTCATCATATATTATTACAGGCAAAGCGTGTGTCTGCATTCGTTACGTTACCTGCCTGGCCACTCGGCATGGTGTGCNAAGCCCGAGCACTGCCGAGGGAGTGAGCTCTCGAAACGGTAGTGCGCTTAGAATAACTGTTCGGGCATATTTTGCTCCCGGTGGTTATCGGCTGGAGCGCTGAATTTCGAGATCAACATCGATACCTACAGCTGGATGTCGAGATAAAAATCGATACCTACCGATAGACTACTCGATAATCTCATAACAGTACCGCTGACCGGCAAGGGTGTAAAGTGAAACGTTTTGGAACATCTGGTGGACGCAAACGCCTTGGTGTCCGCTGCTGAAGAACTGAGTTTCTGGTCTACAAAGCGAACTCGAGGTTAACCGAGAACTCCCAACAACTGTGCGTGGGCATTTCCTTTCTGCCACGCGTATTTCAATAATTAACATTGTCATCGACCCGACGACTAGAACGCGTATGTTGCTCGAGTGACACCACAGATAAGATAAGAAACCTTCCCTATAGTTGTCATACGAGTCTCATTGTAAACAGTTGTGTATATTCCAACTTAAAAAAAAAACAAGGAAATAATTTAAAACAAAACCTTTTTCAGGACGGAAATGAAAGTCGATATTTTTTTGACAATTTATACATTTTAACATTGAAACATAAATGTGGTCGTTGAAAAGTGTGAAAAAACAGCACANATATTTTTTTGACAATTTATACATTTTAACATTGAAACATAAATGTGGTCGTTGAAAAGTGTGAAAAAACAGCACACAACTCGCTGTAAGTACGCTCTTTTTACGATATTTATTGTTCTGTGAAGCAGTGTTTTAAACTAGGCGACACTGGTGTATCTTTTCTGAAAGGATTGCTGCATGAAATCCCAAAAGTCGTCGCGCGATTGCTTGTTTAAGCAATATCCCATAGCCGTCGAAATTGTATCATATGGCCGGACCTGTAATTGTAGCGTTTAATATTTCTGACTAGAGAGACCNATATTTTTTTGACAATTTATACATTTTAACATTGAAACATAAATGTGGTCGTTGAAAAGTGTGAAAAAACAGCACAAAACTCGCTGTAAGTACGCTCTTTTTACGATATTTATTGTTCTGTGAAGCAGTGTTTTAAACTAGGCGACACTGGTGTATCTTTTCTGAAAGGATTGCTGCATGAAATCCCAAAAGTCGTCGCTTAAAAAAATCTGACGAATCAGAGCTCGCGCGATTGCTTGTTTAAGCAATTTCCCATAGCCGTCGAAATTGTATCATATGGCCGGACCTGAAATTGTAGCGTTTAATATTACTGACTAGAGAGACCNTTCCCATAGCCGTCGAAATTGTATCATATGGCCGGACCTGAAATTGTAGCGTTTAATATTACTGACTAGAGAGACCCCATTAGTAGGGACACCCGATTTTCACGAAAAGATTTCACGACAAGTTATATTTCACAACACTTTAGCTGAGATCAACTTTCGTTATTGAATGATTCTCGTGGTACGCGTCTTTGGTGTCTTCCCGCGGATCACATGCNTTTAGCTGAGATCAACTTTCGTTATTGAATGATTCTCGTGGTACGCGTCTTTGGTGTCTTCCCGCGGATCACATGCGTACAGAATTAAGGTTACCTAATTCTGATTTGACAGTCGAGAAGGAAAACGCCTTCTCAGAAAGACACGCCACCAATAAGGAATATAAAACTGCTGGGACGTCCGTAGGGCATTGCAGTCTAGCGTGTGCGGAAAACATTTCGATAAATTCAGGACAGGGACGGGTAATCATCCCGGTCACTGAAAATCGCTAAAAATCGGAGCACACAGTTGACTTCAATGCAATATAGCAATATACACACCTCATCTGTTGGTATACCTCCATTGGCTGCTGGTGCCGTGTCCGTCTTTGACGAAACCACTCAGGACTAAGTAACTAAGACATTGAACCTTCATGAATCGTGCGCAAACAGTTAACACTGGCCATAANTTTAGCTGAGATCAACTTTCGTTATTGAATGATTCTCGTGGTACGCGTCTTTGGTGTCTTCCCGCGGATCACATGCATACAGAATTAAGGTTACCTAATTCTGATTTGACAGTCGAGAAGGAAAACGCCTTCTCAGAAAGACACGCCACCATTAAGGAATATAACACTGCTGGGACGTCCGTAGGGCATTGAAGTCTAGCGTGTGCGGAAAACATTTCGATAAATTCAGGTGTCCCTGCCCATTAGTAGGGCCAGTGACTTTTAGCGTAAAAATCGGAGCACACAGTTGACTTCAATGCAATATACACACCTCATCTGTTGGTATACCTCCATTGGCTGCTGGTGCCGTGTCCGTCTTTGAGGAAACCACTCAGGACTAAGTAACTAAGACATTGAACCTTCATGAATCGTGCGCAAACAGTTAACACTGGCCATAANCGAAACCACTCAGGACTAAGTAACTAAGACATTGAACCTTCATGAATCGTGCGCAAACAGTTAACACTGGCCATAACATTTTCTAGCCACTCAAAGAAGCTCGACTACCCTACAGTGCTTTGGACTGTATCATGTCTCGAAATCTTTTCGCGAAATATCACTGTCCCTACCTGTTATTATAGTGGAACGAAATGGAGTGTCGGTTCCTCCTTTGCGGACGTGCCCATTCTCAGATTGGCTGCGCTATGCTCTGGGTCCTGGTCTTGTGTCTTATTGGCTACTGCGTGCTGCGAAAACTTCCCTGCTGGCTAGGCTACCGGCTGACAGGAAGGTTAGTAGGCGCTGGTTGGCGGAAGGCGTTCTGACGTTATGCTGCGTGCTCCTGGAGTTCGCGGAGTAGTAGGATATTCCACCTCTCTATTCTTAAACATATTCTTTTCCCTTTTTCTTTACACTTTTTTTTAATCAAACCCTTGATAAGTCACCCCACGTATGATGTGTTTGGTTGGTTTCTTTACATATTGTTAGAGACCTGAAAAATTCGCGAGTTCAATTACCTGCAGGCTAGACTCCACAGTATTATGTACAAATATGCCGATATCAACTCCAAATTGGTTGTCTGCTGTCACAGTGGAAGGCGACGATTGGGCCAGCGTTCTCCAAGAGGTGTCAAACACCTTGTGGACCAATGGCATAAGTTATACAAACACACGTGTTTTGAATTCTAGCTTGTCTCAAAATGAATCCGCGAATTCTTTGGGTCTCCACATATTGTGTATCACAAGCTTTTTATACTTGTGTCAACCCTTTAGAACATACTTTAATTTACGGTTTCAGGTGTTGCAAACAAAAAATTCAATGATGCGTGCTGTACTTAAGACGATACAACATTTGTTTCTTTGTCACGCCCAATGAGCTGTAGGCTATATGATCGACTACAATTATATGAACCTATTACGACCTAGACCAGTAAAACGGTTTGCGAATCATAAACCCGCAGGTAATATAATTGGACACTGAGCTTCGCAGTGTGCAGTACAGACCAAAAATTACCTACACGTGCGTAATGTACAAAAGTGTGTGCACTGTGCCTGATTGTGTTAACATAAAAATATCTTATTTTTTGTTAAATTGAACTTTTACTAATATATTATGTATNGCACTGTGCCTGATTGTGTTAACATAAAAATATCTTATTTTTTGTTAAATTGAACTTTTACTAATATATTATGTATCAATAATAATATGTAATTCATAATTAATACAAATAATCTTAGGGAGAAAATAGGTATGTGTTGGTAATGCCTAGTAAGAAATAGTTCTTATGAACCATTTTACTACACCGAGTGCGCACGAATGTGGTGCATTGTCCCTTTAGTGTAATTTTCTTTACTCTGTTTGCATGANCATTTTACTACACCGAGTGCGCACGAATGTGGTGCATTGTCCCTTTAGTGTAATTTTCTTTACTCTGTTTGCATGAGGCGGAGGAACATCCTGGAAGTAGAACTTTAACAGGGCTTCAGAAAATTGTGAAATAACCGTGAATGACCTATACTATGTGGCTGGATTCCACACTCGTTTCCTAGAATGCGAATGTCAATGTGAAGAGATTTGGGCGGCTCTTAACATCGAAGTCTTGAGAGCCGAAGAGGGTGAAGCGAGGTGACTATGGAGCAGCGCTGGAATGCAAGGGCGGGGGAAATGGGAGATCTCCGATATAAAAACCCGCCGACCAGAGGTATCGTCCTGCATAGTTTCCTTGAAGTTACGTTATTGGTTCGTAGTCCTGTTGAGCGAGTCTAACAAACGGTAATTTTAATATAAACTCGTGTTTGAATGCTATCTTGTCCTCGAACGAACAAGTGAAATTTCCTGGTGTCCAGTTACGAGTACGGACTTGAAAATTTCGCCAATAAATTTTAGTGCGTGCTAGACTTCAGAAACCGTTGCATTTATGTGATGTTTGCAATTGGGCAAAATTGATTTGGACACGCCCAGCTGAACTCTGAGCCAATAACAGATCTACGAGCACTGAATACTGTGACATATGTCCTGGAGGTAAAACTGATTGCAACCTGTAGCAGTAGCAAACGGACAGAAAAATGAAGCACGAAAATACGTATGACTAGAGGCAGTGATATTTCGCGAAAAGATTTTGAGACACAGTCCAAAGCACTGTAGGGTCGTCCACCTTCTTTGATTGGTTAAAAATGTTCTATCCCATGTTGACCGTTTGCGCACGAATCACGAAGTTTCGGTGTCGGAGTTACTTAGTCCTAAGTGGCTTGGTCAAAGACGGACACGGCGCCAGCAGCCAATGGAGGTGTAACAACAGCTGAGGTGTGTATATAGTANGGCTTGGTCAAAGACGGACACGGCGCCAGCAGCCAATGGAGGTGTAACAACAGCTGAGGTGTGTATATAGTATTGAGGTCTACTGTGTGCTCAGATTTTTACGCAAAAATTCACTGGCCCTACGTATGACAGTAGNTGTGTATATAGTATTGAGGTCTACTGTGTGCTCAGATTTTTACGCAAAAATTCACTGGCCCTACGTATGACAGTAGTCTTTCCCACAGGTCATTCAAAACACGGAGTTTTTCTTCGCGGCGTGAGCGGTGTACTGAGACAGCAGTTCCTTCTGTATGGTCGCATGTATACATGTTATGGGGCCACCTATTTTTCGCGAAAATATTTACACGAATACTAGACTCTATTCTCCTATGGCATACGTGCTGTTTACCTTTAATTATTGGCCACGTTTCATTGTCGGGAGACAGTTCCTTACCTGACTGAGCAAGTCAGAACAAGGTAACTCCTACATAGTACGTCCTCGATCCGCGGGCAGACACATGCAGTGCGTGACAGTTTATAAATCATCCAAACACGATAGTGGATCTGGGCTCTATTGTTTTGGAGTACAAGTACTCCTGGAATATTTTCCGCAAAAAACAGGTGGCCTTGGCGATATCAGAACTGAGTCAGTTGACAGATGACACTGGCTCAGAAGTTATACATAGGGGCAGTGATATTTCGCAAAAAGATTTCGAGACAAGATACAGTCCAAAGTACTGTAGGGTTGTCCAGCTTCTACGATTGGCTAAAAAATGTCTTGGCCCGTGATAACCGTTTGCGCACGAATCACGAAGGTTCAGTGTCGGAGTTACTTAGTCCTGAGTGGCTTGGTCAAAGACGGACACGGCACCAGCAGCCAATGGAAGTGTACCAACAGCCGAGGTGTGTATATAGTATTGATGACAACTGTGTGCTCCGAATTTTACGCGAAAAGTCACTGGCCCTAGTTATGCATGTTCTGGCTGACGTTTTTCGGTGTCACAAGGGATGCGCAATGGTATATTGGGACTCCCACTGTGGACTGGACATCGGCGGATGTCGGTATGTGCAGGGTATCACGGACTAAGGAAGGCTATTTGTATCTGATCTCCTCTGTTGCATAAACTGACAACTTACCTTATGGCGACGGAGAAATTCCCAACTAACACTAATCGCTATCTTAATCCCGTGATTATGGCAAAAGAGGATGCGAACACAAGTGTGACTTATATTATGTAGCTGGCAATGGCCATCGTACGTAATTGTTGTGGGTTGATGAAAGAACCCCAGATTTGGCAGAATCTTCCCGAGTTTCCTTGGAATGATCAAATAATCGTGACTCCCCTCGAGGAAGGATGATGTTTTTGAGTTAAAGAGTTACGAGACCGCTAGACTTTTGTCAATTATATCCCTGGGGAAGCAGGTCGCCTGCAGGATTCATATGTGAACCTTTTTGTGAAATAAAGTGGTGCTCACAGTGTGTTGGTTCTCGGAGTAGGTGGAGGCGACANGGGACCGCTAGACTTTTGTCAATTATATCCCTGGGGAAGCAGGTCGCCTAATAAAATCTGCAAGATTCATATGTGAACCTTTTTGTGAAATAAAGTGGTGCTCACAGTGTGTTGGTTCTCGGAGTAGGTGGAGGCGACACCACGTCCAGATTCTGCTGGGACACATGTCACTCGTTAATATAAGGATACTTACTCCCAACGTTTCTGAAGCCATGCTAAAGTTCTACTTTCATGATATTCCTCCGCCTAATGCAAACAAAGCTTAACCATGTGTAGAAAATTACACCAATGGGACAACGCACCGCATTCGCGGGCACTCAGTGTAATTATATTTTGCATGAGAACTATTTATTACTAGGATCTACCAACACACCTATGTTCTCACAGTTTTTATTCGTATTAATTATAACTGATATATTATAATTTACAAAAAAAATATGTGTAAAATTTCAATTTAACCACAAATAATGTCCTTTTATGTTAACAGAACTATAAAACGTTGATGATACGTGGCATATTTATGAAACAACCAAACACGTCAAACACAAAAAATAAACCGGGAAGAACATAGCCCATGAGCAATTATCATAATAACAGAACCAAAAATACCCCAAAAATTTATAGTTATAATACCACCTAAAACCAAATCTATATGAATAACTGAAGAATAAGCAATTAATGATTTTAAATCACTTTGACGTATACAATATAATCTAAAAAATAAACCACCTAATAATCAAATACTAATTCACAAAAAAATTATATTTTAAAACAGAAATAATAAACATTTTAAAAACACGGAACAACCATATCCACCCAATTTCAATGAAACACCATCCAAAATTATTGAACCAGAAACAGGGGCCATATCAGAGGTTTGATTCGAAAAGTGTGAAGAAACCGCGAACGGACTATACACATTCTGTGTCGCAGTGTCGTCAGACCGGCTAGAGGCACGCTTCTTTGGGGCATTATTACGCAGGATGATCAGCGCAGGCGCGTACGTCTTCATCAACGGAACCGCGGCGCATTTTTGGCTTCTGCGACAACCGCTTTCGGCGTGGACGGCGTTGCAAGGTCGCGTGTGGTTCGCATTCGCGACCTCCGACCAGTGGCTGGGATTGCCCAGTGGGTACTCTCGGCGTGCGTGTGACAGCTTGATTGCTCTGTCCTGCTTAGTAGCGGGGTAAAGAACTGTCCCCTTCCCACCACTTCCATTACGGATGGCCATTTGCCTGCCTGCCGGCGTACTTAGCGCCCCGCCTCGATACTGGCTGATATACGGGTTCGCTCTGGTCGCCAACAAGTCTCGCAGCTATCACCTACATATTCATTCCGAATTAGTGTTAGGTTTAGATACTAGGGTGGCTTTTAACAACGAGGTCTTGAGAGCCGATGAAGGTGAGATGAGGTGAGAACGGAGCAGCACCGGAATACAAGGGCGGGGGAAACGGGAGATCCCCGAGAAAACCCGCCTACCAGTGGCATTGGCCGGCACGATTCCCACTTGCGAAAATCCGGTTGGCCTTGGTGGGAAATAAGCAGGCTAACCGCTCAGCCACCGCGGCCCCCCAAATCAGTGGTTTCAATCATATTATAATTGTCAGGTATAGTCTATTCGCGGTTTGTTTACACTTTTTGATTCAAACCTTTGAAAAAAAACCATGTATGACGTGTTTATTTGTTCGTCACTATATCACGTATTACAAGCGTTTTAAACTAGTGTTACATAAAAGTACTTAAACGTTTCGGAAATTACGACCAACTATGCTTATAAGTATACATGGAGCATAAATAACTCTGTGATAATTTTTCTTGTCGGAGTTTATGTCTATGTTACGAATTTGACGACTGTATATTAAACGTATCGTAAATTACAGCCAACTGTGCTTATAAGTTCGCTTAGTTAATAAATGACCCTACAGTAATTTTCGTTGTCGGGAGTGATGCATACGTTACGAATTTTGTGACTGTATCTTAAACGGATCGGAAATTACAGCCAATTATGCTTATAAGTTCGCTTAGGGCATAAATGCCTATGCGATAATTCCGTTACTGGGGGTGATGCCTATGTTACGAATTTGGTGACTCCATCTTAAATAGTTCGGAAATTATGGTATATGCTTATAAGTTTGCATAGGGCATAAATGACCCTACATTCATTTTCCTTGTTGGAGGTGATGTCTATGTTATGAATATGGCGAATGTATCTTAAATGGTTCGGAAATTACGACCAACTGTGTTTATAAGTTCGTATAGACCATAAATGACCTTGCGATTATTTTCCTTGTCGGAGGTGATTTCTATGTTATTAATATGGTGACTGTATTTTAAACGGTTTGGAAATTATAGCTGACCATGCTTATAAGTACGCAATGAGAGACTCGCGTAGCCAATCGGAGCCGAGACCCTTTCGAGAGCCTCGCAAAGTCAATCGGGGCCGAGACCATTTCAGGAGCCCCGCGTAGCCAATCAGTGACGAGACCCTTTCGAGAGCCTCGTGTAGCCAATCAGAGAAATGGGGAAAAGGGAATTTCTGAGGGAAAAAAAGGAAATCCAAGGAAGATCACAGGAATGCAAGAGCATGGATTAGCGACATATGGTATGAATGCCAGAGCATGAAGTAGGGATTGTGTGCAATGTCGTTGGTCTGAAATGCAAGAGCGTGAAGTAGGTTCGAGAAAGGAAGGGATCTGAGAAAACAGGAATGCAAGAGCATGAAGTAGGGATGTCTGGTCTGAATGTGAGAGCATGAAGTAGGGACCACGATTGACGTCGTTGGCCAGCAATGCAAGAGCGTTGAGTATGGACGAGGAAAGAAGGACTCTGAGAAAACCGGAATGTCAGAGCCTGAAGTAGGGATGTCTAGTAGAAATGCGAGAGCATGAAGTAGGGACAACGACTGATGTCGTTGGCCAGGAATGCAAGAGCGTTAAGTGAGGACGAGGAAGGAAGGACTCTGATAAAACAGGAATGCAAAAGCATGAAGTGGGATGTCTGGTAGGGATGCGAGAGCATGAAGTAGGGACCACGTTTGACGTCGTTGGCCAGGAATGCAAGAACCTGAAGTAGGACCAACTGGCGGGAAGGAATGTAAAAGCATGAAGTAGGGACGTCTGTTAGGAATGCAATAGCATGAAGTATCAAAATATGGTAAGAATGTAAGAGCATGAACCTCCAGGCCGTCAGGTGAAAGGATGCCAGAAGGAATGTGAGAAAACCAAAGTGGATTTACAGAGCATGATGAGACAGAAGTTGTCCTATGGTTGGGGGTGGGTGTGGCAATGAACACGAACGTTCTTCAGCCAAGATGGATGTTGGTGGCTTGGAATGATAGAGAATGAACTGATTGCTAATTCTGGATGAAATTGCACAATATTCAGCCGGATTCATCCGCATTGTGCAAACCAGCCGGATTGTGCAAGACACATATTTTTTTAGGGAAATTCGTGACATTCTGAGGTAAATTCTAGCAAATTTTGCCATTTTCGAGGGAAAAAAGAGAAATTACGAAGGAAAAAAGGGAATAAAAGGAAAACAAGATGGCCCCCGCCCATCCCCTCGTCCTGGCCTCACGCCACTGTTTTAAAATTAACCATTTTTAATTACTAACGCCCTTAAATATTTCCCACCGGGAGGCCTGGCTAAACGGTGCTAGCGCCGGTGACCGCTCGACGTTCCGGAACTGACGTAAATCATTCTGAGAGTGCCACAGCGAGTCCTTGAAGAGCGCGGACAGGCGAGGCCACAGCCGGCGCGCTGGCCACTATATTGCAATAATGATGAGTGCGATACGCCGCGTAAGGACGTAAGGCCGTCCACCTGTCTACGGCCTGCGTGTCGCGCGATGCCCATAAGGGTCCAAGGGCCGCGCTTCACCGGAACCACAGAACAAGAATACGCACAGAAGTGATGATTGAGGCGTCGAGTCTTTCAATGCGACTACGGGTTACAGTGAAGAGTAGAGAGGTTTGAGCGGCTCGTAACAGCGAGGTCTTGAGAGCCGATGATGGTGAAGTGAGATGAGATTATGGAGCAGCGCCGGAACACAAGGGCGTGGGAAACGGGAGATCCCCGTGAAAACCTGCCCACCAGCGACATCGTCCGGCACGATTCCCACATGCGAGAATGCTGGAGCGACCCCACCGTGAATTTAAACCGGTTCCCCTAGGTGGGAGGCGAGTAGTCTAATCACTACACAACCGCGGCCGCCTTCACCAATCAGCGCCTGGTTAACTACTCCGCAGCCGGCGGCGCAGCATGCGTAGTTAATAAGAAACAAGGCCCGTTCCCAGAGCCAGAGAATGGGTACGCCCACGGCCGTTTCGTCTCTGTGTACTTATCTTCTCTGTGTCTGTGTTCATTTCTATTTGAATGGCTCGAGGTTTGCACAGGACTCTCGATTCTAGTAAACAGGTAATCGATCCTCGCCGACAGAGCACGTGTTTCGTTACGACAACGCACGAGTAGAGGCCTGAAAAATTCGCGGATTCATTTCGGGACAAGCTAGAATTGAAAGCACGTGTATCTTAGCGTCACTTCTGCAATTGGCTCACGACCTATTTGACACCTCCTCCGGGACTGTGAGCCAACAGTAAACAGGCAACAAAATGCAGTCCCAATCGCGACCTCTCGCTGTGAAAGCAGGCAGCCAATGAGCAGTTTATATCTCCTTGAGTGTGCAAACAAATGTGGAGTCTAACCTAAAGGTCAATGAACTCAGGAATTTGTCCGGTCTCTGCGCATGAGATGCGGGCTTGTGTTCGGCTGTAGTGATGTGAACCACTCGTAGCCTACAACAGTATCACGGTTTACGAATAGTTGCCCACAGGGACGCGCATTGGACACTGAGTCACACAATGTGAGGCACCAGACAAAAATACCCTTGCGTTGCATTGCACACAATTGCTAGCACTGGGACTGATTTGATTAAATACATCTGCCATGCGCTGACTGGCGAATGACCGTCAGCCTGGTTGCCGGTGAGCAAGGCTGCAATGAGAAAAACAAAGTTTTGTTGAATGAAACAAATTTTGTTAGGCGCAACCTAACTACTTGTTTGTGTGGGGGAAATGAAATATGTTTTCGTTGTAACCAAATAATTTTGTTGTTCTTACGTGGTTGCCCCAAACAAATATTTAGTTTGTGTAACCAAAGATTTCTTTAGCTGTATGTACATTAAACACTTTATGTTAATGTAAATAATAGGAAACCTAACCGACATTAGAACTTTGATCATTTAGTATGAGCGCCGCACCCTAGAAACCTCAGCTAAAGCGACTACAAGTAAAGTTAAAATGTTAAAAAAAAAAAAAATTTCAAATTTTAGACAATGTGCGCAAAAAAATATTTTAATTTTTACAGCTTTACGTTTTGGTTTGCTGTTGAACTTGTTTCGTTAGGATGTTTATACCATTATTACGCACAAATAAATGCGCTAGCAGACAGCGTTACCCTCCTAATGGTCACAAAAATGCAAAGAAACCTTCGAACTGTATTTTCGCACGAAGGCAATCAAATGAGTGGCAAAACAAAAATACGCAGTCAATTCAACAAAATATTTTGCTGTCAGTCTAATTTATGTTGGCCCAACACAGAGGTTTGGTTTATTCAAACATGTATTTCGTTAGATGATCAAAATTAACTTCGTTGTTTTTCAGGTTTTCATTAGTCAACAAAGTATTTTGTTGAGGCAACAAAATATATTTTTGGCTCTATACAAAACAACGCTTTGTTGGCGTTTCTCTTAGTGTGGAATTTCGAATTTCGCGATAAGGGGCTGCTTTGGCAAAAAAAAAAAAATTAATGCCTCAAGGTTACGTCAGATCATTAAGGAAACAGATAGACGGCGAGGGAAAATAGCATAAAAATGTTTCGAGTGTGTTCTGTTTCCTAAGGTTATCAAGCGGCGACTGTATTGTTTTAATACAACAATCTATTCAGAAAAGTTACAGCATCGTCGCCATAATTTAGAACACTGTTTTATAAGGGAACAAATATCGTTAACAGAGGGTTGATTACAAAGATTTTTGCGGATTTGGACACCTTTCAAACACAACATTTACGTTTTAATATCCCCATCTATAAATTGGCCACAAAATACTGACTTTCATTTATACTAAGGAAAAAATACACGTTGAAATACCCAGACATTTTTTAGAAAATTATGATAGACACAATTACTTACAATGAGAACCAAATGACGATTAGGGAGGCTCCCATTCAGAGGATGTACTTCCTATATAACACTCATCATTTTGGTGTGAACACTTACTTACCTCTTACTAGATGACAGCGAAGGAAGACATTAGTTATGTGTGGAAAACCAGGCCAAGCCCGTCGCCATCATTAACCTTGAGCTACTTCATTCGCGCAGGAAAGAAGCTTGCAGCAATTAGCCTTAACGTGGGCGGGTTCGAGAACATCGGTCAGAAAATCATTCGGTGTCGACAGCAGTCTTAAGTTCAACTCTACCACCGCTGTCAAGTTAAGATAATGTATGTAGCCTTGGATGCGGCTACGCGGATTTTGTAAATATTCAGTGGTACTCTACATAAGCATACGTAGAACGTTGAGTCGCATAGGCTCCAATATATGTGGATGAATTAAGGAGGTTCTTAACAAGGAGGCCTTGAGAGCCAATGAGGGTGTGGTAAGGTGAGTGCGAAGTAGCTCCGGAAGAAGGGGGAAACGGGAGATACCCGAGGAAACCCGTCGACCAGCCGGGAGCCGCACCGCCGGGAATCGAACCCGGTTCTGCTGGGTGGGAGGCGAGTAGTCTGACCAACTGATTTGCGTAAATTATTGGTGGCGACTGGCAACAGAGTTAGTTTCCCCACAGGCGGGACAGGTTACCATAGCCCTAAGAGCCATTGCGAGTTACACAACTTTAGAACACCTTTCACAAGTGGATTTCAAGTTTTGGCCTTCAATTCCGCACACAAAAAAAAATTACTGCTCCGCAAGTCATTACCTTTGCTTGCAGGTATTTTATTTACGATTACTTTTATGCTTCGTAATTTATTATCTTCGGCTATACAAAGTCTCTGTATGCAAATTTGCATTGTCCCGTGTAATCAAGTTCCATTACAATATGAAAAAGGCATCACCATTTACGAATTTGTCTCACATTTCCCAAATAACAATGCCTTATAATGTGATTGGACATAATCTGAGTTTGCATGTTATAAAATGCAATGTTAATTTCTAAGGACATACAATTTTGAGTTACTTTATTTCTAAAATAAAACATCCATTGAGCGTGGCCTTCAAAATATGTGCAGTTAGGGCCAGTGGTATTTTCCAAACGTTGATTTCCAGTGTACTCAATTAACCATTAACGTCCCATAAACGGCCATACATATAAAACCTACATGAGCAACATGTGCGTATTTGTGGTCATGTGGTCTAGATGGGTTAATACAACCAAAAAAAAATGATTTTATGTTACTAACACGGACTCATACAATAACTGCGGGTAAATAACGGAATTTTTTTCCAGTAGTGGCACATCAAGAAAACAACAAATCCCTACGTTTGCACCGTTGTTGCAGCCAACATTGGGGATTACTGGGTAGGAGTCTGTATCTCCACTGGTAGTTAAGTAGCGCCCTATAAGTGGTCGACCTGACATGTAGGTCACGACTGCCTACTCACGGTGTCCCCTACTGTAGCCCCAGCCACGGGATGTTGGCGAACATCGCGAACAGGTGCCATCACGTGTGTAGTACTGCACTGAGATAAAGGTTTGTTACGGCCAACGAAATACTTGTTTAATTGCCCCAACAAAATATCTGGTTGAACAAACAAAACTTGAAAAGCAACAAAAAATGTTTTCGTTCATCTGTCAAAATAAACGCTTAAATAAACAAAACCTTTATGTTGAGCCAAAAAAAAAAAAAATTCCACTGTCAATGAAATATTTAATTGAATGAACGGAATGTATATTTGTTTCGTCAGTCATTTGTTTGCCTCCATAGGAAAATACAGCTCGATAGTTTGTTTGTAATTTTTGTGACATCTACGATAGCAAGAGTGTTTGTTAGTTCATTTATGGATGCTTAATAGTGGTATAAAATTCCAATAAAACAAGTTCAACGGGAAACTAAAAAGTAAGCTGTAAGACTTGAAAAATTGGTTTATGCAAGTTGTTCAGGCCATTTCACCAGTAGTCACTTTAGTTGAAGGTTTCATGGATAGCGCTGGGGCGAAAACGAAATAGGTTCAAATATCGATCAGGTTTTGAGTCTTTGAATATTAACCTAAAATGTTTAGTGGGCGCAGAGCCAAGCAAATCTTTAGTTACACAAATCAAATTTCATTTAAGGGCAACCAAATATGAATAACAAAAAAAAAAAAATTTCAACACCACAATATTTGACTGTCCCTACAGTTTATTTGGTTGCGCCAAATATATTACGTTTGACTCAAGAAATCGTTTCTCTCAGTGTACGTAGGCTACTTTCAAGCACTCATTTTTGAAAATAGCGAAGCCATCACACATTTTCTCCTTGTTTTCTAAAAGCTGTTTTCCTTCTTGAACTGCGTTGCGGAGTGTTTGACATACACGTCTTTCACGAAACTATTAAACGTGCGTCTGATATGCTGATCTACGAAAGGAACACACGCTTCAGACTACAAAACGAACACACCGACTCCAAAACGTCGTGCACGTTAGAAGCACCATTTCACTGTACTTCGAAACGGTTAAAAATGGCTTTTTTTTAAGTGCTGTATCTCAAGATGCACGCTTCATATACATGCGAAAATACTCAAGGGCCCTACAATAACCCTTCCCACAGACATTCCACCAATAAAATGGTAGGGCCACCGCTGAGAATCCAATAGAAACACGCAGTGCGTCTAGAATACTACCCACCAAGGCGAACCGGGTTCAACCCCTAGTCGGTTCACTCAGGATATTCACAAGTGGGAATCGTGACGGGCGATGCCGCTGGTCGGCGGGTTCCCTCCGGGATCTTCCGTTTCCCCCCGCCCTTCCGTTCCGACGCTGCTCCGTACTCACCTCGATCACCCTCATCAGCTCTCAAGACCTCGCTGTTAACAGCCACCAGAACCTCTTCACTCACTTCACCCACTCTTCGCCTGTTCTACGCCGCAGCTCACGTCTACTTCACTGTAGCGTATTCTTGTTATCTTTCCCTTGTTCCCGTCCTTGCTTGAAGCCCGCCACGCTTCCTTGGCCTCTTCGTAAGACAGTGTGCTATCAAGAATTTGAAGGCCCTTGTTAGGTGCGCTGTTGTTTGTAACCTTAAAACTTACACGTGGAAAGGAAATTGACTATTTATCAGTTAACCCACTTAGACCCAGCATACACAGTTGCGCAAGTAACGCTTAAGAAGTTTATTGTTGCGGGAAATGTTGACTACGAGACTCACTACCCAATGATCTTCTCGGTGGGTAATGGCTGTTCACGGTTAATTGGCCATTTTTGAAATCAACCGTTGAAAAATGTCACTGCCCTATCTGCATATATTTTAACGGGTACACTGAGTAGCATGCACCCAGTAAAATTGTAAAAACCGCAAGGTAGTGGGGAGGGGGAAGTACTTCCATGTCTTAACGTTGTTGAATTTAAAGTGTTACAACAAAAAGGTGAACACTTGTGCATGCTGAAATTATTTCTTTTGTTTTCTGCTTTTTTTTAAAATGCATATAAGTGTTACAATTTGCAAATTTTTTAAATATTTGTTTTCCTAATGGTTTCACATTTTCACTTAGTCAACACATGAATAAAGTGAGCAGTCTCGCGACAATCTTAATTTTACATAATGCGGAAGAATACACAATGTGCATACAAGTAGATCTCGAGCGGGGCTTTTAAAAGTGCTCTGTTTAGCGTGAACAGCCTGTGAATGATTCGTGAACTGTAATACTAGCTTAGTTTGTGGACGATTTATATTACTATTCCCGAACACGGAGGATAACTCGATGATTGCTACAACCAAACATGTATTGAAACCACCTAAGAACACCACGCATCAAATATGTCTTGTTTGCAACACCTGAAACTGTGAATTAAAGCGGGTCTGAAAGAGTCAATCATATTTTATGTTACTGTGAAATAATGCCTTATGAACAACAGCAAATCAGAAAATGGTGAGAAGAAGGAATTATGATGACGTACAAGTGATAACGAAATGTGTGATGTTTGGCTCGTGAAAGAGACCTTCCTCGCGCCATTATGTGAAGGGGCTATTGGATGTGAATTCCTTCCTTGGTTTGGGTTCAAACTAATTTTTGTCATATCCTGAAAACAATTCTCCTTTAACACTTTAAAGACGACAAAACCGAATAAATAAAGTGAAAAATATTACCATTTTATGGAATATAGCTATATGACAAATTTCTAGCTGCAAAAAAAATGTTTTAAAAATAATTATGTTTTAGCTGATAATAGTATAATTATTGCAGATACACCAACACAATATCTCTATTAGCTTCCAGCATCGCCTAAAATGAACTTATTTTATAGCTTGAATTACTGAATCATAGGGAACTTCATCATACTACTTACACATTACCAACACAACTAGAGAAAGGCTGTTTTCATTTCAAAATGTTTTACTTATATACCTCTTGGACTACAATCTTCATGCTAGGAAATATTATGAGAATGTGGAAAGTTAAGGTAAGAAAGACATTGTTTTCACATTTTCATTTCGTTAAATAAAAAGAAAATATCCTTAATTTATTGGCAGGGAAAGTCTCCCAGTTGACAGCAGCAACGATATTTGTGTTTATCGGATAAAGTTTTTTGTTTACTGTAATCTATTCCGTTCCTCTCTGATGGAAATTTAACACTTGCACCCATAACTTTTGTAATTCTATCGAAAAAGCTAAGACATGACAACACACATACACTGAAGAGACAAAAAACTGGTATAGGCGTGTGTATGCAAATAACAGAGGTATGGAACCAATCAGAGTGACACGATACGGTCGGCAGCTAGATCGGTTACTGCTTCTACAATGGCAGGTTATCAAGATTTAAGTGAGTTTGAACGTGGTGTTATAGTCGGCGCACGAGAGATGGGACATAGCATCTCCGAGGTAGCGATAACATTTGGATGTTCGCGTAATACCATTTCACGAGCGGGAATTCGATAAAACATCACATCTTCGACATCGCTGCAGCCGGAAAAAGATCGTGGAAGAACGGGACAAACTACGACTGACAAGAATCATTAAACGTGACAGACGTGCAACCCTTTCTCAAATTGGCGCAGNATGTGGGGGCCCTACACGATATTAGGCAAGTGTACCAGTTTTTTTGGCTCTTCAGTGTAGTTACTTATATTTGAAAAGCAACTATACCGAGGACCACCCGTTTTTCGCGAAAAGATTCAGCTCGTAGTTGTACTCCAAAACACGTCTGTTAAGAACCAATATCGCGGTTGGATGGGTTTAACTAGCGCACGTCTTATGTCTCTAGCAGCCAATCACGGATGTTAAGTCTCAGAGTAACTTTACTCTGATTTGCCCAGNCTAGCGCACGTCTTATGTCTCTAGCAGCCAATCACGGATGTTAAGTCTCAGAGTAACTTTACTCTGATTTGCCCAGGCGGGTAGCAAATATCTTCTCACAGAGACAAACAGCCAAAAGCCAAACGAAATCTGCAAGCTCGCAAGTAAAAAGGTGAATTTTAAGTATAAGCATAAATCTTTTCGCAAAAAAAAAAAACGAGATCCTCACTATACATGGTACTTTAATTCTTTAAAAATAAAACATACGGGAATGATGCATGNCTAGCGCACGTCTTATGTCTCTAGCAGCCAATCACGGATGTTAAGTCTCAGAGTAACTTTACTCTGATTTGCCCAGTCGGGTAGCAAATATCTTCTCACAGAGACAAACAGCCAAAAGCCAAACGAAATCTGCAAGCTCGCAAGTAAAAAGGTGAATTTTAAGTATAAGCATAAATCTTTTCGCAAAAAAAAAAACGAGATCCTCACTATACATGGTACTTTAATTCTTTAAAAATAAAACATACGGGAATGATGCATGCATGGTAATCTGAAATATGCTACACTCCGGGCCCTAGCTGCGTATTTTCATTAACCTGTATTCTTGTTTTAGTTCACGAAAGGCAGTTTTTAACGGAACAGCATTCAGTGAAAGCTTCGGAATAATGCTCGAGTGAGCAGGCGAGATGACATGTGGGATATAGTATTGGCACGACCATAGGTCTAAATATCAGCGTTGAATCACTAAGTTACAGCGTAGTCATAAAACTCCTATGTAATATCTTAACACCTCTATTTTCAATCATTTAATATTCTCGCCTCGTACGTTATGTAATATCCCAATAATTGCCTTGGCTTCATTTCTTCGCTAATCTGTATACAAGGTTTTCCTGATTGTCGGGTACTCATTTTGTGAGATAATTCTTCGTGAAAACTGAGTTAGAAACCATAATACGTCCATGACCTATCGCGACTACTAAGACAAGACCTAAAAAAGTTGGAATTGAAATAAGCTAATAGCAGAATGTCGACAACCGTTCGCCTAATCATGTTACACCACGGCAACGTTTCATGTTTCTTTAATGTACACTTTAATGTGCTTCTTAACAATATGATAAGAACCCACGGGTTAGGTTTTTTTTTTTTGTTAATAATATGGCATGCCGTAATTTTCAAATTGCGAGGGATGATTTTATTCGCGAAATGTTCGTAGCTGGCAAATATAGAATAACACTATGTATATTCGCGGTTTCATCGCAATTTTTGAATCAAAATTTTGAAAAATCAGCCTTTATATGACGTGCTTCCTAAATATGCCACGTATCATAATCGTTTAATAATTCTGTTAATGTAAAAGTATCTTATTTTTGGTTAAATTTAACATTTACTTATACTTTACCCATACATTTTAATATTTATTTTATATTCAATATTAATTAAAACAAGGATGAAATAGGTTTGTTATTAATGTCAAGTGGGAAATAATTATAATGTAAATTATTACTAACGCGAATGCGCGCTAATTAGGTGCGCTACCATAAGGTATAATTTTCTAAACTTTGTTAAGATTAATGTGTACGAGACGGAGGAATATCCTAAAATTATAAGTTGAGCAGGGCTTCAGAAAAGTTGGAGGTAACCGAGAATTGACTATGGCACTTTTTCACGAATTTGTTTGATCTCACGTAAGTTTGACATTTTCGAAACAGTTAATTTTAGTTCCCCATTTCCCAAGGTCTGTTTTTTCCTTAATTATAATTATGTCCACTCATTTTACATTGCGAATGATCGCACAAAGCTTGCATCTGCAGTTCAGCATCATTTCGCATCCTAATAATGCCATAATTTTATAGGATCTGAATTGATAATACATTTATTTATTATTATTAAACTAAATATTCTCATACTAGAATAAAACACAGCCTGGTTTAGTAACAAATTGTTCAAAAATTTTGCACAGCTGGAAAAGTTAATACATGCTGGAGAGAAGCTTAAGTGAATTTGCAAGGGTGGTGCTATATTCATGTCCACAATTCACTTATAATATCCCAGGACTTCCTGGCTATTCCTTTCCGGTGGTGTCCTTTCAGAATAACTAAGTCCGGAAACGGACTAAAACGTCAATTCTATCTTGGTAAGCCCGCTTTCTGTAGATTGTAAACCAATTGAACTAAACTTAACATCGAGGCCTTGAGAGCCGATGAGGGTGAAGCGAGGAGAGTATGGATCAGCGCCGGAATGCAAGGACGGGGGAAACGGGAGATCCCCTAGAAAACCCTCCGACTAGTATCATCGTCCGGCACGATTCCCACGTGTGAAAATCCGGGAGCGACCCCGCCGAGAATCGAACCCAGTTCGCCTAGGTGGTAGGTGAGTATTCTGACCACTGCACCACCGCGATCCCTCGCTGTAATGGAATATTTGGACATGTACGTAGTATGGAGATAACAACACATATCGTGTTAAAAATTGGCCAATATCGAGCGTCACTACTATACAAAGTGAGAACTTAATCTCTCTCCTGAGGAAGTTTAGGAAAACTACCATCGATGTATTGCGGTGAAAACCTTAACATTTGCGATTTATCACTATACGTCGACACTGATGTGGTAAATAACTGAATACTTTCTTAGAGTGTTTATAGTACTACTCAAGGATTTCTTCCATCAACTCGACATTTTTCTGTTCCTACCAATAGCGCTCCAATGTAGACCACGGTTTCTTCCACTCATTTCGCAAATAAAGATAAGACGGTGCCGAATAACATACGAGAGAGGACATTCATCAGATTTACAACCCGAATGAACCAACTGTTTGTGACGGAGATAAAAAGTTTTACAGCCTCCGAAAAAACCTGTCGGCTACACAACATCGTAAACTGGCCTTTCTACCCGCCGAACGTTGCATGGTCCGAGGTTAGTCCGTTTACGGTTACTTCAAACTTTGCTCAAGCCTTGCTGAAGTTCCACTTTCGGGCTATTCAACCGCCTCGTGCAAACAAAGCTTGACCATGTCTTCAAAATTACACCAACGGGACACTAAGTGTAGTAAGATTTTGAATGGTAACTATTTCTTAGTATACATTACCAACACACCTTTTTCTCTCCCTGGCTTGAATCATATTGATTATTAATGAAATAATACAGTTTATAAATAAAATATAAGTAAAATTTCCGTTCAACCAAAATATAAGATCCATTTAATTTAACGGAATTATAAAAGTGTTGTGATACACAGCGTATTTTGAAAACTACCAAACACTTCACACATGGGGTGATATTTCAAATGTTCGTCCAAAAAGTGTGAATATACTGCAAATATACTTTATCTCTCGCTAGAGGGCGAGATACCGCTTATTGCGATGTTGGGCAGAAAGATTCTGAAGGGTGACATTGTTAATTAGATTNCGGCGTATTTTGAAAACTACCAAACACTTCACACATGGGGTGATATTTCAAATGTTCGTCCAAAAAGTGTGAATATACTGCAAATATACTTTATCTCCCTCGCTAGAGGGCGAGATACCGCTTATTGCGATGTTGGGCAGAAAGATTCTGAAGGGTGACATTGTTAATTAGATTTCTCGAGAAAAGAGCAAGCCCTCTTTTTTTCAAGATTTTCTTCTTTCTTCAGATTACTCGTGGCAATCAACAATGCCAGACTTTTATCAGCTCGATTAAGTTAATGTGTATTAGAAAATCCCCGTTCCTTTTTTTTTCTTCTTTTTTTTTTTTTTGCAGAACATTTTACAGCGTTTATTTGTGTGTGCTTATGTACGCCGAATGATAAAATTTATTGTTTGTGAAACACGTAATATTACGAGTATTTTAATATCTCGTATTCGTAGAGAAATTGTAATCATTTGAGTATATGTTTGTAGTATTTAGACTGCATATAAGTATATATTATGTGAAGTGATTATGTCAGAAGTATTTGTTTCCTTATATATACAAACATAAAAATATTTTTCCACCGCCAGGATTTTTGAGTTAGGCTGCTCACGGCCCAAGAGGAATTATGGGATGAATATACTCACATCCTGTACAAACTATAACGCATGACTTGACGAAACAAACCAACAAATGTGGAAATTAAAATTTAATCTATTGCAACTTACAACCAAATTACAGGTGATGCACAAATATTTTGGTGTGTGCGCTGCCAGTTATATTTTACTAAAATTTGCACGTATTGATTAAAGGTTGTTTTCAGTAACACTGAAATCAGCCAATTACAATATTATAAAATCATTCTGCAGTAAATCGGTCATCTTTTTAACTTCTATAGCTTTTTTTTATTATTATTATTACAAAGCACACGCCCTATTATTTTCCATCCTGCGAGTATGTTAACCTATACGTGACGTAACAACAGCGAGCGAGCACATGTTAGTTACTTTGCCAAGATAGCCCCACGTAAATATCTCAACGGCACACTCATTACCGTACAATTTTTACTCAGTGAACTTACTTGATTTCCATTCATTTCACTGGCCACTAAATTTATATTAGAATTTCGCTTTAAAGAAAAAATACTGAAAAATATATAGTAACATCACGCAAGCNCGTAACAACAGCGAGCGAGCACATGTTAGTTACTTTGCCAAGATAGCCCCACGTAAATATCTCAACGGCACACTCATTACCGTACAATTTTTACTCAGTGAACTTACTTGATTTCCATTCATTTTACTGGCCACTAAATTTATATTAGAATTTCGCTTTAAAGAAAAAATACTGAAAAATATATAGTAACATCACGCAAGCAAATAAATTTTAAAGGACGAACAAAAACTTTACTTTAAAAATAACCGCAAATAACATTTATATCAAAATGTTCTCATTTCTTTTATTTATTGAGATTGCTCGAACTCAGGTAAAAACCAAATGGCAAAAAAATGTGATAATTTTATTTACTACATGAGTGAAAAAACGTATAAGGTATTACACTAATGAAATACACAAAAATAATATATTACTACAAATACTATTTTGTAAAGAGAAAGTTAAATTTTTGTTATGGCCGTTCGCATTTTGAACAATCAGGCTGACTTAATTTAATTTTTACAGCAGCAGAATTTTGAAGATAAAATGCACCAGGGGATCAATTATAAATGACTTAAAAATTTATTTATTTTCATTCGTCGAAGTAACAATTTTACAGTTTTTAAAAATGGGCAGTAGTTAAGAACAACCATTTTTTGGTAAATTTTATATATGCAAGTTGATTTCTAAATATTCTTCGAAGCAAAATGGTTGCCTATTCAATGGTTCTAAATTCAATGTTTGAAAAAAACCTTTGCCGTAAAATTAAATATTTTAATTGAAAATTTACTTAGATACCCACTGCAGTGTTCGCAAATAATAAGAAAATTTAATGTCATTATTTAGAGTCTTATAAGAAATGTAAAAGTTCAGTTAAAACTAACAAAGAACTGGCGAAGCAGGACCATGTTTATATTTGAAAAACCTAATCCTCCCTAAGTCGGTCGGTGTATGATAATTTCTTAGTCTATCGTGAATTCAGTACTTACTTACAAGACGCAGATGAATGCACATTTGGCTGAAAGAAGCAACAAGGAAATATTTTCAAAAGTACAATGAAGGGTTAATATTTTTACTGACGTCTTAGGCTATTAGTATACATTTAAATGATATGTTTATTTTCAGGTGTGAATAATAAATTGTTGCAAGATGTACTGCGGTTTATCAACATCTGTACTCTCTTTGGACGAGTAACAAGATCAGGGGGATGCCGAACGTATTAGCTCAAGAGCAACAAAGCCTCCATAGAAAAGCAAAATCACCAGCATACCTTAGAACCTTTTATCAACTTCCACAATTTATTTTCAATGTACCTCACTGCTGCCAGCATGTACTATCGAGCTGTAGTACAAACAAAAGCCTTATAAAGCATACTGGAATAAAAACTTCACTCAGCGTCACAGTCTTACAACAAATTTACAGCTGCTTGAGCAAATAAAGGCTGTCCACCGTAAAATAATCAATTTTCAAATCAATATTTAAAAAAAAAAATTACTCCCCGTCAACTGCATAAATTCTATCGAACATACTGGAATGCAGGTTCAGAGTTAAGTTGGCAGTAAATAAAGAAAACATTGTTTCAAGTCTTGACGTTGAATTGCGACTCCAATTGTTTAAATGTACGGTAAATCGAGTTTGTTTTATTTTCTGCTTTATACACGTTAGAGTACGCAACTGCGTATTAGTATCGCACTACGTTTTCTCACGATTTTTAGTTTTCACTTCATTGGTGTACGAATAAAGTCATCAGGCCTATTCCAACGTAATTTTCACGTATGGCGGTAGAATACAATATAAGGAGAAAAGTAGATCTTAAATAAAAAATCTTCAAAGTGCACAACGAACCGTAGAGATCTTATACCATCAACAACTCACTAACAAGCAAACATAGAACAACACCTTGCAGACAGTCACACATATCCATAGAGTACTTACTACTATAGGTTGCTCATGGTTGAGCACTTTTGAAATCAACCTCAGAAAAATGTCTTTGAGCATACACGCACGTATTTCAACAGGTATACTGAGTGGTTTGCGCCCAGTAAAGTTGGTACCGACAGAAGGATAATAGTTGCATGATTTCTGGTGAATCAAAAATGTTAGGTAAACACTCGTGAATACCGAAATTAATTTTTATGCAAATAAGTGTGGTACGGTAATGAGAAAATTTGTACAGTATTAAGTTTTTTAATAATTTTGAAGTTTCGCTTGACTGACGGATGAATTAAGTGATAAGGCTGCTGGCAGTGTTATTTGTATGCATAGTTTAATAACACACAACTTGCAAGAATTTCAAAAGTACTCAGTTTTATCATGAACGGTCTATACAATGATAGATCTAGTGCTTACTTCGTTGAAGTCACGACGAGCAGAAAATAAAATTCCCAAGGGGCGGCGACGTCGAACTGCCGTTCTCAACCGGACCCGTTCATCACACGGTTAGCACGAGAGACGGTTCGCGCACAGGAAGCGGTCGTTCCGTTTCGCGCGTGGGTCGGTGCGAGCCGCGTGCCGGGTCCCTCACGCCGGGGAGAGAGAAAGTCGACGAGCACCGGTGGCTGGTGAAAGACAGGATGTACGTCGCGGTCCGACCTGACCTGCGACTGAGTGAGTGACTGACTCGCCTCGGCCGCGCTGTTATATAGCGCCCCCCTTTCCCCTTCTCCCTCGAGCACCGACGCACCGCAGCGTCCTTCTTGGAGAGCTGAACGCGGGGGAGTAGCGGGAGAGGACCGTCATCACGCGCATTTAGGTCGTTAGCGGCCCTGCTCATCTGAATGCGCGTTCGCCACTCGCGCGGTACACTCCCGACCCACGGTGACATGTTCCACGTGCTCTCGGCGGGTGGGGATTCATATAGGCTGTGAAGTAAGTGAGTGAGTTAAGAGATATGGGTGATCCGATGAGGGCGAAGCGAGGTGAGTACGAGGCAGCGCCGGAATGTAAGGGCGGGGGGAAACGGGAGATCCCCGAGAAAACCCGTCTACCAGACGCTTCGTCCGGCACGATTCCCACATGCGAAAATTTTAGAGCGACCCCGCTGGGAATCGAACCCGGTTCTTCTACATGGGAGGCGAGTAGTCTAAATACTACACCACCGCGGCTCCTTTTTGAGGTATTATTCAACCATTTTTACGTACCTTGAAATATATCTCAAGCTGTTGTAGTGGTTTGCTCACTTCACTTCTGTAACTGCTTAAGCACTTCAGGCCCTAAATTAATAAACTTAGGTGTTGCAAATAGGAAATTTTATAATGCGTCCTGTACTTACAGCCGACGTAGGACAACGAACTGTGTGTTCCCTTATACCTTGCAGAGGTGTTAAGAAATAAAATTTTGAGCGCGGAAAATTTTAAGTCAGTTATTATTTTTTGTGCATACTAATGTCATATTTTTCAACGTCCTGGAACTCAATAATAAATGACAAAATTACGTCGTAAAGATTGGGCATCAAAAACTACCTGCAGATACGCAATTAAATTCAGTATTATGATGATTGGCTCATTGGCCACGTACAAATTTTGCCAAGGAGCCTTACATTAAAAGCAAAATAAACACGGCTTTCACAACATAAAGTAACATTTTCTGTATCTACAGCAGACATATGCTGGTAGAATTTAAAACCAATTTTATATTTACAAAACCACATCACAGAAATTATTTTAATTTTGAATTTTAGTACTGCTGTTAGTAATTTTTGCGTTTTTATAGAGATTCACCAATGAGCTGAAGTCACATCATTCCCCATTTCTGGATATACCGCACGACATTCTAAGCGTCGCTAAAATTCTACTGTCTGCATCTTACATGGAAAAGTATTAAATTCGTCGTTTATTTAGACAAATTTTCACAAACGATATAACAAAACATAAATTCACCGAAGTGCAGTGCTAAAACATGAGATGTTTTTTTTATTTCGCAATTTCATAAATAGATTTATTAAAAATTTTAACAATTTTTTGCGTCTGCAAGATTTTCCTTGGCTCAAGCCCAACATTTGGCAAGTCACAATTCACACCCATATAGAAAAGTTTTTATAATATCTGAGACCCACTTCACCGGTGGGAAGGATACACTAAAATAATGGGGGAAAAAACATATAATGATGGGGCCTGTTTCACCTTGTCCTCAAGTTAAAGCCACAAACTCGAAATCTCTCGGCCTGTTTACTGGGTATGAATATTGGATATTTCTGTTTGTCCTCCTTACAGGAGCAGATGATAATATGTTGTGCTCAGGGCTGGGCAAAGTATTTAAAATATATATTTTAAATACGAAATGCACTGTAAATGTTGCTAAAAAATACTGAATATTATTTCACACCTATTTTAAATTTCAATAAACTCTTGGACATTTTTGAAACTCTATTCTATGTAAATATTACCTTGTGCATGATAGTATTAATGTAAAACTTTACATATTTCAGAGTGAACTACATTTTAATCCTTAATGTATAGAGACACGTTTAAGCATAGCATATTATTAATGACATTACATAAGCTCAATTTGATATCATTTCTTCTTGAATTGTTCATTATCTTTGGGATAGCAATGTTTACAAAGTTTAATCAGATAGTGACGATCTTGAACGATCCACGACAAAATCCGATAATGAAAAAGTGTAACAACAGTTGCAGAAGAACATAGTTAAGTGTTAAAAAATGCACCAAAACTAATATCTGTAATTTTTGCAAGTAGCATTCATAATTTTGGGCATCGTAACTTGGCGCTGAACAACAAACATGCTCCATGATTAAGCAAATACCACTTCATTGTTTTTTGAAAGGCAGGACCCATTCACGTGTACATTGATTTTCATTTTCTGCTCGCTGTTTAGTAACCAAAAGCCAGCAGAGCACAGCAATATATATCATAGGTGGATACTATAGAAATTATTTGTAAAAAAACTTGTAGAAATCCAAAACACAGCATCTATGGATTAGTATTAAAATATTTAGAAATATTATTTAGTATTTTATAATTTGATTTTATGTTAGATATAACAACGCCAGGAGTTCGCTACTACACGTACCTGCGCTCTCAACAATTCGCTTGTCACGAAGGCGAACGGAATCATTTAGCTGCGTTGTAAACGTATTCTCGTATGTAGACGATCGCGGCAGTTCCGTGACTCTATAAAAATCTTTTCGCTAGCAGACATCTTCCAGACAAACAAAAAAACATTTCAGCGACTACATGAACGTCTACGAGATAAAGACTCGTTAATCTCGAAGAGTGGAGGACCTCGGTTGTTTAATGGTAAGACTACTCGTCTCCCACCAAGGCAAGCCGGGTTCGATTCCCAGCGGGGTTGCCCCTGGATTTTCGCATGGGGAAATCGTGTCGGACGATGCTGCAGGTCGGTGGGTTTCCTCTGGTATCTCCCGTTTTCTCCGAACTTTCCATTCCGAGCACTGCTCTAAACTCACCTCACTTCACCCTCATCGGCTCAAAATACCTCGATGTTAAGAACCACCCAAATCCCTATACTCATTCACTCACTCGAAAAGTGGATTTTGCAGCATCTTGAAGGAAATTCTGGCATGTAACTACACGACGATTGCCGGCGTGCACTTGAGCTGAAGGTGGTTATTCACGCACTGCGGCGATGTTCAATAAGTTCGTGGACCGACTGGCACTCCGAGTGTAGGTACCCACGTAATACAACTACATTCAATAAGTTCTTGGACTGACTAACGCCTGCAGTGTAGGCAGCCGCGCGCTACGGTGTTGTTCAGTATTATCGTGGACGTACTAATGCCCAGAGTGTAGGCAGCCATGGACTTTGGCCATGTTCAGTAAGTCATTGTACACACTGGTGCCCACAGTATATTTAGCTATGCACTACTTTGTGAGTGTAGGTAGCCATTCACTACGGCCACGTTCAATCAGTTCATGTTATGACAAGCCCCTCGAGTGTAGGTAGCCGCGCACTATGGCTACACTCAATAAAATTGTGGATTGACTGGTGCATTGATTGTTGGCAGCCACACACTACGGCGATGTTGAATATGTTTTGTCGACCGACTGGCGCCTATGATGTAAACAGCCATGCAAGACGACGTTGAATAAATTCGTCGATCGACTGGTGCCTTGAGTATAGACAGCCACGCACTACAGAGACATACCAAAAACTCGCGGACTGCCTCGCGCCCAGAGTATAGGCAACCACGCACTACGGCGACGTTTAATTATTTCGTGGACTGGCTGAAGAATCCGCGAATAGACTATACCCAGATGTATTGTCACAAATACACGGGGTAACTCATCAAAGGGTAACTGCAGGAGTGCACGTATATGGTTTTAAAATATTGCTTTCGTTAAACTCTTGCTGAGAAATGCACGTATCTCTAGAAGTAAACTTATTTAATCGAGTGCAATATTTATTTTAAATCAAATAAAAATGTCTTACTTGTGTTCCCTAAAACCTTATAATTATCTTGGCCACAGATGAGACTTATAAGCAGGCGGTACTTGTACCCTATAATATTAGTTGTCACATAAAAGCTACATGCCTACAATCCACAATCTAAAAACTAATATAATAAAACTCTAAATCATACAAGTAACCAATTGTAACTTTCGACTTTATATGTTTTCACTCTTACCAAAATTTACATGGTATTAACACTTGTGAAATTATTTTAGTTTCGTTTCACAAACTTTCTTGTTAAATAAAAAACAAAAATAGTATGTGGAATAGTAATTCTCATTACCGTGTAATTGAAAATATAACTGAGATGATTTAAAAAGCTTTATATTTATAAAAATTACGATAATTTTAAATCAAACCTATTTGTTTTCCTTAAATGCTACTTAATACTCGTTTTTAATTGTGCTGAAAAACTTTAGTGTAGAAAAATTCTTTTTGCCTTTTTAAAATCTGTTTAAAAATTAAATTGTATTAATTAATTTCACTATAAATGCTTTTTAAACATTTATTGGTTATAAGAAATAACTACTGTGAATAAAGAAAATCATTTCTTATTGATAGCATTAAACTCTATGCTCATTGGAGGGTAATATTATTTATTTGATAATGTTTTATACATACGCATATTAAATAACTGTATATTCATATATGTAAATGTTAACAAACCCATTTTGAAGAACCCACCTTCAATGTGTATCAAACATTTGATCACACAGTGGAACTTACTCTGATGCCCTGGTTTCAAATGGCAACCCTCCAACTTACTAAGCCAGGGGATGCCCTTTTATTATAAACTATGGTGGTGAGACGATAACTTCATTTTTCCATAACACTAAAGTAGGACGAAACATGAGTTTAAAACGTTTGTAAAACTTAAATAAGGAAATAATTCACATTACCTAGTCTTAACAACAAAAATCTTTTTAACAAGTTTTCCATCTTAAATTGCATAATATAAACTGGTAATAAACGTTGGTTATCATCATAGGATATAAACAGTTAAATACACGGACATTATGTGTGTCACAGGTCATTGTATGTAAGCATAACACAACGACAAATTAGACAGGTAAGCATTCCAATATAGGTTAAACTGGAAGATTTCAAGTTCATTAGAATTTCCAGCAACTGAGGTCCTTCCCCTGAACTGAGGCAAAATGAAAGTTGGAATTTTATGATAGGCCTAATGTTTGCGGCATTACTAACATCCAAACAACTTCACAGAAAACCGTATAATTATCTTCATTACAGAGTTGCTGTTCGTCAATATCTGCATTTGCGTCAAGTAACGATGGTTGTTAAGAACATCGTCAAATAACGTTCGTTCTACTAAGCGCATCCATTTGCGACCTAAGTGGTTCTTGAGTGGTTCATCATCGTGAGATATCTTTCTCCTCACTTTCCTCTGGAACTTAGTTTCGCAAACACAGAAGCCTGCTGGCTCTCAAGAACTTGCCACGTGCTATAGGCGCCTACATTGGACCAGCGATTTTTCCTCTCACTAAAGTGGATATGATTTGATTTTTTTTATATGATTCATAATTGTTTCTTTACTCACACGAAGGATATAGTAAATTGGCAGAGATAACAACAATAACATAATAATAGCAATACGCATGACACCAGTCAGAATTAAAGGCTCTTCTGTTGTAATTGAAATGACTTGGCCATGAAGAAAATGACAACGTCAGGAATTACTGTGACAAAGAAAATAACACTCTAAGTAGTTGGCAAAACCAAACAGAACCCTAAAATGGACAACAAAAAACAGTAAAAAAAAATAATTCCATAAAAAGGAAAAACGATAAGCCTATTCGAATATATAGGGGAAGAAGTATGGCCAATGACTTTAAAGTAACAATTACTTAAAAAGCGGATATATTGTCTTGCAATTCTTCTTCGCAAATTTCCTTTCGAATAATGCAAATTTTGAATATTTACTTCCAGGCGATTCAATTACTGACGACACGCGATCTTCCGCTAGAACATAATTTTTCCGGAAAATAGTATTGTAACTAAAACTTGCAAGATTTCACTGTAAGGAAACACCGACATATATTAACTGACCTGAAGGTAAAATTGAAGCCGAACTCCATTGCATAATTGACTTAACGCCAGATTACAATGCAAATGATACTACAGCTGTACTCCGGATAAAGGCTACACAACTGTTTCCGGCAGTTTAACTTTATTTTGGCGTGAATACGTCTTTCAAATCAGATTGACATGGTGGTCCATTCCAACATTATAACTTCGTGTCTAATGGCACGATTGAAATAAATATTGTCTCGTTCAATCGTGTATACGTCTACGATGTGATCATGACCTTGAGTTGACTCTGCGCATGCGCCAGGCATAGATGGGGGCCCATGCCGACTGGCAGAAATTTTGGGCGTGTGCGAAAAATATTCGGGCAGTATTTATGTTGACTCCGATACGCTAAGGCACCGATAATGGTTCCAAACAGAAAAAAATTGTCTAATTAAGTCGTAAAAGCCTAGTATCAATTTCTTTACTTTGATTCCATGCCCATATCTCAAAGTAAATATTACCCGCTAACGCAGGCATATTCGCATAAAACATGCGGCCATGTCTTAACACAGTCATATCGCGATTTTTTTTTTTACCAAAATTAAATTAGTCTAAGAAGCAGCATTTCCATGTTAGGGGATTAGGCTTATTCATAAAACTCAGTTTTAACTTGATTGCATTTATTTCATATTATACGTACGGGACACGTAACATTAAATTATACCGTGTAAACAATAATCAATAATTAATTTATATAATTGAAATTCCTACTTATTTGTAAAAACAAATATTATTGATAGTAAATTTTGTATAATTTCTCTCCCGAAATCATATGAAAGGTCCTATGTTTTTCTCGTGCATGTTTGCAGATACGGCCTAAATGGAACGTACATATAAAATGAGGTAGGAATTATTTATATCAATAAAGGGGTGTCAAAATGCAAAAAGGTTTGAGAACCAGTGAAGTTCAACATAATAATGTATTTTTAATTCATAATATGTTCTGACTTTTGAATTTCTTCCACGCTGAGGCTGCTGACTACCAATTCTAAGAATTTATATACGTAATTTTCACGAAATTAAAAATAATAACCCTTAGTCACTCCGTTATAATAAGGGGCCTCAAATTTTGCTGATGATTTACCAAACACGCAAGATTCCAAGTATGTATACGTTTGAACCACTTTTGGAACTAAATTAAAATTAATAAGACACGCCATGTATGATCGTGTATTCAGTAGAAAATTTGTAATATAACAAGGCCCGAATCCCGAGCTGCCTGTCTGAGGTAAAACTTAGAAACCCAGTTCAAAATCAGCTGTTGAAGAAATATATGAGATTATATTATACATAAAAAAACAAAGGAATATAAATTACTCTTCAATGAAACCGCAGAATTTTTCCTGACAGTAATAACAACACGTAAAAATCATCTTACTCTTTCCTGAACATGCAAAGAGAAAAAAAAATTACTTACCAAAAAAATTTAAAAACAGAGGGTTCTTAAAGAGGCTGTGTTAATCCATTTTAAGGTCTGTTTTTAAAAGTTTTTTTATCTTAAACTCTTTTTAGTGTAATTATGAATCAATTTACTTATATTCAACAGCGTAAAAAATAGAGAGAGATATCTGTGTGAAATTACGTACTTTCCTTTAACCCTTCCATACCCAATTTAATTTTTGATTTCAAGTGTTAAAAGTTAACAAATTTTATAATGCATGGTCTACTTTAAGTCAACATGTTTTTAAACATAAGGTAATGCTCGTTTGAAAAAGGGCTGTGACGGTTTCTGCCGACACATACAAATAAGTCTGCGTCTGTGTTTCCTCAGGAAGATGTTCGTTTTTCACGGAATAGAGACCCCCAGATAGTGTGTCATGAAAGGGTATCATAAGAGTTTGGATTGGCACAATCAAAGATTTCGTCTGTACACCAAATATATTTTCCCCTCTTTCTACACTAAAAAATATCAATTCTTCCCGAAATGAGATTAAAAAATCTATTTAAAAGTTTACTAAAATCCCATGGCTTATAGTTTCACCTAAAAGACTTTGTAATTTTATATGCATATGTATATATATGTTTACAAAATGATTAATATACAAAGGCAACATATATTTTATAACTTTCAGAGTTACCACTCACCCCCTTTTTTTTTAAATCAAGGACCAGCAGTTCCTTCCCCAATCAAATCCCAGACCTGTCTCCCCAGCAGAGGAAAACACAAGCATTATATACAAATATTCGTCATCTTCTGGAACTTTTTTCGGCGATCCCGGAGCGGAAACGCCCCCTGGCGGCGTCAAGGCTGGCGAGCGTCACGTTGTCATGGTGTAGAACAGGGGAGGAAAGGGGCAGCAGGCGAGGCTTTGAAGTGGCACACTAGTGCGCCACGCGCCATTTGTCGTCCAGCAATTGTGCAGGCNTAGAACAGGGGAGGAAAGGGGCAGCAGGCGAGGCTTTGAAGTGGCACACTAGTGCGCCACGCGCCATTTGTCGTCCAGCAATTGTGCAGGCAACAGCAGCGAGGTGGTCAGTAGAGCGGGTCCGGTCGCATCAAAGGTAATCCATGTCCACGGCCCTCACGTAGAAGCAGTAACCCAAGGCGAGGTGAATTTAGGCATTGTTTTGATTTGCGTATGCCGTCATAGGGCGAAAAAGATGGCGAGGGTAAATTTTTTCATCCAAGAAAAGAATCTCAGCTTATTCAGAAGAATTGTTTTTCAATTATATGATTCATATCTTAAAAATGTTACCGCCTAAACTGTTTCCTTAACAGACCACTCTAACGCAAGCAGAATATGTAACGACATGAATATCTTGAAGAACTCGCTGTCTTACTTTAATCTATAACATGCGATGGTACCGTACACTCCCTACAATCACTGTACACGTTGTTTAAAAAAACGGGTGTTCCTTACTGGTTGAATTGTCCGCAATATATGAAGAAAATAACACAAACAATTATGGTCGATTCAGCTTTTCCTCTTAGTTATTGCTTTACAAATCTACGGAGCCTTCTTATTTCGGACGAATCTTAAATTCCATAATGTTACGTATTGCACACTGTAAATTGTGTGTGTGTGTGTGTGCGCGCGTGTGTATCGTGCTACAGAAAATGTTAAACATTTGCATAATTCGCATCAATTAAACTTAGCCGACGTCTGTTTATGGAATATCTCAACTTTGCATACACGTCGTGAATGACGAGGATGTTTTCGAATGATTCCACCACGCAATACCGATGAATATCAACACAATGGCAACATGAGTGCAATAAACCAACGCATTTACATGTCCCCATAGTAAAACTCTATGGTATTTAGGTCATGTGATCGGGCTGGCCATCTAATTATCCCCCCTGGGAAAAAAATATTTCGGTCACGTTCCCAGCCGTTGCAGTATAAGGTTTTGTTATTATTCCACAGGAACCATACAATTTGATGGGATAAAAAGTATTCTATGTCCTATTTCAGAATCTTCTAAAGTACTTACATACCAAATTTCATTAAAATCCGTTCAGCCATTCAGTCACGTTCCCAGCCGTTACAGAATTAGGTTTTGTCGTTATTCCATAGGAACTCTACAATTTTCCGGAATAAAACGTATTCTATGTCCTATTCCAAGACCTAAAGTACCTACACACCAACTTTCATCAAAATCCGTTCAGCCGTTATGGATCTGAGTGATAACAAACATACACACACACACACAGACTTTCGCATTTATAATATTGGTAAGATTCACGGTTACTTCACACTTTTCTGTAGCCCTGCTGAAGTTCTAATTCCAGGATATTCCTCCGCCTCGTGCAAACTATGCTTAACCATGTCTAGAAAATTACACCAAAAGACAACGCACTGAATTCGTGCGCACTCAGTTGTAATAATATTGTGTATATTGTGTATTTCTTAGTAGGCGCTACCAACACAGATGTTTTGCTACTATTGTTATTCATATTTCTTATGAATGAGATATTATAATTTATAAATAATATATAAATAAAACTTTAGTTAAACGAAAAATTAGATACTTTTATGTTAAGAGAGATACAAAACGCTTGTGATACATATAATATTTAGGAAATAACTAAACACGCCATACATGGGGTGATTTTTCAAATGCATGACTCAAAAAGTGTGGAGAAAACGCAAATAGACTACATCTACTCTGTGGTCACAATTTTCATTATAAAAGACGTTGCACAGCGGAGGTACAAATTTTAACGTAAGGACACTNCATCTACTCTGTGGTCACAATTTTCATTATAAAAGACGTTGCACAGCGGAGGTACAAATTTTAACGTAAGGACACTTCCTTCTCAAAAGATAATCCGAAACATAAAGTTTTAACAGCTAACCTCGAAATGTGTTCACCTACGCCTTCAACAACGAATACTGTCAGTTTTTATAAACGAGAACTGTGTACATTAAAATGCACAATGTATTATTCTTCTAATGCAACTGTTCATTGAATGATGCGGGATGACTCGAAAGGTGGTCGCGGTGGTNATGCACAATGTATTATTCTTCTAATGCAACTGTTCATTGAATGATGCGGGATGACTCGAAAGGTGGTCGCGGTGGTCATGTAATAGCATCAGCTATACTAAAATGGGCTGACAACGTGATTCCACATTCTGATGTAGACGAGGTAACATCAATCTTGGACAGATAATTGCTATGGGCAAAACAAGAGCTTAAGTGTTGTTACGTGTTTTTTGTGATATTGTAGAAGTACCATCAGGTTAAGTCTCATAAATTTTGCTGTGTTCCGGCAAATATTTTGTGCACAATATGGAACTTGAATACCTTAAGAACTTCAAATCACTGTATTCAGTTCCAAAGTCACCTTTTGTGATCAGAAAGGTGGACGTTGATAGAAAGCATTGGATGTGCATTTTTCAGAACATCGTTTGATAGTGTGTTCAAGCAGGAAGACCTGAGAATATACACGAGACAGACCACTGTACACTCAATAGTTCTGGACCCTTTTAGTGATTCACCAGAACCTATCTACAAATTGGAATACGATGACTTAATAGCACTGCTGCCGTATGTATCTTCAAGGTATAAAAACTTGAGACGTAACCACTCGAACAGGGACTATCATGGAAATGATGATGATGGTGCTGAAAGGTGTAAGTAATGGAATGTAGCTTACATTACACTGTAAGAAGGATGATAATGGTTGTGACAGGGATGTTCACTAGTACAGTACTACTTATCAAAATCAGTATGTGAAAGTTTGGTTACTGTTCGCATTATTTGACTGTGATAGAATTTGCACTAGTACAGTGCAACGTTTTCCCAAAAATTATGATCATGCTTCTTAATTGTTTGCATAAAGTAGTACGATTTCATTTGTAGTGACATAGAACATCATTAATAAACAGTATGCAAACTTCGAAGTGCCTTTTTGTCAACCATATCTCCTTGATAAGCTATTGCAATAGCAGTGATATGGCTTGGCAGTTCAAACATGATGAAGAGGCGTAGAACACCATGTCCATTATTAATGAAAAGTCATTACAAAACAAAATGTAAACTTCTTCAAACCAGATTTTGTATTCATATTGTATTGTTCAGACTCACATCTACGTTGTGTCAAAAAAACATGTTTTGGATACATAACAGCTGGGTGCATAAAGAAAACGTTCGTTAAAAAAAAAACTTTAAACTACTCTCCTGAAACCTTTGGTTTTTGTGACATAGTGTCTTATGCCTCCAAGGTACAGATATAAACGACCTATGGTCTTAAAGTGAATTGTAAGGGCGGTATACGTCTTTGAAGTTGGACCTGGAACACTGGTTTATTGCAAAAATTGGAGAAAATATTTAAGATAGGAAACAGAGTGTCTGGATAGTGGGTAACTGAAATATCTGCAAACGTTACAACACCTGTCACTGTAATTAAATTATTTCCTGTAAATAGTAAAGGTTACTACTCTTATTTCAAACTAACCTCCATGATGAGGTAGTATATTTGGAATTCAACCGATGGATTAATAATCCGCATATCAGGGTTAACGAAAAAGGCTGCCTTTTGTAAATACCCTAAGTCTCACTGTTTTCGAATTACCCATATTTTAATTTAAAAATAACTCTTACCAATACCTGGCAGGTAGGCAACACGCACAACTCCCAATATAACACTGTCGCCGTTAACAAATGGATGGGAAGATCCCAGAGACAGACAGAGAGAGAGAGAGAGAGAGAGGCGCATAACAGTACCTCTGTAATAAACTACTGCTACTGCTTCAGGTCCAACTTGAAAAATGTGTACCGCCCTTAGAATTCACTTAAGACCATAGGTCGCATATANACTGCTACTGCTTCAGGTCCAACTTGAAAAATGTGTACCGCCCTTAGAATTCACTTAAGACCATAGGTCGCATATAAATATACAACTTCTTTCTTCATGATTATCTTGCAGCCGAAATTTGACGATCAAATTTAGATACATCCTGTATGCCGTTCTTAATAGCCTTTCATATTTATATACTTTTATGTTCCAATATGGCAAAAATATGACTGCAAATGCCTATGAATGTGAATAACGCGGCGGATGGTACATATCCAGATGCTCGGGTTGTGGTTGGCTAAAGAAGCTGAGTAAACCTCAGAAAAGGTAGTGTTATAATAATATTTTACTGTCCGGCTACCATTAAAATGGTACACGTTTACAAACGTCAGTGGTAATAATCTGCTAGTATTAATAATCTGTACAAAAACTACATACCATTAAATTTGTGGGCGTCGATTTCTAGCTTTGAAAAAGAAAACTGGTCGCGATATTTGCACTCAGCACCAATGATCATTCCTTTCCAAAAAATTTGGCTACGTCCTTAAGAGGTCGTTGGAGATAAATTAATGCTGAACTTATAATTGAAACCCTCAAGTTTCTGGAAACCAATTTAGTAAATCCAAGAAACGAAAGTCTCAGCGCAAATGTTTTTGGCAAATTTGTGAACAAATATTTTACCAGGGTAGCTCATGCCTATCGGTTGAAATGTATATATCAGGGAATACTTACAACTGCACATATATATCTAAAGAAATTTTATTAAAACGCAATGGCGAGTAACACAAGTTTATGACAAGCATAAAATAAAGGTGAGTATTCAGTTCCACTGTTACACGCCGCACACATGAAAGGCTGCATTCAATGTTTTCGTGTCGTGGTTATAAACTTCATCGTTTTGCCATTTTATTCCTTAGCACCGACTGTCTTCTGTGCTTCAAACAATTCAAAATAGCTCAGATATGCAAGACAACTAAATATTGTAGATTTATGTAGATTTATACATTTTTATGAAAATATGCGGTAACAATTGATAAACATCAATCTGCAGTCCCGCTGTTCAAACACAAGTTCACAATTTAAAATGTGCGTCTCTAATTTCCACATTACAAAAAAGGGACGTCAAAAATTGCAATTATAAAAATAAAAAAAAAACCGACAGCCGACAGAGATGTGTAAAATTACATTTCGAAAGAAAAGCCGCTTTTAATTTTATTTTTNATGAATGTGAATAACGCGGCGGATGGTACATATCCAGATGCTCGGGTTGTGGTTGGCTAAAGAAGCTGAGTAAACCCCAGAAAAGGTAGTGTTATAATAATATTTTACTGTCCGGCTACCATTAAAATGGTACACGTTTACAAACGTCAGTGGTAATAATCTGCTAGTATTAATAATCTGTACAAAAACTACATACCATTAAATTTGTGGGCGTCGATTTCTAGCTTTGAAAAAGAAAACTGGTCGCGATATTTGCACTCAGCACCAATGATCATTCCTTTCCAAAAAATTTGGCTACGTCCTTAAGAGGTCGTTGGAGATAAATTAATGCTGAACTTATAATTGAAACCCTCAAGTTTCTGGAAACCAATTTAGTAAATCCAAGAAACGAAAGTCTCAGCGCAAATGTTTTTGGCAAATTTGTGAACAAATATTTTACCAGGGTAGCTCATGCCTATCGGTTGAAATGTATATATCAGGGAATACTTACAACTGCACATATATATCTAAAGAAATTTTATTAAAACACAATGGCGAGTAACACATGTTTATGACAAGCATAAAATAAAGGTAAGTATTCACTTCCATTGTTACACGTTGCACAAATGAAAGGCTGCATTCAATGTTTTCGTGTCGTGGTTATAAACTTGATCGTTTCGCCATTTTATTCCTTAGCACCGACTGTCTTCTGTGCTTCAAACAATTCAAAATAGCTCAGATATGCAAGACAACTAAATATTGTAGATTTATACATTTTTATGAAAATATGCAGTAACAATTGATAAACATCAATCTGCAGTCCCGCTGTTCAAACACAAGTTCACAATTTAAAATGTACGTCTCTAATTTCCACATTACAAAAAAGGGACGTCAAAAATTTAAATTATAAAAAAAAAAACCGACAGCCGACAGAGATGTGTAAAATTACATTTCGAAAGAAAAGCCGCTTTTAATTTTATTTTTNTAAAAAAAAAACCGACAGCCGACAGAGATGTGTAAAATTACATTTCGAAAGAAAAGCCGCTTTTAATTTTATTTTTCGCCATGTAAGACATCGTGCTAAGAGAATGCGTCGATCTGATAAAACATGTGGATACCATATTGGTCATGAACTCTTGGCAAGAACTATTAACTAGAATTCCTTCTCCTTCCCCATTTTGCCATATCCAGCCCCCCCCCCCTCACCAACCCTAAAATAATGATATTTCCAAAGTTCTAGACTTCAGTTGACAAGTTATTATTAACTTAAGCCCCGCGCGCTGTTAAGCTTTGGAAAATAAACCTTGGTAAGTTTATAAAATTTTAGTTCCTTAGGGCGCACTTGTGTCACGAGCAAACCGAGGCCACTAAAATAATGTAGTTGGAACGTTTTCCTGGTGTCTAATGTTATTCGGAAACCTTAAGGCTTTGAATTGCTGACTGACGTTGAGGTGGCGAGGCGAAATCGCGAAAATAGTTCTTAAGTAAGCTGTTAAAAAAAAAAAGTGCGAAGAACTGAAAGCTGGCGGTTGTGAGTGGGCTGGGTGTTAGGAGGCGCGTGCGTGCGAACCATTAGCGACACGTAAGCTCGCTAAAGCTGTCACTCACCGCTCCAGACGTCACTATTCCCTCGGCTGCTAGTCACGCCGATCTTCGCTGGCATCCTACACGACTACAAAGACTACGTGTCGGTCATGGATTTTCCGTCCGTCGAGCTTGTNCGCCGATCTTCGCTGGCATCCTACACGACTACAAAGACTACGTGTCGGTCATGGATTTTCCGTCCGTCGAGCTTGTTCTTGAAGTTTCAATGACGCGCAAACAACATTTTCCCTTATTCTGGTGCCAACTTAAACGGCGTTGGAATAAAAAAAATGTTCTTCAGACCCTGAGGAATATTACTGTATGTAGTTAAGCCACAGAGAACTTAAAAATTCACAAGTGAAACAGTAGTACATATATGGTTTAGCATGAACATTTTTCCATATTCATAAAATCTTGTTTTTTTTTTAATTTAAATCCAATGTAATTTAAACCAACAAATTTAATGATTTTAATAATTTTTGTTGGCATGAATATAAATCATAAAATTAAAAAAATTTTAATTTATTTGACAAATGTGCTTTTTAAATTCAACTTTAATATTTAAAAATTGGTTTATTTGCTTTTGCATTTTACTATTAAATTTAATTTACAAATTTATTTTATAAATGCAAAAGTGGTAACATATAAATTTAAAATTAATTTTAAAATTTGTGTTATAAATATAACTTTTAAATTCGCAATCGCAATATTTACAATCAAATTATACTCCATGGAAATTTAATTCTTAATTTTGTGCAATTTAAGTTTTTAAAGTGAATTTTAAATTTATTAAATTTGAAAGATAAAACGTATAAACGCTTTAATTACACAGGCCTGCGAAATTGAAGTTTTTGAAAAATACGAGACAAATTTTCGCTGATTTGTATGTTATTTGGTGTGCTGATTTCGAAAATTACCTCCATTTTTTCCCATCACGTCAGAATTTTTTGTACAATCGATATCGATTTATTGGCTAAAATCCTATTTGAAAATGAATTCTTTCGAAAGATGTTGCATGTACTATCTGCCAGATCGCACGAGCCGCCTCTGGTCGAGAGAAAAACAGAAAGTTCCCTTGAGTTTAGACTATTTACATCATTTTATGGTGGAGTTTCTAGAAAATAAAAACCAACATACAATTTTAATTTGTTTTTATTAAGGGAACTTACATAAAATAGAAGATTGATGAAGAGGAGCAAATTGTATGTGTACATGAAAGTGAGAAAAAAACATAACAAAACAAAACAACAGTTTCTATTTAGTCCGTACTCTTTTTCCTTTGAAACTTCTTTTTGACGTTCTTATTTTATGTCCAATCTCAGGCATGTCTCGCGTTAACATCCAACAGCAGTCTGTGAGCATGTTCTTGTCTCATCTTCCTTGATATTTGCACACGATATCTTTGATGTCTTGATGGAAATTTTCACCCTGTTTTTCGCTGACTGCTCCTAAATTTTTGGGTAAAAAGTCCACATGTGAGTGAAGGAAATGTATTTTGGCAATCATAGAGCTACCCAACGCTTGAAATTTGTCCAGCATATTCATTACAATAGGTTTATAGTCAGGATCCTTGTAGTTACCCAGAAATTTACTGACGACATCTTTGAAGGCAACCCAGGCTTCTTTTTCCTATGTTGTCATGTGAGTCTCAAATTCTTTATCCTCCATAAGCTTGCGGATATCTGGACCAACGAAGATTCCCTCTTTCAACTTGGCTTCGGATAAACCTGGAAACTTTTTGCACATTCATTTGAAACAATCGCCATCTTTTGCAATAGCCATGACAAACTGCTTCAGTATACCTAATTTAATGTACAGAGGGGGTAACAATACCTTTTGTGGCTCAACTAAGCTGTTCCGAATCACATTATTGGTGCCTGGTTCAAGATTTTGTCTTTTAGGCCATTCTTTTTTTACCAAATGTTGAGTTTTATCACGGCTGTCCCACTCACAAATCAAACATGGCTAACTTTTGTACCCGCCTTGTTGACCCAGAAGCATGGAGATAACTTTCAAATCACCGCAAACTGTCCAACCGTGGTCGGCATATTTTATTTTGTTGAGGACGAGAGCCAGGTTTTCATAGCGTTCTTTTAATGCACCGAGTGTCCAAACGGTACAGATGCATACCAGCTTCTGTGATGAAGAAGGACAGCTTTAAGGATCCTTTTCGATGAATCTATAAACAGCCTCCATTCATCTTTATCGTAGGTGATATTAAATTTGCTCATCAATCCTGGAGTATCAGAACAATAGACCAGGTTCTCCTCTTCCTCAAAGTTCTTAACTAACTCCTTTTCCCNCTCATCAATCCTGGAGTATCAGAACAATAGACCAGGTTCTCCTCTTCCTCAAAGTTCTTAACTAACTCCTTTTCCCGATTCATGTACCAATAAAAAGAAGTTCCTTTGGCCAATAAGTTTTTTCTTTCAATCTGGAGCCCAACAATTCAGCTGCCTCTTTCGAAAGGCCCAGATCTCTAGTCAGATCATTAAGTTCTACCTGAATGAAGGTCTGAGGTGAATCACCTCCAGAGGGCTTATATTCGGTATCAGAGCCTTGAACGTCTGGATGTTCCGAGTCTGAAGACTCTGAAGAGATGACTGACAATTCAGGTGGAGGCAAAGGCATTGGCACATCAGGTCCATGAGGAACGGGGCGTATGGCCGATGGAATGTTATCAGGATAAGAGATTAGCTTTTGATTTTTGCGGTTATAACCACGGACATGGCAGGAACAAAAGTAACAATCGTCAGAGTGGTTTGTCGACACCCTCCAAGTCATAGGAATTCCAAATCGTAAAGCAGTCTTCTTTACTTTGAACCAGAGGCGTAGATCATTGAGACACTGCACACAAACTTTATGAGGAGCCCACGATTTGTCCTGGTCTCCGAGTTTCATGCCAAAATACGCAAGATAAAGTTGTCTTATATAGTCTGTAATGCTCCTCATGCGATTATTAATATCACTGTATTCGCCGCATATGTAAGAAAAGTCATCTGGCAAATTTTCCACAACGTCTCGAACTCGAAGCCATGTTTCACGAAACGCACAGAAGAAAGCAACCATTAAGCTCGAACAACTAGAAGGTGACTGCCGATTACGCTCGCTTAGTGAGCGTTCCTGTGAGGTCAGCGAACCAAGATAAGGATGCGCGCGACGCTATCAATAGAGAGAGATTGTGACGGATGGTGGGGACGTCGACGGGGAGCTGTCACAGAGTTGTCACAGAGGGGTATTCTGTAGGATTCACCATGGTAGAATGATGGGCAGGCAGGGAGGGAAGAAATTCAACACCAAGAAATGTTTTTTACGACAAATGTTCACAAAAATCCAAGTTACATGCATTTTTCAAGAAAACGTAACGTGACAAACATTTTTCATTAATTTTTTTTTAATAAGTGCCAAAAAATACATTAAGTTATTTATCAATTCCCTTGTTTTTTTTTTTTTCATNTGATGTGACAAACATATTTCATTAAATTTTTTTTAATAAGTGCCAAAAAATACATTAAGTTATTTATCAATTCCCTTGGTTTTTTTTTCATCGCAAGCCTGTGTTACATGGCAATGGTACAAACCTGCGACATGTCGGAACGCCGTTCGCCAATCCGCGTATGGTCATGCACTTTGTCAGCCAGCAGCCCAGCCAATACGGAATATTACGCTGTACGCAGTAGCCAATCAGGCACAAACGCCTATTCCCAGAGTCTCGCACAACCAATCAGCGTGTGGGTACGCCATTTCACCTCTGTGTACGTGTCTACTCGGTGGCTAAGGTAATTCGAATGCGGAATTGTTTACCCCTGAAAATAAAAATTACAAACTAATAAATGTAGTGTTTTACTAGTGTTTATCAGGAACTCACGAGAGAATTACAGCATAGGTAATATTACTTGTCAACATTTTTTACAGTCGCTTATACGGCAATTATGTATTGTGTATCTGACATATGAAAAGACACAGTCAATTCGGCAATCAATTGGCTGACAGTCAACCAATACTGAAAGATGTACAGTACCTTACTTCCGTAAGCGTGTTCATCTCAACACGAACAGACAAGCGGTTATAAGTGGAAATACACAGACTAACAGATCCCATGTTCCACTAGTGATGAATTCAGATCCTAGCTCGTCTTGGATTCTTGTGAATATGTACCGAGCTCAGACATTTACAATACTACAATATAACTGGTTCACGTTTGCCTGAACATTATTCAACCCATTCTCCCCCAGTGTACACGATTGTGTACATTACGTACGTGTAGGTAATTGTTGGTCTGTAGTGCAAACTGAGAAGCTCAGTGACCAATGATCTTACCTGTGGGTTAATTATTCGCAAACCGTCCTACTGGTCTAGGTCATAATTAGNAGAAGCTCAGTGACCAATGATCTTACCTGTGGGTTAATTATTCGCAAACCGTCCTACTGGTCTAGGTCATAATTAGATCGCATAAATGTAGCCGAACCTATAGTCTACAGCTCATTAGCTGTGATAACGTAACAAGTGTTGTGTCGACTGGCGTAGAGCACGCTTCATAAACTATTTTGTTTGCAATATCTGAGACCATGAATTAAAGTTGGCCTTAAAGAGTTCAAGCCAAATGTATTTTACCACAAATAAAGAGAAAGATTTCTTCAAGCTTACGAAATACTTCTTTCAATATGACCGTACGGAACATACCGTATTTTTTTTTTACAAGTATAAGTTTTGTTTAGCAGATGGAATTAAAAAATCCATATTTAGTTTTAAACACATAACATTATAAAAAACGCAATTTTTGCATCGACAATATCTACCTGAATACAATATACTTATATTAGTCATATATACATATTTTTGGGTTTGCCATTTAGAAATAAGTAATCTCTTATTATTACGCTGGCAGTCACAGTGTCCATTATATGCAATGTTGCACAGGAATTGTATCTAATGATCTGCACTGTACGCACCAGGAAACTGGCGCCAATATGAGGGAAGCATAAGTGGTATAAATCGCCATTGACACTGCCAGCAACTTAAAGCCAAAAAGTTGCCACGATGGTGTATGTAGTATTCAGACAACTCGTCGCCCACCAAGGCCAATCGGGTTAGATTCCCGGAGCCATCACACGAATTTTCGCATTTTGGGAACGTGGCGGACGTTGCCATTGGCCAGAGGGTTTACTAGGTGCTCTCTGCCGCTGCTCCGAATTCATTTATCACTCACCGGCACTCAAGGCCTCCTACATTGAGGTGTTTCGGGGGTTCAAGGCCCAGAAACGCGGGAGCGATAAGGGTGACAAAGCCACGCGCATCAAGTGCCACATTACCTCTATGCGCATTACTCTGAAATAGCGTGCAAAGTTTTCGTCGTGCAGCGTGTACCTATAGGACTTTAAGGGGTGACCGTATATCTTGTTATTGGTGGAAAGTCTGAAGCAAAGTTCAGTGCAGGTCCATATAAAAGTTTCCCGTATTTATTACCAGTATTATGCAGATTGAGTATAAAAGAACACCCCAAATTTGAAAGTCTATTATATCAAAAACAAACAACCAACAACCTTGATTGACCAATCAAATGAACCGTGGAACCATGAAGTTAGTTCACCATACATTCATAAATGTTCAATGTGACCAGCACGAGCTGCCCGAACGACATCCACGCGATAATCAAACTCGTTCCACGCTCTTGTCAGCATGTCCGGTGTTACGGTTTGGATAGCGTTCGTAACTTTAGGTTTGAGGTGGTGAGGGGGTAGCGAGCTTGCATTCGAAGCTCATCATTGTAAAGGGGACGGTCTGATGTTTCCTTTGTGGTGCGCCACCCTATTGGCACCTAGCTGTTCGCTGACGGTGGTGTCATCAGATGCAGATTCAGGGTCAGTCAGTCCACCTCAGCACTCGTCGGGGAACGATTTCGGAAAAGAGCAAGAATTCGTAACTCATGATGGCTGGAAAAGTGGAAAGATTAGGGCGGCTCTTGTGAGGGTGAAATAAGGTGAGTATGGAGTAACGCCGGAATGCAAAAGGGGGGGGGGAGGTGTTTCACGGGAGATCCCCGAGAAAATCCAATGACCAGCGACATCGTCCAGTACATTTCCCACGTGTGCGAAAATCCGAAAGAGACCCCTCCGGGAATCGAGCCTGGTTTTCCCAGGTAAAAGGCGAGTAGTCTGACCACGACACCACCGCGGCTCCATCTCTGGATAATAAATCGAAACTGTCCACTTGATTGCTGGTCCAACGCGATGGTGTTAGAAATGAATATAATTTATTTTAACGTCTCTACTTTATTTATTACACTGAACAAAACAGAAATAAAAGAAAATTAGTAATGAGCATTAACAAATAAAACCTCTTAATTGACTGTTCACTGTTAATTGAGCACTTCCGAAATCAACCTTTGAAAAATGTCCCCGCTCCGACCTGCGTTTACTTCACGGGGCGCACGGACTGGCTTACGGCCAGTAAAGTTGGTAACCATGGAGGAAATGTAATTACATGTCTTATCTTCGAATAACAAGTGTTAGTGATAACTTTTTTGAAGACGGTAATAATTTTTTCGGATATGTCTTTTTAAACTTATTAGTGTTGAGAATTATAAAAATTGGAAAGTGTTTACTTTTCTAATAACTCAACAATTTAAATTGGCCAACGCCCGAATAATGTGATTAGAAGCGTGACAATATTAATTTTATATGTGGTGCGAGAAGAATACACAATGTGCATACGAATTGACCATAAGCAGAGGCTTAAAAAGTGCTCGGTTTTCCAATAACAGCCTATAATTACATATGTATAAATAACTGTCGGTATTATTAAAAGCACTGCAATCAGCATTACTTCAAAATTTATGCGTTCAAGGTAAATATATTTTCAAAGGTCGGTTTCAAATTTTTTTGAAATTTACAAGAAACAGTTGCAGAAATTTTTTTATAGATTTACTGCGGGTGAAAGGAGAGAACACTTTCACTTGGGTGCAAGCCGGTACGATTCTGAAAGTCTCGTATTATTTGAGAGGTTTTGGGTAGTGCCTAAGAGATGCACCGGCAGCTTTAACTAGCTTGCAGAGTGTCTGAAATGAGAGTTTATACACGGAAATACTTTACGTGCATAGTACGTATTCATCTACTAAAAGAAAATGCGCTCAAGACGAGGTATGAAGACTACTATTAAGACACTACGCATATTACAAACATGATTTCCAATCTCTCCCACACACCTTGTAAACTTACTTTACGCTGCCTTATCGCAAAATGTACCTTTATGAAACACTCGAAACTAGTATAGGGACGAGAACTGAACTTTGCTACAGACTTTGATATAACACGATGATGACCGCTTGAAGTGCCGAAGTTCGAGCGTTACAACGGGAATCCTGCACGCCATTTCAGAACCTTGCGTGTAGAGGTGCCGGGTCGGCAGGTACGCAGCTCGGTGTCGCCCTTATCGCTACCTCGCTTCTCTATCTCAAATGGCTGAAACAGCTCCAGATACATAGGACTCTTGACATCGACGTCTCGAGCACCGGTGAGGGTGGAATTAGGTAAAGACGAAGCAGCGACGGAATGCAAGGACGGGGGAAACGGAAATACCCCGAGAAAACTCGCCGGCCAACGGCAGCGTCCGCTGCGTTTCCCACAAATGGAGAAATCCGGTTGACCACGCCGGCAATCGAACCCGGTTCACCTAGAGGGGGGGAGGGGGAAGTCGTCTGACTGATACACCTCCGCGGCCCCTAGTGACATAAACGATTGCGCGCAAATTTTTGTTGTCAATAAATAACTTTTTCGCCGAAATTCGTCATTGCGTGCCTCAAAAAAGGTTTTCAAAACCGATTTTTTAAAACAGGCACACGCAATAGGTGTTTCCTTCTACAGGCTTTTCACGGTAAACTGAGCAATTTTTAAAACCTACTTGGGATCTACTTGTAAGCACATTGTATATTCTTCCGCCATATATAACATTGCCGTGGTTCTGTTCACTTTATTCATGCGCCGGTCAAGTGAAACGGCCAGCCATATTATTATAAAAAGTAAATTATTTTATAAATTTACCTCGCTCTTAAAGTACACATTCATTAAAAAAATAGAAAGTAAAAAAAAAAACCATTTTAGTATCCATAACCGTTTTCCTGGCACTTTTTAATTCAACGTTAAGACATGGAACTACTTTCCCTCGTTCGTTATTAACTAAACTGGACGCATAACAGTCATTAAGCCCATTATAATGCCTTCGTGTAGAGGCAGTGACATTTTCCAAAGGTTGGTTTCAAAAGTGCACAATTAACTGAGAATAGCCTTGAGTTATTTGCATTGTAATTTTTACTACATTGGAGTTTTTTAAACTACAAGCGATGGGTGTAATTATTTACTGTTGGCTGCTGTGTTCTTCGCTGAACTTGTACAATTCGGCAGTAAACATTATAGGAATAATGAAAAAGCATATAAGACATAATACCCTTACTCCAATGTGTATCGGACAAGGGGTGGCATGATAACATGACGAAGCCTGTCCTCCATGTTGTGACGCCCACAAAGTTGGAAACCTAAGCTGTCACTATTTAAATAATACTATTTTATCAGAGCATGTTGATATTAAGCCTGAATATTTAGCTTCATTAGTTGTTATTCGTTACAAACCTCCACATTTTACATGCATTAAATACACAAACCTGCCTCAACATTTTCAACGTTTTGGGTGTCGCAATGTGGCGATGGACGAAAACATAGCTTCGATGACATCACAGCATGCCATCTCATGTTATTACTAACTCCGTGGTATCGGGTGAGTGATACTAGAATAAGAAAGAAAAGCGGAGATCACTGCGCCATCTGTTGCCGGATGAAAGAAATAGATACGCCAGCGAAGCAACAAATTACATCTGGCACCAGCGTTACAAAGGTAGTTATATAATCGACATGACCATACCAATAACAGTAATTTTTGAAAGCCTTGTGGGCATTTGTGCTTGCTACAATCACGCATAACAACGCCCACGTGCATTGCCAACGCTCAGCTGCACAGCAAGTGGGCGATCTTTGAAACTTTCTTGTTGTACAAGAAGCTATTCGCAGCCAATCAGAACCCACACTAACTACTACACAAATCAAATTCACTTCCATAAATCTGTGTTTCCAGTCACGAAGCTAAACATACATTTGACTCAAATAATTTTTTTTTTCGTTTATTTATTTTTTTCTTTTGCACGCGGTTTGCGAAAATGAGAACTGTATCCACTGAAATAATATTCTTGTGTATCCGCAGCGACTGTTCACAAACGATATATCTACATACAAAAAAAAGGGAGTGTTAAACACATTCGCCAACATACATTAGTAAAATTGAAATAACTAATCGCGGAATGTTCCAATAACGAAGTGAAAACCTATTGACCAACCAATGAAAACATCCGGTTTTATCATGTCATTTGTAGCACAGGAATTTTATAATGTAAAATGTTATGTGTATAAATAAGGCTATGATAATAATTATTTCTATTGTGGTACAGCCTTAACGGTAGTCGCACCAGACCATTGTAGCAGCATATTTACGTTTAGGTTCTCGAAACCAAAAGATACCTTTTGCTTTTCCCATTAAATCTGAGAGTTGCAATCTTAACAAGATGCTAAAGTATAGAAACTGCTGTTCATAATTATTTTTCGACACCCTACTGCAGATGTGCGAGTCAGTATTTTACATTAAAATAAGAGCCGATACGGCCAAGGAACTTTCTTAAGTGTATTTTTTTTTAACGGTCTCAGTTAACTTCGATCTAGCTATGAGAGAACTACACGTAATAACCTAGTCGCCTATTTCGACTTTCCGATAAAAGAAGGGTTCTTAGAAATAAATGTCAGCGGTGGTTACTCGTCCCGTACATTTTACACAAAGAACGAACAGGGAAAAGGCAGCTGTAAAGAGAGGCTACGAATGAAGCGGTTTTACGGAAAAGACGTGGGAAATAACCGCCGGTTTGAATTTACGAAACTCTCTTATGACTGGTGACACGCCATGAAACGGTCTGGACGTGACCAAGAAACGTGATGTTTAGAGGCCGGGATTACACGATCACTTCGCGTTTCACGTAGCACGCATCACGTCAGTTGTGCAAGGACGTAAATTTGCGTACCAAAACAAAATGTCACAAAATATTTTGTTGCGTTTCAGATTGGAAACTCTTCAAATCGAAGTTGTACACGTGTATTTGTAGTGCAGCTAATGTGGCAGACGTTTGGCTTTCTTGGCGTATTCGTACTCTGAAAACAACTAGATGGTCATAACTTCGAGAATGAAATATACCTGGGAGATGCAGAAATGTTGTTTGTATACGTGCACATTAATCGTAAGAGGAATAGAGTGTGTTAAATTGGTAAAACAACTTTACAGTACTTAAGTTGGCATTTTTATGGTGAACACCAAGAACTACATTCAAGCGCTTTGATACTTATTTTAAACATTATTTGGCACTTCCAGCAGTGTATACAGCCTGTAAATATTTCTGAATTCACGAATAAAATACACTGAAGAGCCAAAAAATCTGGCTTACCTGCCTAATATCGTATAGGGCCCCCCGAGCACGCAGAAGTGCCGCAAGGCGACGTGGTATGGACTCGACTAATGTCTGAAGGTATGCAGGAGGTAATTCACACCATGAATCCTGCAGGGCAGTCCACAAATCCAATCTGCGCCAATTTAAGAAAGGGTTGCACGTCTGTCACGTTTAATGATTCTCGTCAGTCGTCGTTTGTCCCGTTCTTTTGCGATCTTTTACCAGCCACAGCGATGTTGAAAATGTGATATTTTTCCGGATTCCTGATATTCACGGTACGCTTGTGAAATGGTCGTACTCGAACATACAAATGTTATCGCTACCTCGGAGATGCTATGTCCCTTCTCTCGTGCGCCGACTATAACACAACGTTCAAACTCACTTAAATCTTGATAACCTGCCATTGTAGCAGCAGTAACCTATCTAGCTGCCGACATAGTTCTGTTATTTGTAAACGCACGCCTATACCAGTTTTTTTTAGCTCTTCAGTGTAATTCGCTGAGCGTTATTAGTAACATAGATTATATAAGTTATCTCCACACTGTAGAAACTTTACTATAAATACGGCATGTGCAGTGTGGCTACTATTCTGAGCAGCAGCCCTTAACTTTCTTCAGTATCATCATTATAAATTTTTATGATCGATTTATTAAATGGCTCAGGGCGAAGACTAACTTCTATTACCAATTTGTCTTCAATTTCGAGAGAAAAGGACAGTATGTGCGCTAGATTAAATACATGAACAAGTTACTTAGAAAAAATGAAAATTAAACCATGTGAACCGAAGACAACACAATTCTGTCTCTTTTGCGATTGGCCAGCAAATTCACGAGGTACAGAGTCACGTATCACGCAAAATTTTGACATTCACCCAACTTACGTAAAAGTGTCACGTTTACCGTGTTAATTGTTACGTGCTACTTGTAGTTACGTAAATTATAAAAGAACAGTTTCAAGTATATAAACACTGGCTGTGATTATTAGAGGAAATATGTCTGTTATAAATAGTGAGAATACACTGATTATTTCAAACACCAGAATCCGCTGATTTCTCAGAATATAACAAAAATTACTGTTCGTGACCACAGGCGTGCCAATAGCAGCGAGGGGCCACGGTGGCTGAGCGGTAAGCCTGCTCGCATCCCACCAAGGCGAACCGGGTTCAATCCCCGGCCAGGTCACTCCCGGGTTTCTGCATGTGGGAATCGTGGAGGACGATGCCGCTGGTCGGCGGCGGGTTTTCTCGGTGATGTCCCGTTTCCCCACCCTTTTCATTCCGACGCTGCTCCATGCTCACCTCATTTCACCCTAGTCGGCTCTCAAGACCCCGCTGTTAAGAGGTGGCCAAATATATTCATTTGCTCACCAAGAGAACGCATTACACGACCATAGCACGTTAAGTACCCAGATACGAAATAGCGTGGCGTTTATTTTGATAAAGGCTATTCGCGATAAACTGAACACTTTTGAAAGCCCTGCTCAAGAACTTAACCGTATTATTACGAGTTGTGGTCATGGTCTTAGCTGAACGGCCTGCCTGGTCACACATTCAATAATTTATCCAGGACACGGGCCGTGATCGCTGGAACTAGTTATGAAATCACAAACCACAGAAACCCCCTCCACCGGCCAGTAAACGGGGACAACGCAGCCGATATAGCACAGTGCAGTCCGTGGGCGGTGTATTTTGTCGTCGGGTCATTGGAACGAGAAGACCACTGAAGATGGGTGTGTCCGGCCGTCGACTTGCGCCATCTCAATCAGCCTCCAGAATAATGAACAAGGTGGGGACTCTCGAACTAGACTTTGCTCAGAACGTGTCTGGTTTAATCTTTATAAAATAATATCATTTAATATTTCAGTATATTTGTATAGCTCCCTCCGTTCATATTCAATCATACTTACATTGAAATAAGATTGTACAAACTTAATGTTAAATAAACGTCTTTTATATATTTTCCATTACATAACTCTTATCAATAACTTCTTACGCCCCTACATTTCTGTGAAGAATAAATGTCAACAAAATATCAAAATCATAACAGGCTGCAGGTTGCGTATTCTTCCGCCGTGCATGAAATTAACATTCCATGGACCTGATCACTTTATTAATGCGTCGGTCAAGTGAAACTGTCAAATTATTGGAAAAGTTAATATTTCACAAATTTTCGTTTTCTGATATTTAAATGGATTTAAACAAACCAGAACCTTAAAAAAATTAAATTAGTTTTCACGAATGTTTACCTTACACTTCTAACACAACGTCGAGAAATGGGACTACTTTCCCTCCGTCGGTACCAACTTTACTTGCCCCATGTCAATCAGTGTGCCCGTTTAAATACATGCAGGTATGGGGCAGTGAAATTTTTCAAAGGTTGAATTCAAAAGTTCTCAATTAACTGCGAGCAGCCCATACGCGCGTACCCATCCTCTGATTGGTTGCGCGAGGCTCTGGGAACGGGCTTTGTATCTTACTGGTTACTGCGAGCTGATAAATGTTCTCCTGTGGCCTGGACTGCAGGCTGGCAAGTGGGTTACCAGGTGCTGATTGGTGAATGGTGTTCCAGCATGTTGCTGACGCAGAGTATAGGCTGTTCACGGTAAACTGAGTACTTTCGAGGCCCTAGTTACTTCTTCCGTTCTGCCATTTTTTAATTCGTTAACAACCTTTTTAAATAAATATAGCCATGCAAGTAATAAAGCACAGTGTTTATATTTGACAGCACTAGGAAGTTAACGTCTAAAGCTAAATTAAAATATATTTATTGACTACTTCTCCAGATGAGAGGGCTTTCAGAAGTGCTCAATTTACCGTGAATAGCCTATACTTAAGAACACAGAGCTGATATGGTTACGCGTATTTCCAACTCCAGCCACACACGCCAGCGAAAATGCCTCACCGTCTAGCAATATGGCGGAACGTCGTACACCAGTAAGCTACTGGAGACTTATTTAACCAAACGGCAATCCGGCCAATAGGGAATATTCCATAACGTGCAATAGCCAATCGAACTGAAAGTCCATTTGGGGCTGATGAGCGACCGAGTTTACTTTCATCAAAAGTATAGTCATGTTCAGTTTCCGTTTTATTTCTACAACACTTCACATCTGCGGTTTCAAAGTGCCATANTCATCAAAAGTATAGTCATGTTCAGTTTCCGTTTTATTTCTACAACACTTCACATCTGCGGTTTCAAAGTGCCATAGATACATACTTACTTTCAGTTCTCGGCGTTCACTTCTTGGTCTACGCATTATTTTCCTTTTCATACTGTCCGTTATTAAATCCTTCTTCCATGTGTTATGTTATAATTATTTATTAATTTTGGGCTTTTGGCTATTTTCCACAACTGGTTACTTACTGTACTCCTCTGTCTGTTTCAGTTTCGTGTGTATTTTCTGCTACTCCCGTTTCGAAACAAGAGTATTAAATGTATACTGGCGTGTTTACTTGTATTATTGTTACNGTGTATTTTCTGCTACTCCCGTTTCGAAACAAGAGTATTAAATGTATACTGGCGTGTTTACTTGTATTATTGTTACTTGGTTTGTAATTTTTATTTCATTTATTGTAAACTCTCCTGTTGGTTGAATAAAACATGCATCAAACAATCAAATGTGAAAATATTATTCGCTCAGCTTTTAGAGAGGGAAGGTAGGGGTGGCTGTATAGGGGAGGGTTCTCCCGTACGCTCACCTCTGGAGGGAGGAAAACCACGTGACACTGCTGGCGCTATGCATACGAAACTGGTAACCTCACTCTCTGGTACCGCGCTGTTAAATACCGTCGGTGCCACCTAGAGAAACCGCGAGACAAGGTCAGAATGTTAATGCAATACGGCCTCTGCATGCCGCTGCGGTAACGCTATCATCTCGCGCACTCCTGACCTTCGGTAGATCGAATTTCTGCGTGTATACGAAGAATGCTCTGCATTACTGACCTCGTTTCTCTCAGCGTGACTCGGGGAGCGTCGAACCTTCCAGGTGGTCAGGGCGACTGATATAATAGTGCAACAGGCCTCCGAGCTGGAAGTTGATGATTTGATGAGTGAATGAGTACCTAGAGTTTTAGCGACAGACGACGTGCGAGAAGAGAAGTGCGCGGCGAGAGAAGTGACCAGCGGGAGGAAAACTTGCGACTGCGAGCATTGGCGCAGCGAAAAGTGCGACTGGAAGGCTGGGGTATTGGACTGGATGCGTGAGTGAAAGAACTTACAGATGATGGCAACAGACAGAAAGAAAGTGATGTTAATGATGAGTATGAGTTAATTTATTATAACCAGAGACATTAAGAAGGACGTTAATTAGAGTTAAAATTGACATTAAATATTGGGCTCGCTGAGAAGTAAAATAGTAATAGTGGAGATAGATAATAAAATGCTGTAAATAATAGCTGTGTTGGTAAGTTAGAAATCAAATTAGTTGTTTTATTTTATTAAGACCTCCATCCCTCACGAACTAATATACGCCCCTCAGGCATCTTGTAACAATATACTTATATATTGTGTGTTCCTATTCAGTGACGTCATTTCTGCTGTCGCGTACATCTCGAGTTCACCGTGTAAGCAGCTCTTTCACCTCTGTAATCTAAAATACTACGTGTCTCGACAAATGACTGTCTGCCTACAAGGTATCAAGTGAACGNGCTCTTTCACCTCTGTAATCTAAAATACTACGTGTCTCGACAAATGACTGTCTGCCTACAAGGTATCAAGTGAACGCTCTACGTCAACAACTTATTCTTATCTACCTTCACACTCAGGCAGTAAGTGACTAAAATAGCCTCCCACACGATATTACTAGCGATAGTGCTACCTCCACGGGCGTGGTTGGTAGTAGTTATCTTCAGTTTCCGAGGTTACTGATTCATACCTCACGTCCAGGTGTCTCGCTGGTAAAAGCAATGTTAGATTCCTCGACGTCACATCCTTCCACGAGGAAGCATATACAAGCTTCGCGTTTGTTCTGTTTCCTCGGATGTTTAAGCGGTGACTATTGGGTTTTAACACAGCAGTCTGTTCATAAAAGGTACAGCTTATCACTTCGTTTTAAAACACTGTTTTACATTTTTTTTTTTTAAATATCGTAAACAGAGGGCTACTTGCAGATATATTCGTTGACTTTGACACTTTTCAACGACAGCGTTTATGTTTCAAGAACCAAATTTATAAATTGGCAACAAACTACCGACTTTAATTTCTGTCCTAAAAAAAATTCACGCTGATATCAGAAAGTTTTTTTTTTTTTAATTAGAACAGACACAACATCTTACAATGAGACCCACGTGGCAATTCCGTTTTACACTATATTTTTATGTATGGATTATGTGGTGGCAAGAATTTCCTTGTGTCGTCCCTACACCCCAAAAAATTGCGTAACGGTAGCCTATTTCTATACCTTATTAAAAAAAATTTATATCCGACAGAAAAACTAATTTTATTATGACGTGACATAAATTTCACCCATTTGTTAACTACAATCTCACTAAATTACTTTCCTAAAATTGCTTCCATTTCCTTTTTACGTTGGATAAAGCTGATCATGACACAAATACTAATCAAATTTAATTATTAATGATAACTTAAGTTATTTTGACACTTATATTATTAATGTTGAAATNGGTAGCCTATTTCTATACCTTATTAAAACAAATTTATATCCGACAGAAAAACTAATTTTATTATGACGTGACATAAATTTCACCCATTTGTTAACTACAATCTCACTAAATTACTTTCCTAAAATTGCTTCCATTTCCTTTTTACGTTGGATAAAGCTGATCACGACACAAATACTAATCAAATTTAATTATTAATGATAACTTAAGTTATTTTGACACTTATATTATTAATGTTGAAATGTCCCTTTGTTAATGGTGGAACTTAAGTTCTCTATTTTAGTCATTAACTCTTAATTAGAAGTTCAGACGAAATTGATGTAGACGCCTATGAAAATGCAGGTTTATGAACTTCTTGCAAAACGTGTTGTTTTTATTTTCTTTCCGTAGACTGATATCGTGGTCATTTAACAGTTTCCACTAAATAAGGTTTAGTTGCTGGCACCGAAATACATTTACTTGGAGGGTATTAGTTTACACTGAACAACATTTTATTCACACCACCAAACTGTTCTTGCACTAAAAACCTTAAACCAAAATATCTGCAAGGGAGGAAANTAACAGTTTCCACTAAATAAGGTTTAGTTGCTGGCACCGAAATACATTTACTTGGAGGATATTAGTTTACACCGAACAACATTTTATTCACACCACCAAACTGTTCTTGCACTAAAAACCTTAAACCAAAATATCTGCAAGGGAGGAAAATTATTTAGTTATTTTGGCATTATTAGCAAATATTTAGTACTCGCAACCATTTCACGGGTATATCATTAACTGATTAACTACTTGTATGGTTGTCTTAAGTTTCATATAAGGGAAGGTAGGTAAAAATAACTAGTTCGCTAAAAATTGACCAGATATTTTGTCAGCTACGACAACCTGTGGTAGTAAATAAACCAGTTAGTTGTAACAAAAGAATAATATGGCTACATTACCGGCGTTCATTAGGTTGGCTGGGCTATGCTTGAGTTATGTGGGAGTCTTATTTCTAAAATACAGATCGAGTGTTCGTTTAGAATTTATTTAACGATCGGGATATCAGTAGTGATATTCGGTATGGCTGGTAAAGCGTAATTTAAAGCTGAGCTTTTCAGGGTCTTGTATAGAGTAATTATTTCCCGCCTGGCAAAACTAACATTATCAGTCCACAAAGTCACAAATACGTCACGTTAATTCGAAACTCGCCCGCTGATGGAAGTGTTTATTTCGGTGAAGATGTTGGCTACTCTCTCACGCTAACAACGATGCCTGTTGAATTCTTTTGATACCTGGACAAGGGTTGTGTGCTGCCGGACGTTGGCGGTTCCGGTAAGTATTATCGATGCTCAGAGACCGTGAAATTACAAAGGTTACGAATGCCTTTCAGAAAATGCACATTTTGTGCGGCGGGATAATCCGAGGGAACAGCAACCCACGCGAGTGACGGGACGTACCTCAGGTTCGGGGTACACACTATATACAACTATATACATAATTTTTTTAATACTACCTTAGGGCTCCCGCCTATCTGCAGGTGTTTTTTTTTTTTTGAGCCAAGAAGCCCGGAGCGGTAAGGGCGACACTGCCACGCGCATTAAGTGCGCAATCGCCGCTAAGCGCAAGGCTCTCAACTGGCACGCTGTGCTCTAGTCACGGTACTTGTATCTATGGGACTTCCAGGGGTGACGCTATTATTTTATTGGTGAAAGTGTATAGGAAGGTTCAATGTAGGGCCCTTGAGTAGTTATGTATGTATCTGAAGCGTATATTTTGAAACACAGCGGTTCGAAAATACCATTTTTTAGCCATTTTAGAGTTCTATGAAATGGTGTTTTTAACATGCGTGAAGTATTGAAAGCACTCAACAGGCCTCGACTAAAGTGTGTTATTTTCGTCGATCAGCACATTGGACGAATGTTTAATATTTTAGTACAGTGAGTGAAGAGATTTGGGTGGCTCTTAACATCCAGGTCTTGAGAACCGGTGAGGGTGAAGCGAGGTAAGTATGGAGCAGCGCCGGAATGCAAGGGCGAGGGAAACGGGAGATCTCCGAGAAAACCCGACGTGATCCCCGTACGCGAAAATCCGGGGGGTGGGGGGAACCCACTGGGAATCGAACCAGAATTTTCTTGGTAGGAGGTGAGTAGTCTAACCTCTACACCACCGCGGCCTCGTTAATTTCGTAGAAATAAACGTGTGCTTCAAACACACTGCAACGCATTTCAAGCACCAGATTGGCGAGAGCCTTAATTAAACTTGTTTAACGGGAAAGTATCTCTACCCACTTCGTATTTACGTATATTCCTCTATAACTTAATTGTCAAAGTCAATATTTAAAAATCTTTATTCTCAAGGCACAGGCAACCACATAACAGTTATTTCTAAATCAAACTCATTTTTCATACATGATTCGTTTTACATCTGTAACCGTAATCAACTATTTCCTCATTAATTAATAAGTTGAGTCCCACATGGGAAAACACAGATACAAATTAACCCGTAAAAATATTTAAAAATCCCATGAAGAAAGTTCTCTATGCCATGCCTGTCTTTGATTTTTACTGTCCAGTCATAAATTTTGATTATGAAGATTTGTAAAAAAATTTTTTTTTTAAATTTAAGGTTTTACTGCCCCATTAAAGGACCCAATGGCACATATGTCTAAAAAAATACAAATTTAATATAAACACGCGAATACATTTTGTTTTTGAAGATTAGTATTCTGCAATATGAGAAAGATAAAAGGAATAAGCAAACATTATACATTCTATGACAGGCTGTCTTCAACGCTTCGGTAAAAAAAACATGGCGGACGTAAACGCAAAATATTTATATAAATATTCATATTAACCCCATTGAAACATGCCTCCCGTAACTTTAGCTAACTTTTTTTTTCAAAGAATCAAACCCTGACAAGTAAACAAACACACAATTTTGTAAATATGTGACTAAAAAAAAAACGCAATTTTGATGCATATAATATATACTGTCAGCATACAAAGTTAAGTTCAAATTTATTTTCATTTGTCATGCGATACTATTTTAAAAAATGGTGGGGAAAAAATGTCGCGTTTGCACATTTGATTGTTGTAAAATATACAGACAGCTCAAAAAGATTCATTGGAATTAATTACATTGTTTCGACGATATAAAATACAAAACTAAAATAAATATATGACTAACATTTTGAAAATAAGAATCTGATATACGTTTAACATGTCAGTTAACATTACCTACCGCAGTACTAATTGTTTGCCATATTTTGTAGGAATCAAACAATTTTTTCCCCAGATATGACATAAAAACTCTGCTAATTCGTGTGACACTGTCTTACAAAATGGAGGGAAAAAGGGGCTCCATGTAGACAGATTTGATGTTTGTTATAAAGTATGTCCCATTTATTTTGACCAACCACAATAACTCCACACCGGGACTCTAAATTAAAAAGTGTTTCATTAAAAAGTTGTGTAAAAGGAAGGGGGAAATAATAATGCTGCCTTATAGCATTATTAATTAGTTAGGTGCGAGTAGTAAATTCAGTTTTTTAAATGGAAATGTTGTCCACGTGACTTCCTTTGTATTAAGTTTTATTTCCCACTGGCCATCCTGTGGAATCCTTTAGGGCTTGGCTTCGAATAGTTTTTGCAATTAGATGAAGACTTGCAACGCCTTATTTTCTTAAGCTCTATTGTATTTTTCACGTTCTTTTCACTAAACAATTAGAAAATCAACGAGGTGCGCTGAAGTTCCAAAGAGGTCGCTTTTAAGCTGGCGGTATATGGATAAATTCGAAAATGTCTTGTGTAAACGTCGGTGTTTGGCTAGAATTAAGATACATGCTCGTCCCAGCCAAACTTTTGAGTAATAGCTTTATTTCGTAATGGTCATTCACGCCCTCCAATGGTGTTTACAAGAGCGAACATTAAAAGTAAAACCGTGATTGGTATTGGGGATTGGACAGACTTGGGCGACTCTTAACGTCAAAGTCTTGAGAGCTGAGTTGGTATTAAGCGTTCATAAGCAAGCGTTATTCAATGGAAAAAAACTTTAAGAATTTTAAGTGCGCACAAAATATAGCTTTCATTAATAGGAACTTTATACTTTTACCCTTTCGCTTAAGGAGACTGAGTAGGAAAGCCATAAAAATGATATTTTTTTAACCATTTCCCTATTATTTTGTTCCGTTCAGTTAAGATATTTAAACGCGTTGAAATAGTAGAGAACAGAGCTCTGAAGCATATTTACGGTTTCGGTAACAGTGCATCTATAAATACGTTATACATAAAGAAGCGCAAACAACCACTGGGGAGGATAATTGAAGGGTGGTAACACGACTAGCAGATATAAACTCTCCTGGAATTGGGGAACTCTCTACCTTCTGTTTTCGGGTGAAATCTTGCCTTACCAGAGGTATTCCCGCATGAGATTTAATACGAGAATGCCACCTTGCACGTGGTATGCCTGTAAATTCATTCGTGGTTTCTTCAAACGTTTCTGAAGTCCTGCTAATTTAACCTAAAATACAATTCATGTATTATAAGTTGGCCGCCTGGGTAGGCTGACGAACGTTGTGCAGAGCTCCAGCAGAAAAAGTTTTATCAACAAACCGTTTAACGTGCCCGAGTGAGGTCTGCTTACGAATACCATTTAAGAAACGTTTCGCGTCTATATAGGTTTTCGATTTCTTCCATTTCACTCTCAAGCATGTTTTTGTGATAGTGAAAATGGCTCAGACGGGTGTTTTCACGGTCATTTCTATGTATGAACATTCCGGTGGACAACATTAAAAAAAGGAACAGTGACGTGCATCAAATGTTTTGTTATTATTACGTCATAAAATGGTAGGGTCTCCGCTGAAAGTCTCATAGAGGCGCATTATCGACTGCGAGACAGCTAGACAGTTCAGTGCTTTGCGCGTAGAGGCGATGAGAGAGTTGATGAGCGTGTCTCGGTCGCCCCTAGCGCTCCCACGCGTTTAGGCCCCAGACGTGCAAAATTCCTTCGACCAGGCGGCCACCTTAACAGAAGTATAAAACGCTCGTGATACACGACATATTTAGGAAACAACCAAACAATTAATGCATGGGGAGTTTTTTTTACAGGTCCAATTATGAAAGTGTGACGAAACCGCAAATAGGCTATTTAAAAATATCCAAAAATTTTCTAAAATGTTTAATTTGTACGATTTGCATTTAAGAAACTTTACGCGTGTAAGTATGAACGACAGTGTAGGGTAAATGTGATCGATACGGGTGCGTGAACGATATTACCCAGTGAACAATATCGATTTTTTTATAGTACCAAGTAGAGTAGACAGTGGTTAGACGTTCCTGGCTCGCCGTAAGAGCTCTCAAGCGTAAAACTACTGCGATCCAGAGGTTTTTCAAGGGCTTGTATCGAAAAGCGTGAATGAGGGAGAGAGAGTGAAGGGATTCGGGCGGCTATTAACATGGATGTCTTGAGAGCCGAAGAGGGTGAAGCGAGGTGAGTGTGGAGCAGCGCCGGATTGAAAGAGCGGGGGAAACGGGAGATCACCGAGGAAACCCCACGACCAACGGCATCGCCCGGCACGATTCCCACATGGAAAAAAAAGAAGTTGTGAAAATATTACTAATACATTCTATTCACGGTTTCGTCACACTTCCTGGACGCAGCCTTAGAAATATCACCCCAAGTGGGTAGTGATTGGTTGTTTCTCTAACTATGGCATGTATCAGAAACGTTTTATTCTTCTGTTAACATGAATGTATATAATTTTTGGTTAAATTTAATATTTAGTTACATATTATTTATAAATCAAAATATTTAATTTATAATTAATATGGATAAAAACAGGGAGAAAATATTTATGTTGGTAATGCCTAGTAAGAAATAGTTCTTATGAAAAACATTTTTACACTTAGCACGCACGAATACGATGCTCTGCCCCTTTGATGTAATTTTATAAACTCGGTCAGGATTTGTTTGCGTGAGGCGAGAAATATTTTGGAAGAAGAACTTTAGCAGGGCTTCAGGAAAGTTGTAAGTAACCATAAATAGACAATATTTAACGTCGAATATAGGCTATTCACGGTAAAGTGAGCACTTTTGAAAGCTTTCTAATTTGCAATAATAGTCTACAAAAATATTTCATTTCAGCCTTAGACGTTAACTTTAAAGTGCAGTGAAATGTATACATTGCGTATAATTCTTACGTGGCAATAATTATTTTAAAAGCTGATTAAAGTATTTTTTTTTAATGTCTGAAAGGGGAAAGTAACTAGGGCCTCTAAAGTGCTCACCTGACCGTTGTCAGCCTATGAAAGCTGGTTTAGTTTAGTTAGTGGAGGATCTGTACTCACGCGGGCTCGATGCGACCCATGCTGGGGGTCAGGAGGTCGCCGACCCCGAAGCACTGCCCTACCGCCAGGCTTGGCCGCTCGTCGGCGAGTGACAGTGCGCCAACAGCCCCGCCAGGGGGGCCCCGCAATTGCCTAATTACTGACCCCTTCGCGACCCCCCCAGGGGCCCGCCCTACCCCCCTGATACAAACCGTCCCGGGCTGCCGCCCACTTTCCGCCACGAGGGGACGTGGCCGGCCAGCCGTGAAGATCGAGCCCGCTGCGTTGCCACGTCGCCATCTGGCGGAAGAGGCGGAACTAGTTGACGCAGTTCGAATTCCGGCGCGGTCTTAAGGCGCCCACCTGTCGCTTGAACAGCGTTACATCGTGTCTGAAAACCGGGTTTCTTTTTATCGAAACTATTTAACGCGCCCTTCATATGTTTACCTACGAAATTAAAACATCCCAAACGAGGACGGAACGGTAATTTCAAGATATCACGCATTCCATTAGTATTATTTAGTAGCCCTCCAACATCGTTAAAGACGACTTTTTTTTTAGGCTACTCTATCTTAAAACATACTACCCGGACATGTGCTAAACTTAGATAGGAGCCCGTGTATAACAGCTGCGGGTAGAAGGGCCCCTTAAAACTAAAAGAACTGGGCTCCGGTCCCCCCCCCCTCCGCTTTTGTGGCACAGTGATAAGGACGATAATAGCAGGCGCGACCAACGCCCCGTCGCTCCTACGCAACAGGGGGTTTTATGACACGCGATGAAAGCCCATAGATTAAACTACGACTGTACATTTTCGTTTTTCTCCTACCTATTGGAGAAACTGCGCAGACCAAATATAAAAAAAGCTGTTTTTGATTATTTTCACGATTTTATTCTCTTAGAATAAATTTGGCATTATGAAACAAATTGTACGAGCCTAAATAATAGTTTTTTTTTCTGGCTAATTGTGGACTTGTATGAATGGTTGGACGAAATATTAATTGTCTCAGTATTAATTTTTTAAAATTTAAATTTTAAGTTAAAATGCTTAAATTTTTTTATATATTGAAGCACCATTCACAATTAGAGACTCGGTTGTCTTTCCAGGACCTTAATTTGTTGAGAAAGGCGTAAACGCGCAAACAACGAATTAATATACAGAAAGTGTGTCCGGACTTCTAACTCTTAAGGCTCCCGCCTACCGAGCGGTTGAACTGCGTTATAGAGTGAGAGTAATTCACGTTTGTTTCTGCGAAACTATTAAATGTGGTTCCAATGTGCTGATCTACGAAAATAACTCCAAAGTGGCTAAAAACGGCTTTTCAAAAGCTTTACATCCCAAAGCATAACCGTCAGATACACGAAAAACTACTCAAGGCCTTGCAGTGAACCTGCCTGCAGACTTTCCACCGATAAAAGAACAAGGTTACAGTTGAACGTCTCGTATGCACGCGGAGTGCGACAAAAACACTGCTCGTCAGTTCCAGAGCCTTGCACTTAGCGGCGATGGGGCACTTGATGCGCGTTGCAGTGTCGCCCTTGTCGCTCCTGCACCTCTCTGCCTCAAAAGCCATGATCCACGTGTCTCTAATGGAGCATTCGTTATGGGGACTGATGATCACGCTGTTATCTAAACCAGCATCAAATATAGAGCTCATTTAAGTAAGCAATTTAGAAACCGTGTTGTAGAAATGTTATACTCAAGTCGATGCGAAATACGTGTCATCGATTATTTGTTGCCTTTACCGAAACCATCCTGTGGCCTAGTCGTTTGTACGTCTTTATAAAAATAAAATTTTTAATTCGCTCAAATTCTTTGAACAGTCTTTCTTTTTCGAAGTTCAAAACTTATTTGGTAACTTGCGTATGAGGAAAATTCCTTAAGGGAAATCGTATGCATTGCCACATCAGTTCTTTAAAATAATATAGTTTAAAATGTCTGAAGCAGGTTTTGCTTGGTCAGAATTGACGAACGCATTATTCTAAAGTGGCATATGCATGAAAAGTTTTGCAATGCTCATAACAAAAAGGGACCGTGGTGACGTAGCGGTAGGACTACTCACCTCTCACCTAGGTGAACCGGGCTCGATTCCCGGTGGGGTCACTCCCAAATTTTTGCATGTAGGAATCGTGTGGGTTTTCTCAGGGATCTCCCTTCCCCCTCCTATTCATTCCGGCGCTGCTCCATACTAACCTCGTTTCACCCTCATCGGCTCTCAAGATATCGATGTTACGAGCCGCCCAAACCAAATCGCTTCACTGATTCACTCAGAACAAAAAAAAAAAACTTACTGTGTGAGGACTTGGCTGTCTACCAACTTTAGCCCCAGCCCAGGATTTATGGTTTTCGTCAATGCTCAAAAAAAGTGGTAGAAAATTTTCCAATAGAGAAGACTGATTAGTATGAATATCGACGACAGTGATTTTAGTCATAATTCTTCATTTATAATCTCTAAGTTCATTGCAGACATTTATAAGTATACGTAATTGCATGAAACTAAACAAGACTCTGAAATTAAACTATTTTAATAATGTGCATTTCTGGTGGATTCTAGCCCCCTTAATTCCTACTTTATACATTCATACCCGATTCTGTTTATCATTTATTTAAGACTGCTTAGTTTAACATCCGTGGCCGAAAAAACGAAGGTGATACAACTTGATATTGTATTGAGAGTGTAATTATGACCACTAAAGCATAGTAGAGTAGAAATCCACATTTTCGCAATACATCCACGTTGCAAAACATCCCATTGGTATACTTGAGTGGAGTATAAATAAAGAGATTAGGCCCGTAGTAATGCTCATTTTACATGCAGCGGACGAATATAAAATGACAAGTAAAAGTAGATCCTAATCAGCATATGCGAAAGTGTTAAATTATTATCCGTGAACAACATATTAAAGTGATATTCATTGCAAAGGCATAATACGCCGTTTGTACCGTCGTTATAGTAAAACTAAGTTATGTTCCCGAGCTGTATGCACAAGTAGTGGTGTCTAAGTAGTGTAATGAAGTGATCAGGCCTTAGCTGAATGACCTGCCTGACCACACCTTCAAACATTGAACCAGGGCACGAGCGTGATTGCAATTAACACCTTGCGAAAGACAGTTGCAGAAACACCCTCCACCGGCCAGTAAACGGAGACGAAAATATTAAACCACGCGCCCGATATAGGCCAGCGTAACCCCGGGAGCAGCGTCTTTTGTCGTCGGGCTACTGGAACGAGAAGACCACTGAATATGGGTATGTCCGGCCGTCGTTAACCGCCTCCTATAATCAGCCTCCGGCAACGTGAACAAGGAGAGGACTTACCAATTAGATTGTAATAGTTATCGCGTGAGGTAATAATACTTAATACAATTAATTAGCATCTTGGTGTTCCATTTAAGCTCCTTCGATCAACAGTCACGTAAATAGTTATCGTATAATCCTTATGTTCAATAAACTCCATCTTATACGGCTGTGCTCTACCTAATCATAACTCATTATTTATCAACGCCCATAACCCCTTTCAGGTATGAATTTACTTAAAAGTAAATTCATAACAGTATACAGCTGTACGGAGCTGTAAAGACGACCAGAGGCTTATAGGATGTAGCGCTGCAATAGGATGAAGAGAATGGAGCAGGTAGTGTGCGTGATACAGGCGTGCAACTGACGTACGTCAGACGGCAGTGGCTAAAAGAACCAATATTGACAAAGTGTTGGGTGGAAGCATCATTGGGCTAATGGAGTATGGCTAAACTCAGATACGACGGTGCACCAAACTTCCCGCGTTCAATGAAGAAGTCAGCTGACTCTTCAGTAATAGCCCGAGCAGCAAACAACATGCCGTCAAAAATTCGCCAACTGTTGGCATCGGTGCAGAACATTCGCAATTATGACTGCCAGGGTTTATTATGTGGCTGACAATCAGGTAGTATCAGCAAAGTGACTTTACCTGGTTTTTAAATGTTCGCATTGTGGGACAATGCCCTCAAAATGATTGTTAGATTTAAACAGAAGCCCCTTAAGCAGACGATATACAACATACTTACTCTTACTTAAATATTAGCAGAAAATGTATGTGTTATTTATGGCATACCAATTTTTACCTACTGCTACGTCCATTTATGGCGTGTGAACTGTTCCTTACTGCTGGGAACAAGCAAGCTTGTAAACCACATGTGACATGCCAACTGTTACTTAATGCTCTAGACATATTAGTAGCATGCTATTGGGCCCGTTATGGCTTACCAACAGTTGTTTACTGCTGGGGACATAATAGCAGCGAGCTTAAGGGCCATTTACTGCATGCCAACTGGTTCTTACTATTGAGGAAATATTATCAGTAAGCTTATGGTAGTCCAACCGTTATTGTTGGGGACATATTAGTGAATTTCCATGGGCCATTTATGACATGTCAACTATTTGTTGTTGTGAAATATCCAATAGCATATTTCAATTCACTTCATTTTTTATATAATGCATATGTGAAGTAAAATTATCAAGTGAGATTACTAGCGATTGGAAAACAACTGTTCCCAGACTAAAAACATGCTAAGAGCATTAAAAAAATTGTGTTTTGAATTTCAAATACCACATAAAAGTAACCCGAAACTAAATTACTAGTATATTAAAAAGAACACATAAATCTCAGTCTTGGCTTGTGATACTAAAATAATTTGTGTTTGTAGTAAAGGGAATAATACAACTTGAATGTGGTTTATAGTATTCAGTGTTACTAAAAAGGCTTCTAGGTGTATACGTGGTAGAGTAGTTGGCAGTACTCCAGACTATAAACGCAAGGGTTATGAGTTGGATTGCATGCTCTTCTAAAGAAGTTTTCCAATCTAAAAATAGGACAAACTATAACTTGTCTGAAGATGGGGAAAAAAGTCATTCTTATTTCGGCAAAGCGTAATAATTTTGAATAATTTTGAAAATGCAAGGGAAGCAGTTTTTAAGCGGGCCACAAGTGGCCTATAGCTGGATTGTAAGCGATAAGTAGCTGGGCTACTACAAGTGGTCAACAGCTGGGCTACAAGTGGCTTGCCAACAGTTGGCCGACGATAGTTTGATAACTCATGGCAGGCCGGAAGCAGTAAGCCAACGGGCCACTGCTGCAAGTGGCCCCTATAGTTGGGTTATAAGCGGCAAGTAGCTGGGCTACTACAAGTGGTCAACAGTTGGGCTTCAAGTGGCTTGCCAGCAGTTGGCCGACGATAGTTTGTTAACTTATGGCAGGCCGGAAGCAGTAAGCCAACGAGCCACTGCTGCAAGTGGCCCCTATAGTTGGGTTATAAGCGGCAAGTAGCTGGGCTACTACAAGTGGTCAACAGTTGGGCTTCAAGTGGCTTGCCAGCAGTTGGCCGACGATAGTTTGATAACTCATGGCAGGCCGGAAGCAGTAAGCCAACGGGCCACTGCTGCAAGTGGCCCCTATAGTTGGGTTATAAGCGGCAAGTAGCTGGGCTACTACAAGTGGTCAACAGTTGGGCTTCAAGTGGCTTGCCAACAGTTGGCCGACGATAGTTTGATAACTTATGGCATGCCGGAAGCAGTAAGCCAACGGGCCACTGTTGCCACTCATGGCACACTGGTGGTTGCCAACAAGCTTGAGTTAGAGCTGGAGCAGGCCGCTTGCAGGCAGATCGTATTTCGCAGCATGGAACGTGCGGCTCGAATGTGGCCAAGCGCACCACAACAGTCAGGAGGCCTCACGTCAGCCGCGCGCATCCGCGGACGCGTCACGGAAGTTGACTGATTACGGGAACCGTTAGTGGGTTGCTCGTGCACAAGAAGTGGGCCAGCTGACATGCGCTAAACGGGCGGGACGTCCGAGCAGAACAGCCGATCCTAGCATCTCGTCGTTCGTCTCTAAATGCCACGCTGAGAGAACAGCAAACGAAATATTTGTTTACATCTATTTAGTTGCTCCAACAAAATACTTTCTTGAGTAAACAAAACTTGAAAAGCAACAAAATTAACACCGTTAATCAAACAAACTACAAGCTTGAATAAACAAAACTCCCGTGCTAGGCCGAAATATATCAGACTGCCAACAAAATATTTGGTTAAATCAACTGTATTCATTTGTTTAGCCACTAATTTGATTGCCTTCGTTCGATTATACAGCTCGAGGGTATTTTGGCAATTTTTGTGACAGTAAATACAGCAACAGTCTTTGTTAGTGAATTTATTGATGCTTAATAATGATACTAGCACTCTAATTAAACAAGTTCAACCGGAAACTATAAGTAAAGTTGTATAACTTGAAATATTTATTTTCTCATTTTGTACTGAACTTGAAGTTTATGTATTTAAAAACACTCCAATTCCACCAGTAGTCACTTTAGCTGAGGTTTCTGGGGCGTAGCTCCCTCGGTCGGGCTCCCAATATTTTTTTTTTTACTAACCGAAACAGTTTAACATGCGTAGAGCCAAACAAGACTTTAGCTGTACCAACCAAATAATTGAGACAAGCACAAAATATTTCATTAGCCATATAGAACAATTGATTTATTTGCGCCAAACAAACTTTGTTTGATTCAACACAACGCTTTTCTCAGTGCAGTTGGATTACAGCAGACGACGATACTATGGGCTCGAATCTCCTAAGGCACATTGTCCTATACACGCTACGTTGCACAGGGATTGGCTCCAATCGTCTGTGCTGTACACAGAATAAAAACAATGTCCAATGAGGAAGCTCCTCACATATCGCAGGCATCATTCGCCACTGAGAGTGTATTCTGCAATCTTATAGGGAAAAGTATTTCTCTTTGTACTGTACATCGACGTTTACTTTAAGCATAAAGTTGCGATTCATCTTCATGAACACTGCCCACAAAACTGCCCAATTAGCAAGGTGGAGGCATAGCTTCTTGAAACGACCTCAAGCTCAGGTCGATTTTACTCCTTCTTGAGTTTGATCGTGTCTCTGTAACAGACTAGTTTTACAGAACAGTTATCTTGCAACAGTACGTCAGGTTTCTCCTCTTCATGGCTGGCAACACTCTTCCACGTCGCATTGCATTTGCACGACTACCTCGATAATGAGGACACCATAGTTTGGATTTGCCGGCCAAGTCCACACATCTCAATCCTGTCGGACATTCCTGGGACGCAGTTGGGCGTCGTACCAGGAAAAGCCCAATTCTTCACACGAACAATCCAGGAGATTCGGGTAGATTTTATACAAGTTTATGGCCAATTGTCAACTTAATTTCAACTACTTTTTGTTCTCATAATTGTTCTGCCTTGATGGCTGTGCGTCTCTCAAATTCCCAGTAAGGATTCTCTGTATGCACCGCGGTACTCGGTTCGTGAACCAACCACTGCAATGTGGTGAATAGTTTGAAATTAACCACATAGGTTTTCACCACGTGGTCACTAATTCTCTTCACCATTTCACAGGTAATATAACCAAGAAACCTTTCCATAATATTTCAATGCAGCTGTCACGATGAAAATCATGCCTTTACTCTATATAAACTATACAATTTTAATATCCACACTCCAGTACAGCACGAAAATATTTTCCTCATTATTATGTCTCATTTTACTGCATGTATTGCTGTCCGTAATGATAACACATCATAGTTTTTCTTTAACACGTTACTCCACGTCGGTTGTGTGGCGTGGGTCGTGCCAAGCGTCATGAATTTTGCCAGAAAGAGTTTTGAATGCAGGATGGCCAAAATCTGTTACAAAAAAACATGGGGTGTGACTGTGTCGGTGTCACGGCCGTTTGTTTTGCGTGAATACGTCTACGTTTTTACGTTCCCGACACCGCTTCACTCTTTCATATGAGGTTTCATGGGTATCGCGGGATTGTTTTAGAGGCTCTTTCCCACCGTATACAATTTTTGTATTTCGACTTGATTTTTGACGAGTATAGGCCGACATTGTGTTAAGTTTTCTACTTTTTGTTACTTTAAACTCACAATTTCACCATTANATTTTTGACGAGTATAGGCCGACATTGTGTTAAGTTTTCTACTTTTTGTTACTTTAAACTCACAATTTCACCATTAGCATGCCACACAAAATTTTATACGCTCAAGTGATTAATATTGACAAGAGCTGTTGATTAAAACTTAAACTAGCGTCGTAGCTACTCCGCGTCAAAAGTTATACTACGCGGAAATTATGAGACGCGGCGAAACGAACTCAAAATGGCGGTGCNACGCTTCGCAGTCCTCACTCAACGTAACATATTGTTTGATCCTTTGGCAATCGAGTGGTGTAACTGAATTTTAGATGCGTACGCTAGATTCGGAGCTGCAATGCCAAACTGTATCCCCCAATTTTGTTATCATTAGATGTTCTGGATTGCCTACTGTGGTTGCAAATTTAAAGACGTATTCGTGTCAAAAAATGTTGGATGTGCCGTTAAACAAAGATGATACACGTTGTTGCACCTTATGTCAGTGTAAATGTACTTGCATGCATTAACCTTANTTGTGCCGTTAAACAAAGATGATACACGTTGTTGCACCTTATGTCAGTGTAAATGTACTTGCATGCATTAACCTTAATTTTTGTACACGAGTGTACTTTAATGTAAATAATGGATGTCATGTACACTTTGTTGGTACCGGATTTTTAATAGGAGCCTATGTCTTTATAATTTTATTATCAAAAGTTAACATTTTGAATCTATGGAGAATTGAAATCGATGTAATTTTGTTTCATAGACAAAATAATGAGAATAGTGTTATAGTAACATATTTAGGCTTGTACCAAATTCATCATTTTATTAATGACGATACAGATTCTTGAGATTTTCTTTGGCAATGTCAATATTTACGTGATTTAGAAGAATACACAATGGGCAGAGATTTAAAAGTACGTAGAATTTTTCAAGTACACAATCACGATCCAGTTCTAGCGCTGCTTTCTGTGTTTTAAAAGGCATGCGTTTAACCGCTAGCCTGAGGATGTATAGATGCAGCAAGAGATTTATTTATGGAAAGGGGTTGGTACAAAGTGACACGCTGGTGAGACCGTTAGGCGAAAAATCAATTAACTTACCAAGATACTCAGCTCGTTTCATTGACAGTAGTTAACAACGAAACAATAAAAATTTCATTGGCAATGTATTTTTAATGACAGGCACAACAAAATACCATAATTTTTCCTGCTAGCCTTTGCAATTTTTCCAAACAAGTGATTAGTAGTGTCAACTACTTGCAGATAAATTATTAATCTCGGTGCTTACTTGCTTCATTCGTGTTTATATAATGGTGCCATTTCAAAAACTCAAATCCCACACCAAACTCTAGAGGCTGGAATACCTGAGTAACTATTAACTTATCACTATAAACAGGAAAAATTCGCGAGTTCATTGGCCTTTAGGCTAGACTCCATATTTGTTTGCACACTGAAGGAGATATCAACTGCTCATTGGCTGCCTGATTTCACAGTGAGAGGTCGTGATTGGTATTGCAGTTTGTTGCCGGTTTACTATTGCCTCACAGCCCTGGAAGAGGTGTCAAATAGGTCGTGAGCCAATTGCAGAAGTAACGGTAAAATACATGTGTTTCAATTCTAGCTTGTCCCGAAATGAATCCGCGAATTTTTCAGGTNAATTGCAGAAGTAACGGTAAAATACATGTGTTTCAATTCTAGCTTGTCCCGAAATGAATCCGCGAATTTTTCAGGTCTCTACTTATCACTGTTTAGGTCATCCTTATCTATTGAGTTATTGTAAAAAACGAATAATTATTAAATTTATAATTTTACCTCCTATACATATTACGCCGTTAATAAGGCGCGACACAATTCTTTATAGATTNTAATTATTAAATTTATAATTTTACCTCCTATACATATTACGCCGTTAATAAGGCGCGACACAATTCTTTATAGATTAAAAAATTTGATCATTCTGCAATTAATTCTTGAACCTTCTTCATAAAGCTTCTGTCAAACAATACGTTTTAAGTTTCTTCATATATGACTGTCGTTGAAGAAATTATAAACTTTATGAAATACGGTGGCAAAACAAAGAAAGTACTACAATGCATCGCATGCATCAGTTACACGTGATCAGCAACTGTTTCAGTTGCGCTGAACGAATGCGCGTGTTCGGCGGGCACTTAAATTGCTGGCTCGACACTGAATGAGGNGCACTTAAATTGCTGGATCGACACTGAATGAGGGATTCCCCGCGGAGCTGACGTACACCAGTTCATTCCAAGTCGTATCGCCTACTGTGTTTTATTAAAGCGGTTCCACACGCGCGGGATCTCTGCATGCAGCGAAGAGCGAGCAACAGCTGAGGGAGATCACTTTGCTGCTTACCTGCACCAGAATTAACTAGTATGTACTACTACCATTTAAAAAAAAAGTCGTTTAATTGCACGCTGCCGTTGAAGGACTTACTCAACCATGTTATTGCAGAAAATAGAAACTCACGATTGAGAAACATGTTCATCATTTGATTAACACCCGAGCAAAGGAAAATGCAAGTTTGGTTCTACAAACATGTTTTCAACAAAACACGTAAAAAAAAATAGGTCGTTGTAGTTTCTAATTTTAAAAAGTGGTAACAAGTTGAAACAAAAATTTTTCAAAGATGAATTATTTTATTCGCAAAATGGCATATTAAGCACAATTTGCTCGTCACCAAACGGTTCCCCAACCTTTAAAATAAAATACCTAGCACTAAATAACCTTTTCCAAAAAAATCCAACGCATTAATTCATTTTTTTATTATTCTACCGCTGTCCGACGTACTTAATGAGCTAAAATTATTTTAGAAAAGGAAACTTTAATTATATATACTTCTACACAAACGTCAGAAGTGCAACACATGCTTGTAGTATAATTAACTCGAGTNAAAATGGCATATTAAGCACAATTTGCTCGTCACCAAACGGTTCCCCAACCTTTAAAATAAAATACCTAGCACTAAACAACCTTTTCCAAAACAATCCAACGCATTAATTCATTTTTTTATTATTCTACCGCTGTCCGACGTACTTAATGAGCTAAAATTACTATAGAAACGGAAACTTTAATTATATATACTTCTACACAAACGTCAGAAGTGCAACACATGCTTGTAGTATAATTAACTCGAGTNAAAAAAAAAAAAAAAAAAAAAAAAGACATTTATTTTAAACGTATATTCTTCTATCGTTGATCCTGCTAGAACTATTTGGGGCATACTAACTTTCCTTTTTCTTCTTCCTGTATATCGTTTTGCCATTCGTAAAATTAACGCTACAATGGACCGTCTGACCATATGTCTGTATACGCATGATGATTGAAACCAATCAGACACTGTAAGAAAGAAAATTGTGTAAATTGTATTTCAAAACTTACATTCATGGATATAAGACAGAAAGGAAACCAATTTCCTTGGCTTCCAATCTAAATCTAAGGAGGTGTTTCTACCATATGCAATTTAAATATGCATAAAACGTTAAGACATAAAATATTTTTCTCGCTTCGGTGGTAATATGCCAATAAGTATCATTTCAAAAATTTCGTTAAAATATACAGTTACATGCAAGTTATTTTTTATTGGCTGTTAACAAATTACATTTACTTATGAAAGAAATATTGTAAGTGGCAGTCGACAATTAAATTTTTTTTCAGTCTCGTTGTTATTCATTACCGAGGATACATAAGGAATGTAGTGTAGCAAGGATTAATTGGTGAAAAATACTCAAGAATCCTTGTAAGATTTTCCAACGTCTGGTAAAAGGTAGTTAATCAGAAGAAAATTAATAGTTAAAAGACGAGGTGCGTAGCTGTGCCCAATCAACGTGGAAGTTTTTATAAATATCTCATAAAATTACATGAATATTCTCGAAATTAATCTCTGAGACAGAAAGTTGCACTTTCTTGCGTATATTCCTACGCCAACACTNATTACATGAATATTCTCGAAATTAATCTCTGAGACAGAAAGTTGCACTTTCTTGCGTATATTCCTACGCCAACACTCACTGGCAATATATTATGTAGGCAGTGATTGAGATAAACTAGTTTTCTCTCTTTTCTCCATTCTTTTATTTTTACCTTCTTATTATAAGTGTGATGAATGCATTCGCAGCCATTGAAAATTTATAAGGTTTTTCTTGTATAGCAGCGTAACAATTAGTGCAAATATTGCATGTTGTTAACCCCAAAAATTTCTTAACACTGCAAAATCGTGTCGTAAATAAAAGAGGTTTCGTTAATTGCTTTTGGTTCATTTATTGTTTCTAAATGAAGTGTGAATCTTATTCAAAAACGCGAACTTGAAAATTAATCTTTACAGGCAGAACCAACTGTTGTTTGCCATCTGTCACTGTTGAAACGTTCATTTTATCAGTTCTTTAAATCTGTAATTTATTATCGTTTACATCTGGAAGTAGTGTTTGTATATCGTAGTCATAGGTTTCAGCTAATTTTAACTGGAATGCCTCAGGAGTATTACGAATTTCATTTTAAGTGCTTAAGTAAGCTATTTTAATATAAATTATCATTTATTTATATTTACAAATTTTGTTGTGTCATTTCTCGTACAGGTGTTTTCCGAGTAGCTTGAGAAAATTAGAGAATACAAGTAAAAATAAAAATAAAGGTATTTTTAACGAATTCCTATTTTCCAAGTATAAAGTCGAACACATACTTGTTCGTACTGTTGCATTTGACCTAAATTCTGTCACCCAACAACAGACTTATAAAAACTATAGATTTATAACAGTGGTGTATTCATTAGTCACTTCCTATTTCAAGGTATAAATAGAAGTAATAAGTAATAAAATCTTTGGGCTCAAGCAGTGAACCAATTCCGAACTAAAGCAAGTTTTGTCCTTTAGTTACTGATGTGATACTCGAATTTTTGTTTTACTGATACTTAGTAATAATTTTTATTACGTTGCATTCATTTTTTTTAATTTAAAGAGTACTAATTACAATACGATTTAAGTATTTTATCAGAAAAGATAGAGTTAGTTGAAAACTGAATAACGCATGAACTGTCTTAAGGCCGTGTAATAAATTTTTCATATTTTTCTATTTTAAACAATCGAGCCAGTTTATAGAGTCGTTTTCCATTTTAAGCTTATGAAATTATTTTTGACAGCTTTTATTGATGAAACGTACAAACATGTGTGTATTCACAGACATTCTCCAACTAACACCACCAAGTTTTGTTTCATTTTTCAGAAAATAATTAATGTTTCCATTAGTAATATATTCATGAATGTATAACGAACCCATTTTAACAACAGAAGGGAGTAATATGTAATCCTCTTCGTTTCTACCGTCCAATATTTACGAACGGCAATGCTGACGTGGAAAGAAACTTTTCATTTAAATGCAAAGGCCTCCACTTTTAGGTTCCCTATAAACATTTTCATCGAGTAATCATTTAAGCAAGAACATATTTTTGACAAATAACTCTCTTGTTAAAATAGTTTTCAATATTGTTTTATAACAAAATACAATTTTGTGCATTCACAGAACTATTGTACGTGCGATAAGAAGCAAATTATTCCTTTACAGTATATATGTGTGTGTGTTTCTAAACACACCCAAATGTATGTCTGATGTCAAGGGAAAAGTAAAAGGCCATGAGAATCTTCCGCCATCTTGGATTCCGCCATCTTGTGCTTGAACGTGACCATTATCAGCCATCTTGTTTCCGACCACCATCTTGTTTCGCTAGCCGTCGTGTTTCCATCCACCATATTGTTTATAGAATTTTTTTCTTCATGTTCTGTAATTGCATCCTGTTACTTCATTCTCTGTCATTGGCACCTCGAAAAGTTATTAAAGGAACTATCGAAACACTCAAAATACAAACGTTACACTGAGTGACAGAGGTTAACCCAGAACTCCTTAACGTAAAGCGGTTAGATTAAATTAGTGACCACCGCAGACCCTTAAATAGAACGGGGGATATAAACCTAGATGTACGTAATTTTCTGGAAGAAAATTGATCAATGGTTTCTTTTGTTTAAACTGGCCACAAATGCAGAGCTTATTTAAGTGAGCAGTTTAGAATCCTTGTTGTGGACATATTATACACAAGTAATTCGTACGAAATACGTATCTTCATTCTTATGTTGCCTTTACTGAACTCATCCTATGGACTAATCGTGTGTACATTTCCATAAGATTCAAATTTTATATCCGCTAAAATTCTTTAAACAATTTTTTTTCTGGGTCATATACACCTTCGGTACTTGCGTATGAAGAATATTATTGAAGATAAATTGCATGCTTTTCCACGTCAGTTTGACATAAAGAATACATGGGTAGCATGTTAATCACTTTTGCTATCTAAGTCATCAAAACTCGCGACAAAATCAGTGTTTTGAATGAAAGTATACACATAACTTGGTGTTACTTTAAGCGTAACTTTAAACCGAGCGTGTTTGCTCATGCGGTAGCATGTCTGACTCACGTTCGGGGGATCGTGGGCTCCAGGCCTAATGCTGATTGGCTGCACAGGAGTGGTTTCTTCCGAAAGTAGTTTTCCCACCCCCGCTCCAGGCGAATAATGGTGTTGTTCCTGCATGTACCTTCACAATTTCCGATCTCGCACTGTCCTATAAAAAGTCCCACAGTTGTTGGCGTATACATGATAACAAATAAATGACTATAACAATAAAACCCAGACGTCTGCTATGAGCGTTTCGATCTGCGTAGTAGCGTGTTCGACATCTGCGTTCCTACACGCAGCTGTGACAATGCGTGTCCCCAGTATGCTAACCTACGCGAATACTTCGAACTTCACTCGATTTAGATCCGGTGACTTCAAAACAAGGGGAGGAGACCGTGGTGGCATAGTGGTTAGACTGCTTGCTTCTCATCTAGGCGAGCTCGGCTCGATTCCCGGAATCCCGAATTTTCGCACTTGGGAATCCTGCCCGACGATGCCGCTGGTCGCCGAGCTTTCTCGGGGGTATTCCGTTTCCCCCCGCTCTTTCGCTCCGGCGCTGCTCCACACTCGTCTCGCTTCACCCTCGTCCGCTCTCCAGACCTCGATGTTTCGAACCACCCAAATCTCCTCACTCCCTCGCTCTTTCGAAACAAGCGAATTGAAAAAGCATTTTCGAAGCCCGCTTACACGGATGAAAACTATCGTTTTTAGACAGCTGTGTCCGAATTGTAACAACTGTATACATGCAGAAATGTAATAGAGTACTCCACTGAAAAAAAAATGAGCATGTGACTACTGAGCGTTCCTTAGTTCAACGCTGCAAGACGGAAATACTGCATGCCAACTCAATTATTTGCCTGTAGAGGCGATATGGCATTAATTGTGCCAGCCATAGTCGCCGTAGTGCTTCACGGATGTTGTGTATCACACAGAATTACATCTCATTAAACGGGGAGCGTGAGATCAAATTTCAAATCTTACATTTCCCTGTCTGCAGAATCCGAACAGTGAAGATAAATGACGCTTAGTGCTTACGAAATATAGGCCACAAGTGCCCATAAATGAAATGACAAGGAGTTAACTTATATATATATATATATACACATGCATATTTGGCCGTCGATTGGCAGTGAGAGGCTCTGGGAACGGGTCTTGTGTCTGATTGGCTGTGGCCTGACGCAATAGATTCCTCATTGGTTACACTACTGTCAAAAATGTTGGTCTCCAGGCGCTAACTGATAACGACATTTCCTGGAGCATTGTGCAGGAGTTCGCAGCACACACGTTAATTTCGCTTCTGTATTTTCAGCATCCTGTGAACAGGGGCTGATCCAGAGAGAAGCTCCCTTAAACCCCTCACAATCATATGAAATTGTCATGTGAATGTTTTAAAATTGGATCGCTGTAACATCAGAATTGTGTAAAATACCGATTTTATTTTATTAATTTATTAATGTAACCTAAAATTATGACGAGAGAGTGTGCCCCCTCCCGTTCCATAAATCTAAATTCTAGACAGCCCTCTCAAGACCTCAAGGACTTTCACCTGCAAAATCGGTGAGTGCCCCCCCCCCCNTTGAAAAGTTTCCCTGCTATTAACTGCGTGTATTTTGAAGGACACATTTGAATGCTCCCAAGTGAAGTTGGCAGTAATAATGAATGTAGTTCCGTAGTTCCATAAATAATATTGTGAAGTTTTAATTAGTGCACGTTGAATTTATTTAATTTAGTTCCTTTCTGTTTTGTGTTCTTGTAAGGCCTAATATATAATAACTAGAGACCTGAAGAATTCGCGGAATCATCTTGGGACGAACTAGAATTCCAAACACGTGTTTTTATATAACTTTATCAATTGGTCCACATGGTGTCTTACACCTCCCCGAGAACGCTGGCCCAATCGCTGCCTTCCATCGTGAGAGAAGACAACCAATTCTCAGTTGACATCAGCATGTTTTTACATAAGACTGTAGAGTCTAGCCTGCAGGTCACTGAACTCGCGAATTTTTCAGGTCTCTAATAGTAACACATTTATTTTCCTAACAGCGTCACATGTGTAACCTATCGACGTATGAATTACGTTATTTTTTCCGTGGACACTTTAAATTTACGAATGATGGAAGGGTGAGCAGAAAAATATATGTGAAGCAGAGCTTCGCTCGATTAACAGCAAACAGCGAATCGTTGACATCAACAAACTTAAGAGCCGTGTGTTTTAAAATAAAATGTAAAACACTTCAATGCATTTAGGAATGTATTTGTGTGACAAGAGCAGGAGATCAAATATATTTTAAGAGTGGTTTTTGGTATTATAAAATATTTCACTGTTTTTGGAGCACGGTATCTTGGGGATACGTATGTACTTAATGCTCTCGGGCGTCGTACTCGGGCAGACACGTATGACTTAGAAGTGTAGTGCACGCACGCACAGCCGGTAGACAACTGGCCAGAGGTGTAATTGCCGCGGGCAACGTTAGCGATGAATAACGTCCAATTACCCCTCATTAAGGCCCTTACAGGCGACGGTCTCGGGGCGTGTGACGACCCACGCACCGCGTAAGGAACTACAGCCACACGAGACTTCGCGCAGGATGTTCCTGCTGCAATTCTACTGCGAGCGCGAGTAACGAAATTAATTTCATTCCGGTCTTACATTCCACAGGGTGATCGTGAGCTCCAGATGCAAAGAAAGATGAGATTTTGTTAGTGGTTAACATAGCTAATTTATTGATGCTTAACAAGGTGACATTTTTTTTCTAATAAAAACACATCGCGGTGCACAATAGCGCGTAGATTGACAGGTACTAAAGTAATTAAATGCTCAGTAACGTATTGGTTTATTGGGGAAAAAAAATGTTTATTCGCCGCCATCAGATAATTAATTGGTGGCAATAGCATTCGTATTGCCCGGAGTAGAACATTTTGCTGCAACAGCAAATCTACATACGGCACGTTCTGCGCATGCGCGGATAGCGTTTTGGAAGTGGCCTCCGTCTGGTGTGGTCGCGACGCCATATTTGCCGTAATCGTCCCCTTGCAACAGGTTACGCTTTAATTCATTGGGGATATTCTTGAGAAATTATGGACGGATTACATGGTTACGTTGNACGGTTTACGTTGTTCTAAGTAAGAAAATGTTGCACATAAATGATTCCAGGAAGTAAACTTTCCGTGTGGTGAAGTGCTAAGGCCATGGCGTGTGGTGTGTCAGTAAATAGATTTGTGGTGTAAATGTGCTTAAGTGAAAGCCCTTAAGGCTCAGCTCCACCCCTCTTGCGGAAATGGTCCATTTTCGCGTGATAATTTCGGATTCATAGTAATTACTGACAATGTACGATTATAGAAAATTTACGTTTTACCAGTTGCTTAATATATTTGTGCGTATTTGAATTGCGTGTTATATGTTTTTTGTGAAAAGTCGAGAACATATTAGTATTTTATTAATAAATTCCCAACTTTTTACAACAAGCAGATGACACACAATTAAAATGACGCACAAATAAAGTTAGCAACTGGCAAAGTGTAAATTTCTTATAATGGTGCATTGTCAGTAATTACTATGAATCCGAAATTATGACATGAAAACGAATAATTTCTGCAAAAATGGTGAAGCCGACCCCATAATACCGAACACACTGAATTCGCATTCAAGAGGACTCGGGTTCGATTCCTGCGGGCTTTTTCCAAGTTATTCGTTTAATTTCATTTCGACAAAAATATCTGCTACTAGTTTTTACCCGTGGCTTCTCTCGATTGGCTATAGTAACAAACCTATCGGGAGAAATAACGGTATTTGTTAGTAGATAGACACTGATCATAAACACAGAACAGAGCACTAACGATGTCTTTTTTTTTTTGTGCTAGAATCGCACTTTTACATAGCCACCGGTCGTCATTTATATTTCTTTGTTGATCTGGGTAAACGCTAGCAATCAGTTCCGTATCACTCTGTACCAAATTACTAAAATCCCCCGTTAGTGACACACAGCCTTCGGCATGTGTTTATAACCGCCAATCTCCAACTTTTAATAAATCCCTTCAGGGTTTAGTTACGGAGTTTTATTATGAAAACATGGCGTGTGTGTTGTACAGGTTGCCATTTGTAACTGCGGGAGACGAGACTCGTGAAGTAATGTGCCTTCATGTAGAAACATATATTTTGAAACAAAGCTATTTTAATGGCACCAATAGACCTTTCTGTTTTAATTTGTGAACCATGTAAATAGCAGTGTGGGTTTCCTCTTGGGAGGACATTTTATTATTGAATAACAGTTGTTGATAACGAAATACGTGAACGTAAACATTGATTTTATTCAATAATTCTTTCAAACGGTGTAGTTTGTAAGTAAACCGATAGGTACCGCTTAACTGTAAATAATTCTTGGGAGTATAAAACATAACTGCTATTTCTTNAGTTTGTAAGTAAACCGATAGGTACCGCTTAACTGTAAATAATTCTTGGGAGTATAAAACATAACTGCTATTTCTTGAAAATAATTTAGTAAAAATTCATACCCCATTTGAATTGATACAATTGACTAGAAACACGACAGAGTTTAGTTTCTTGCCTACAGCTTATTTCATAATTTTGGTAATGAAAATAACGAACCAAATACCGTGCCACAAATAGCATTCAACCGCACAGCAAAATGGTAACGGAGAAAAATCTGCGTACATGCGACAACCATTGTTCCGTCGACTCTCTGTTATCGGCGTACATGTGAATCCATTTTAACACAAGTCCTTGCAAAATTACATCATGTTTTTGCATATGTAATACGTCACGCGTCCAGCCAAGTTATAAAATACCACCCAGGTACGATAAGGACAGCAAATTTGGGACACTTGACGAACGAAACATACCTTTTTCCTTACAACACATGATTTGTTTATTATTAACTTTTACAACACACCAAATGCAAACGAAATATTTTAATGGCTTCACTGCTTTGGTTTATCGATGTTTTCAAACTGAAGTATTCATAATTTTATATGCAAACTCCTTCCTATATTTCAGTTAAAGTTCACGTGAGTAGTGTTGCCATCTTGCATTCGCCAACGAGTACCTGAACATTGCCGAAGGCTCGGGGGGCTTTAATGAAATATGACTTAGAATACGAAATTGCCTTTCTCGAAGATTTTATTTGTTTCGAGAGCTTTCGAATCCTGGTGAAAGAGAAAAATCAACGAATAACATATAATAAACCCGTTGGTCCGGCGATCCTGATTTCGGTTTTGTAATGTTTGTTAAACCATACCTCCCTAACAAATCCTGCAATCCGCAAAACACCTACGTGAGTTCCGTTAACCAGTTATGCTAGTAGCATCGTAACATTTCTCCTGCGATTAACGATAACATTGCAGTCTCCCAACAAACCGGATCTAATGGTGAACGCAAAAGTCCTTTGTAGTTGCAACAAATTGACTAAATGCTGAAATTACAAAACATTTCGTTGGTGCCACGTAATATTTTGTGAAATATTTGTTAACAAAGCTATCATATGACTACCAATAAAATTTATTTGGTCCCAGAAAAAAAAATTGTTTAGTGGAAAACGTACAATTTACAGTTAAGACAGGGGCACACACACAACCCTGAAAACTGAGGAAAGAATCATATTTTTCTTCAAAATATCATAATATATCTGTGAGATGAAACAACAAAAATCGCGTACAGTGGTAGCCTCATTTGATATCTGCCATGTGAGAACAACTGGATAGAGATGACAACACCCATCATTAGGAGATTGTTCATCGAATGTTATGGCGTAACAATCACGTACATCAATAAAACAAAAAAAAAATTATTTGGTGTAACACGCTAAGGCGAACAGTTATCAGGAAAACCACCAACGTTTGAAAGGGTGCCGTATGTTGCCTGCCAGGTATGCACCATCATTACGGACGACGCCATTATACTCAATTCACGGTCACTTACAACTTTTCCATAGGCCCTGCTCAATTTAAACTTCTAGGATATTCCTTCGTCTGATGTAAGCAAAGCTTAGCCGAGTCTGGAAAATTACATCAGAGGCACAACGTGCCGCTTTCGTGCGCGCTCAGTGTAATAAATTTTTGCGAAATAACTATTTCTTACTAGCCATTACCAACACGCACATTTCCCCCTTGTTATTATTTTTATTCATTATCAATTAAACATTTTAATTTATACATAAAATGTAAATATAAGTTCAATTTATAGAGAAATGCAGTGCTTTTATGTCAACACACATACTAAACACGTGCCATACATGCCATATTTAGAAAACTACTAAGCACGTCAGTAGATAGGTTTAGTAGGTACAAGAACAGGATTCAAGATTCAGGATTCATGATGAACTGCAAACGTCTTCCAACATATAACATCACGGAAATATATATTTCATTTATGTGACCTATCAAAGGAGCCGGATTATTATGGGTATGACGGAAAAAACAGATTTCCAACAATTCACTGCCAGGATTACTTGTCATGGCCTGTAAACAAAATTTATACAATAAATAAATCAAACCATAACTTTATTGGCATTGCATAACTTACTTAACAAAAACGTCATCCGATTTAGCAACGTCCGCACTGAATCCTCCAATATTCCTAAATATCTTCCTTGGATAGTATCTTCTCCTTCTGTAATTTCTTCGTGGCATGTTGAATCACTGCGCGCTGCCTGCAGGTTATTTCTGGCTTATGACATATTCGTATAGGTATGCATATAAGTGGGAGCTAGAGCGTAACAAGTCACCTCGCTCTGTGTCGTTAGAGAAGACACATCGAACTCTGGGGTCCCGATCTTGGATTATGTAGCTTTCTTGGATTATGTCATCGCCACCATCTTGTATTAAATCACCATCTTGAACTACGTCATTACCGCTATCGTCCATTACATCGCCAATTTGGATTGCATCACCACTGTATTTTAGTATTACGTCATCGCCAACATCTTACATTATGTCGTAATTTTGTATTACTTCATTACCATCATCTTGTTTCCGGGCACCATCTTGTTTCCCCCACCATCTTGTTTCCACCACCATCTTGTTTCCACCACCATCTTGTTTCCACCACCATCTTGTTTCCACCACCGTCTTGTGTTAGGTCATCGCTGCAATTTTGGATTATGTCATAGTTGCAATTTCTGATTACTTTATAGCCACCATTTTGCATTACATCAGAGCAGAAATTTGGGACTACATCATTGCTTCAATTTGGTTTCCATTGCCATCTTGTTTCCATAGCCATAATATTGTATTATATCATAGCCGCCATATTGTATTACATCATTGTTACAATCTTGCTTTCTTATTACTCACCTTTGTTCCATCTCATGCTCTATCATTCCAACTTGATGTCTTTCATCTTGATTTTATTTTTCTAAGTCATCTTCATTCCACCTCATGCTGTATCATTCCATATTATCTCCAAATTAATCATGACCTCATGTTCTATCATTCCACCTTGATGTCATATATCTTGGATTTAATTTTTAAGTCGCCTTCATTTCACCTCATGTTCTGTCATATCTTTTCACCTTAGTCACATTCGTTCGAAATCAAACTATATCATTCCACCTTGATGTCTGCCATCTCAGATTTCATTTTTTTAGTCACCTTCATTTCACCTCATGCTCTGTCATTCCTTTTCATATCAGTCAACTTCGTTCGACACAGCCATTTTGTCTGAATTACTCATTCTGTCGCCTGCCCTACCCCTATGACATCATTCTTTGTAATGCCACGTCGATTTGGTAGCGTGCTGATTACCCTTGAACTAACATCTTTGATTACATCACTTTCATTCCACATTCATTTCACTTATAAAACAAACCACGACATAACCCAACCTCACTGTAGGACTAAACCACTCGTGTGGAACTTATATTTGTCACCACTTTTGTTTCACTCATCTAGGAACTCTGTTACATTCATAATGTGTGTGTGATTGTGTATATATTGTTAAAAAAATTTCAGCTGATGTCATTTAAGAAACAAGTTGTGAAAATGTTATAAAATTAAAGAGAAAAATAACACGTTTCCTTTTTTTTAACTTATTCACTTACATTAACAAGTTCAAGATAAAAAAAATTCATTACACTTTTTTTACTTCAGATCATTCTATAATCTGCTTATATGCAGCTCAAGACAGTAGCAACTGCCCAATGGTATTATCAGTTAAGGAGTTGTAGTTTTGGAACGGGATTACCCTGCAAGCGTACATACCCGTCTCTGTCCTGGCACCCCATGTGTCAGTGTTATTTTATACACGTATTCGTGTAAAAAATATAACTGCATATCTTTGAATAGCAATCTGTAAAATTTTATTTATTCAGTTTTTGAAAGATTCAAAAATATTTTGATTTTTTTGCATCATGGAGCTTTTAGGTAATATTCTTTTAGCATTTCTAGTCGCTTAGTAACACGTTTTTATAGGTTTCATAGCCCATACTGTGGTGTCCAATACATGTTTAATACTGTCTACAATGTAATGCATTTTTCTGCATATATAGGAGAGAAAGGGGCAATAAGCACAACTGGTAGAAGAGTGTCTAATGCCCTAGACACTTGCCGAGATGATTCATTTTCGTTTCTTAGCAGGGTCACGCCCAATGTTCGCATGTGGTAAACATGGCGGACCTTGCTGCTGGCCGACGGGTCTTCCCGTGGAGATCCAATCCCCCCCCCCCTTCTCTATGCATTCATTCCGTTGCTACTCGCCTCCTTTTCATTTTACCCCAATTTGCGCTAATGTTATAGTTCTAAAGCGCTCTCCAAATAATCTAGTACATACAATTATAAGTTATTCACAGGTAAATTGAGAACTTTTTGAAGCCCTCTCACTTTGAATCATAATCAATAAAAATATTTTATTGCAGCCTTTGACGTTAAATTTCAAGTCAGGTGAAATAATTGCACTATGATTTTTACTTACATGGCAATATCTATATTGAAAAGTGGCGAAAGGATTAAAGGACTGGTATGAAAAAAAGAACTAGGGCGTCGAAAGTGCTCACTTTGCCGTGAACAGCTTAAACAAAACAAATTTAGGAGAGCGGCCAGTGACTCACATGGAAAAAATCCTTATCACTCATATGTTATTTCTTTCTCTATACTTTAGTACTGGGAATTTCTGCATTACTTATTAATTTCGCAGAAGTAAAACTGTTACCACGGAAAAGATATTTGCCGAAAATGTTCCATCAGTTGCCTATTAAGCTGTAGAAGTCTAACAGTAGTTTCGATAACGTCAAAAATACTTAATGTTCAGAGAGACTCGTATTCCAGACAAGACACTACCATACCATAGTGTTTTAGAGAAGTGTGGAGAGGTTTGTGTTGCTCTCAAAAGTGAGGTATTGAGAGCCGATGATAGTGGAGCGAGGTGAGAATAGAGCATACCCGGAACACACCGGCGGGAGAAACGTGAGATCCCGAGAAAACCCGCGGACCAACGGCACCGTCTCGCACGATGCTCACGAGCAAAAATTCAGGGAGGGATCACACTGGGAATCGAATTCGGTTCGCTTTGGTGCGAGGAGAGCGCGCTAGCCACTACACAAACAGTGGCCCCATTGCGTTTCTACACTCGTGATTTTGGAGCTGAATCTCAATTGTTTATTAAACTAGTTACAACTTACTCTGAATTTACATTGCCAAGAGTAAAATTAAACTACAGTAGAAAGTCGATTATCTGAACGTCGGTTATACGGACGACCAGTTATCCGAACTCGTTTAAAAAATAAAGAGAATAAAGAAAAAAAAGCCTTTTTCGTCACAGTGTTTCCCTTACCCGCGGAGGAGAGACAAACACTTTTGTCAGCTCTTGTGATGAGACCTTTCACGTGTTGTTCACAGCAAATACGTCCGTGAAGTGCTGGTTACTTGTTAACCGATTCAATTTTGTATTTTTTTTTGTACAGTTTCTGTTCTGGATAAGCCTACTATGTTCTACGCATGTGTAATAAATTTTACGTTACGTAAAAATAGTTACTTTTTTTTTTTTTACAAATTCTTTTATCTTCATTTTCAACATATTTCCGTTATCCGGATTTTCTATTATCCAAATTGCCATTTAGTCCGGATAATCGACTTTCCATTGTACTTGAAAATTATTCCAGACCAGTTCAATTTCGTCTTCCGCGTACAGCGCAAACTTAATCGATGTTGGTAATGCAACCGCAAGAGGCACTGCCCACACTAATGCATGTACGTAAGTCAATCTGCAAGAAGTTGATCTCCCAAGGAGCACAGACGGCTTAGCAACCTCCAGTTCACTTCAAGCCTGGGAACCTTTCTCTCGTCTGGAAGCAACTATGTGCGAAAGCAGCACTGCAGTGGAGCGAACCCTCAAAGCTCCAATTACCTTTTTAATTATTCTTTTTTTTCCCCAGTATCCACGTACAAATAAGCAAGGAAAATGTTACAGTAGATACAAAATTGCCGAGAGTTAGCGTTATCGAACAACAAGTAGCGTGTTATCGCGAGTCTTCCAAAATATGAAAGACAGGCATGCCGATAAGCCAACTTACATACTGCATTTACATAGTGACATGTTTATCCTTTTTAAGTCGTTGCAAGGTACAATTTTGAACAGGGAATATCGTATTCCTTACAGTTTTCCAACAGTATGTGTTCTTTTTAAGTTGAAACCAACTAATTTTCTGTAGTTTATAAACATTTACTCATATTTCCATTATGTTGGCACTTGCATGGACAACTGTGATACAGCATCTTATTTCACTTCGTTGGCAACAAAGATACGCATCTTAACAAAGGTCACTGAGTTCCTAGATGAAATGTCCAACAAATATGTATCTATATTTCTTTCATTTCAATAACAACAGTGCGCAAAAAAAAACCATAAAATATTTAAAAAACTCTATTTACCGCCACGTCTTCATTGGCAAACTACAACCCTTTCTCGTTTCCATATAAATTCTTGTCTATCACTGTGGCATCAATTGAATAAATTCTTATTTAAACGATGGTAAAACTCCTGAAATGTGTTTAATCTTGCCTAAAGATAAAAAAAAACAATAAAACAACTGAGTGTTTTACATAATGCCTAAGCAAACTAACCTAGGACTAGTGCCTACTACCGACCAGGTACTTTTCCATGTTTTCGAAACAAACCTTTTTATTATTTTCGTGTTTTAATGAAAAGCGTGTAAACTTCCAATCCACTGCGTAAAACATACTATAAATAGGGGCAGTGGTATTTCGCGAAAAGATTTAGAGACAAGATACAGTCCAAAGTACTGTAGGGTCATCCAGCTTCTTTGATTGGCTAAAAAATATTCTGGCCCGTGTTGACCGTTTGCGCACGAATCACGAAGGTTCAGTGTCGGAGTTACTTAGTCCTGAGTGGCTTGGTGAAAGACGGACACGGCACCAGCAGCCAATGAAGGTATAACTACAGCTGAGTTGTGTATATAGTATTAAAGTCTACTGTGTGCTCCAATTTTTACGCGAAAAGTCACTGTTCCTAACTATAAGAACTCATACATGAAATTTCTGCACGCAAATTAAATTGGTGTCAATCCTACATCATAATGCATTAACTCAGGAGGTACCAATCACTTAATGATTAAAAAAATTTAATCTTACTGACACTTGCTTTAGGCGGATTACAGTAGTTCGACACTACGACTTACCAGACAGTACCACTAGATACGAATTGTGTACAAATTTCATTTGATATCAATCGTGCAAATCTGTAAACCGATATTCACAGAGTGTTTTTGCCACGTGGAGGTCGCTCAACTACACTGAAAGAAAATATTTATTATCGGTTACAAGAACTATTAGTAGGGGAACGTGTTTTCTCGCGAAACGATTTCAAGACCAGTTGTACTGCAAAACACTGTAGTCCACACTCACCTCTGTGTGGATAATTGTACGAATCACGTGCCTCGTGTGACTGCCGGCGAATCATGGACGTTCTGTATAGGACCATGTTATTCTGATTGGCCCAGTCAAATAAGAACATGTCTTCTCGCGTAGACGCGCGGCCAATAGCGAGAGGAAGTTGTGGCTGTGGACGTAGGATATTGAAGTATAACGTGAGCTTGAATATGTCCGCAAAAAATGCATGGCCCTAACTATTATGTTGGTACAGCACTTTTCTAGTCAAAATGTTGATGCTGGTAAAAAAAACTCATTGTGATGCACAATAACACGTAATTTGACATGCAATAAAGCCACGTAGTTCTCAATATAGTCCATTAACGGTTACATCCAACTTTCCTGAAGCCCTGATAAAGTTTTACTTCCAGGATATTCCTCTGCCTCGTGCATTCAAAGTTTCATCGAGTCTAGAAAATTACACCAAAGGGACAACGCACCGCATTCGTGCGCACTCAGTGTAATAATACTTTGCACGAGAACTATTTCTTACTAGGCATTACCAACACGCCTGTTTTTCTCTTTGTAATTATTCATATTATTTATAAATGAAATGCCATAATTTATATAAATATAAATAAAAGTTTAATATAATCAAACGTAAGGTACTTTTATGTTAGCACAACAATGAAACGCTTGTTATACAGGAAATACTTCAGAAACGNTAATAAAGTTTTACTTCCAGGATATTCCTCTGCCTCGTGCATTCAAAGTTTCATCGAGTCTAGAAAATTACACCAAAGGGACAACGCACCGCATTCGTGCGCACTAGGTGTGATAATACTTTGCACGAGAACTATTTCTTACTAGGCATTACCAACACGCCTGTTTTTCTCTTTGTAATTATTCATATTATTTATAAATGAAATGCCATAATTTATATAAATATAAATAAAAGTTTCATATAATCAAACGTAAGGTACTTTTATGTTAGCACAACAATGAAACGCTTGTTATACAGGAAATACTTCAGAAACNCATATAATCAAACGTAAGGTACTTTTATGTTAGCACAACAATGAAACGCTTGTTATACAGGAAATACTTCAGAAACGACCAAAACGGCAAACAGTACATGGCGGTATTTTCAAGAGTTTGATTAAATAAATGTTGAAAAACCCCAAATAAAATATTAATTTATTGAAAAAATATTTATTGGTGCCCACCGAATATTTATTTGACAGCAATATAATTCACGTCGCCTAGAGTAAAACATTTCGCTGTGACTCCAAAGTTGCGTCCGTTGTATTTTGAGTATGCACAATGAAGTACTGGAAGTGTATACCTTCTCTCTGTCCACGACGCCATATTGGATCGCGCTAGTCTCCTTGCATCAGGTTACGAACTAATTCATCAGGGACAAACTAGGGATGGATTACATTATTCTTTTATTCCAAGTAAGCTTTACACATAAGTACGGCCAGTGACTTATCGCGTAAAAATCGGAGCACACAGTAGACTTCAATACTATATACGCACCTCAGCTGATGTTATACCTTCATTGGCTGCTGGTGCCGTGTCCGTCTTTGACCAAGCCACTCAGGACTAAGTAACTCTGACGCTGAACTTTCGTGATTCGTTCGCAAATGGTTAACACGGGCCAGGACATTTTTTACCCAATCAAAGAAGTTGGACGATCCGACAGTGCTTTGGACTGTATCGTGTGTCTAAATCTTTTCGCGAAATATCACTGCCTCTACACATAAGTAATTCCAGGTGATAAAATTTCCATGACGTGAAGTGACGAGGCCTTGCCATATGTGGCACTTGTTATGTATGTGGTACGTGCGTGCTCAAGTCGAAGCTCGCGACACCAAGCGAAGCGACGCAGTGGTGACAAATCGACCTCGCGTTCGAGAGGATTCGGGTTCGATTTCTGGTCCGGTCATCCTCATTTCTGTTTCCAATGCTTGTCCGAAATGAAATTTCACTGCGTGATCGCTGGTTCCTTATAACGGCATTGGCCGACTCAAACCCTACCTTGACTGTTCACGAGACGTTGAGCCACGCCTACCTGCAGGTCCGCAACCCGCAACACATTATCGTGAGCTTAAACAACCATCATTGCTGCTAGCATCAGGTATTACAATTATGTTACGACTAGCAAAATTATTGCCCACCAACGTAATTAATTTATTGGCGTACAAACGTTATTTCGTGACTGCAACTAAATACTTAAATGACAAAAAAAAATTTTGTTTGGGCCACGTAACCTTTCTGGAAATCTATTTTGGTAAAAGAATTTTGTGATACCAACAAAACTTTGGGTGCCATNTTTGGGCCACGTAACCTTTCTGGAAATCTATTTTGGTAAAAGAATTTTGTGATACCAACAAAACTTTGGGTGCCATATTTTTTTTCTAAGTCCTGTCGTTCGTTTACTGCATGGGTGACACTGTTTACAAGTGAACATACGTACAGGAGCAAGATAGTAAGAGTTCGTAAATCCTCTGTTTGAAAAGTGGCGAAACTGCTGTATGCTTTGCAGTTGTTTTTACAGAATTNTTTGGGCCACGTAACCTTTCTGGAAATCTATTTTGGTAAAAGAATTTTGTGATACCAACAAAACTTTGGGTGCCATTTTTTTTTTCTAAGTCCTGTAGTTCGTTTACTGCATGGGTGACACTGTTTACAAGTGAACATACGTACAGGAGCAAGTTAGTAAGAGTTCGTAAATCCTCTGTTTGAAAAGTGGCGAAACTGCTGTATGCTTTGCAGTTGTTTTTACAGAATTTNTAGTAAGAGTTCGTAAATCCTCTGTTTGAAAAGTGGCGAAACTGCTGTATGCTTTGCAGTTGTTTTTACAGAATTTCCCGACGAAGAAACGTCCTCCCACGCAGGTCCGCGCGCCAAGGCCGCCTTAACGAACCATTGAATAGGCAATTGAATAGCATCTGGAATTCATCCAAACAGATAATTTCCTCCAGTTATCTCGTTGGCTCCGAAGCCATGTTCGTGCGTCACGCTCGCGATGCGAATAGACACTGCATGCATCGTATTCTTGATGTGCAATTTTCCTTCGCCTTTATCCATCGCCCAGACACAAAACGAATCAATTCGTATGTTTTTTTATACCTGACATCTAAGTGTTTAATTTTCTGCTATACCGAGATCAGTGTTAAACGGACACTTTTAAAAGTACTGCTTTGGTTCGTTCTCTGCCGAATGTATATCTTTTTACTACACGCAAATAATTTAAACTGATAGATCCGTAATACATTGTCTACATAACTAAATTAATAGCCATTGTTAAATTACTAGAAACTTAAGTACGTCAAGTTATTTAACCTTTTCGGACACACTTTAATTTACGGTTTCTGGTGTTGCAAACAAAAAATATTATGGTGCGTGCTGTATTTAGTTGACACACAACCCTTGTTTCGTTGTCACAGTCAATAAGCTGTAGGCTGTACGTCCGGCTACAATTATATGCCGAATCGTTTACCAACAGGTAAGATCATTGGTTATTAAGTTTCTCAGTGTACAGCACGCACCACAAATTGCCTACAGGTACGTAATGTACACAATTTTGTACATTGGGTCTGAACGGGCCAAGTGAAACATGCAGTTTCCTTTCCCACATAATTAAATCCACTCTAGATATCTCATTATATCATAGAATGCCTTTTAATAATTTCCTGCAACTGTATATTTCAGAATTGCAACAATTTTTTTTTCTCCAACAATAAACTATTTCTTTGGTTCGTTTGCTAGTGTTTCGTTGTGTGTGGCTCCGCCGTTGCTGATACTGAAAACGGGCAGTTATATCAGTTCGCGTGCGACACGCCTCTACGGGCGTCGTCCGAACTGTCTGCACGAACTTGAAACTGGTGGGTAGATAAGAAAGAAGTAACGAGGGTGTGGCAGAGAAGGACTTGTGTTTTACATGTTTTCCGGGCTGTCATTTCTGCTTTCGAGCAGTGTGTTTCTGCGGGAGGCCTTCAAAACAATGTTCACGTTATCTGTATGTTGTATGTGTTGAGCGTTGAAATCCGGATTATTCTTGAGGCCGCCGCACAAAAGGACAAAACACCTACTTTCCTGGACAAAACCTCTGGTATTATACAGTGCAGCTTTTTTTATATTTTCATCGCTTGNAGGACAAAACACCTACTTTCCTGGACAAAACCTCTGGTATTATACAGTGCAGCTTTTTTTATATTTTCATCGCTTGAACACCGGCCATTTAAGTATACGAAGCAAGTATGAAGCATAAAACTCTGAATTTCGAACGTCAAGGTGTCAAAATGAAACATAATTTTACGCTCAAAACTCCAGGAATTCAGCGAAAATAACGAATAAAATTGTTTATGTTTTAAAAATAAAAAGCAACAATATTTCTGTTATTACAACACAAAATACAGCGATTAATAAAATCACACTAAACGTCGTCATCATCATCATCTTGATACCACAAACTACGAANAGGACAAAACACCTACTTTCCTGGACAAAACCTCTGGTATTATACAGTGCAGCTTTTTTTATATTTTCATCGCTTGTACACCGGCCATTTAAGTATACGAAGCAAGTATGAAGCATAAAACTCTGAATTTCGGAACGTCAAGGTGTCAAAATGAAACATAATTTTACGCTCAAAACTCCAGGAATTCAGCGAAAATAACGAATAAAATTGTTTATGTTTTAAAAATAAAAAGCAACAATATTTCTGTTATTAAAACACAAAATACAGCGATTAATAAAATCACACTAAACGTCGTCATCATCATCATCTTGATACCACAAACTACGAANAAACACAAAATACAGCGATTAATAAAATCACACTAAACGTCGTCATCATCATCATCTTGATACCACAAACTACGAACTTCTTGAAGACACATAACTTCGGGGCTTATTTTTCTGTCTTTTGTCGGTGGCAGTGTCTTAACAGAAGAAATTACAGTATCATAATATATTAACATTATGTTCATCAGATCTCTGTTAGTCGCCTCTATGCTCGACTTGAGACATCTTCTCTGCCCCGAATATGCTAGAATCTTTGTGCCGGGCTTCCTGGGTTTCTTCACTTAGCATTTCTATCGGAAGTAAAACGACTTCAATAACGCGCAAACCAGAATTAAAATGTTGTGCACTGCAGAAAGCATCGCATACCACGCGTACACAGGGACATACAATAGCGCTGTATTAGACATTGCCGAAAATATTGGACGCTGACTACATATCCACAGGATTAAGTGCGTAATATCATACCACACCAATTTATGAGGACATCAGAAAACCCTGTGATCGATGTTGAACACGTGGGATCATCGAGAAAACGACGGACTCCATTTCCATCATTCGTTGTGCCTTGACCTTGTTTGACAGTTACAATTAGTAGGTCCATCACTAGTCGGAAACCAGACTTCGCTTCTCACTTCTTCTCCTCGACCTCACTTCCAAATTCTTGCTTCTCACATGCCATGACCGTATCTCTAATCTATAACTTAGAAGACGCAACCACTCAAGAAATCGTATATAAGCATAAAGTGTTTGATAGCCCATACTTTAGACCTTGTTCAGTAATCTGTCTCTTCTTCATGTTATCTATATCATGAATGATCTTCTGGAGCACTCCACACAAATTGCAGTGTTGACAAGATGCCGTTCCTGTCATTGCTGAACTCACTTTCCCGTCAGTCATGGTCATCAACATTCGGTGTGTGACGGACAATTATTCTTGACCTGGTAACAAAATTTTAAATGGAAGAAGTACTTTTATTTGCGTGTCAATGTATTCGTACTCTTTTTTTAATAGCTTCTCTGGTCTCTTTCTGAAATATCCTATTTAAGTGGGCGACAAAATCTAGTTACATCTGGTCGCGGATTCTGCCAAATGTTTACTTTCTTTCCAGAGTTAACATCCTTAAAATACATTTGAATAGGCACGACATTTGTCATAAGTATACTTAAATGACTATCTTCATATACACTTTCCCCAGTAACTTTTTCTTTTTACATTGATAGGTTGCTCCAATCAAATCCCCACTTAGATATCCAAACAACGTTTTTCACGTGATAAATAAATTTACTATTCACATCTATCTGGAGAGACAAAACACGAACGAAAGTGAGATCCATAAGCTTCTGTAGTGAAATTTCGGCTTTCCGCTCTGTTATAATAATGTTATTACGGTAGCATTTTTTTTTTACCTGTTTGTAAGATGGATACAAATTGGCACCTCTATCCTTAGTCCAACTTCGCAAAGTCTGATATGAGTTGCAGGATAGATAAGTTTCAGTCATCAGGGACAGCTCTTCCTGAGAAGAGTATGGCTTAAGTTCCGTTATCTGTTGCAGTGATGTTCCGCGACCACCACTCCAGAGTCGTGCACCCTCGCGTGCTCTTCAGCAGGTGTGCGAGTCCTTACTCATCCTCTGTTTTCTCCGGAGGTGGCAAAAGGTGGCAACGGAATTTTCATTCATACTGTAAGGGAAGGTTCTCTGGGTCGATTGGTAAAGCATTTAGCGTGGGGCCTCGTGGAGAAAATTCTGTAGGTCTGCGAATGTACAAACGTCTATGCAGAAATCGATCTGTACATGAAAACCTTAAGGAAAATAAGGTCATTATATAAATATATATGTTGTTAAGATATCTTACGAACATTATAATAGGCGGTTCTTTGGTGGCCATACCTGATAATTGCATCACTTGGTCACATAAGATCACAGGACTACGAGACATCTTAGACTCCGATAGCTCGCAAAAATGGCATATATAATGAGGCGACAAAAGGCATGGGGTACCTCCTAATATCGTGTCGGACCTCCTTTTGCCCGGTGAAGTGCAGCAACTCGACGTGGCGTGGACTCAACAAGTCGTTGGAAGTCCCCGGCAGAAATATTGAGACATGCTGTCTCTATAGACGTCCATAATTGAGAAAGTGTTGCCAGTGCAGGAGTTTGTGCACGAACTGACTTCTCGATTATGTCCCATTAATGTTCGATGGGATTCATGTCGGGCGATCTTGGTGGCCAAATCATTCGCTGGGATTGTCCAGAATGTTCTTCAAACCAATCGCGAACAGTTGTTGCCCGGTGACATGGCGCATTGTCATCCATTAAAATTCCATCGTTGTTTGGGTACATGAAGTCCATGATTGGCTGCAAGTGGTCTCCAAGTAGCTGAACATAACCCTTTCCGGTCAATGATCGGTTCAGTTGAACCAGAGGACCCAGTCCATTCCATGTAAAAACAGCATACACCATTATGGAGCCACCACCAGCTTGCACAGTTCCTTGTTGACAACTTGGGTCCATGGATTCCTGGGATCTGCGCCACACTCGAACCCTATCATCAGCTCTTACCAACTGAAATCGGGACTCATCTGACCAAGCCACAGTTTTTCAGTCGTCTAGGGTCCAACCGATATGGTCACGAGCCCAGGAGAGGCGCTGCAGGCGATGTCGTGCTGTTAGTAAAGGCACTCGAGTCGGTCTTCTGCTGGCATAGCCCAGTACAGCCAAAGTTCGCCGCACTGCCTAACGGACACGTCCGTCGACCGTCCTACATTAATTCCTGCGGTTATTTCACGCAGTGTTACTTGTCTGTTATCACTGACCGTTCTGCGCACACGTCGTTGGTCTCGGTCATTAAGTGCAGGCGGTCGGCCACTGCGTTGTCAATGGTGGGAGGTTATGCCTGAAATTATGTATTCTCGGCACACTCTTGACACTGTGGATCTTGTAATGTAGAATTACCTAACCATTTCCGAAATGGAATGTCCCATGCATCTAGTTCAAACTACCATTCCGCGTTCAAAGTTTGTTAATTCCCGTCGTGCAGCCATAATCACGTCAGAAAGTTTTTCACATAAATCACTTGACTACAAATGAAAGCCCAAGCAATGCACTGCCTATTTATACATTTGGTACGCGATACTACTGCCATCTGTTTATCTGCATATTGCTATCCCATGACTTTTGTCACCTCAGTGTATATGATACAGCTAATTTGCAGGCTTCTCGCCGTAAATGAAAGGAGAAAATTAGCTATTTCTTGTAGTGTTTACTGCCCTATACATTGCGCTACATGGCCATGAATAGCGTAAAGTATAATTATAATTTTCATTTTTGTGGTTTTGTGCAGAATAATGGATGTTTTGCCCCACTGTCCGCCGCCTACCTGGGGCTTGGAATGCGTTGCGGATTATTTGAAAACCGCGTTTAGCATGTTCTCATTGTACGCACGTGTGAAAATAAAACATACTTCAGACGAGATACGAATAGTATTTTCAATACATCCCGCACATTAGAAATACTATTTCCGAGCCCTCCGACATGGCTATAATCTATTTTTTTTTTCACACTACTGCATCTCATAATACCCTGGTTGGAATTATGCGAAACTACTAAAGGACGTGCACTGAGCTTTGCTTCAAACTTTCCAACAATAAATCGACAGCGTCGCCTCTTAAAGTTCCATNTACTAAAGGACGTGCACTGAGCTTTGCTTCAAACTTTCCAACAATAAATCGACAGCGTCGCCTCTTAAAGTTCCATAGGTATACGCGCGCAGCGCTACGGTAACATTACACGACAGTTCAACGTCTTGCACTTATGAGTGATGGGGCACTAGGTACGCGTTTCAATGTCGCCTTTATGGCTCACTCGTTTCTGAGACTCAAACACGCTAAAAAGCTATAAGTATGTGACGCCCTTATATGTGAAATATCTTTGCATTGAAACAGATTGCGAACACGCAACGTGTTTTTTTTTCATGTCGTAAAGGTTTATTTCCAATAGTCTGCTACTCAGTTCGCGTGCGCGGTAGACGAGCGCCTTAAAGTTTAACCGTTATCCAATGATGTAGTTTCGTTAGTAATGTCCCTGACAGAACAAATACCATAGCGGTTTTTAACGCACAACTCTTACACCCACGTAGAGGAAAGCAGGCTCATTAGTTATCAGTAACTTCTTGTTTACTATTTATTATTGTTTAATTGTATTGTCACTATTTCCCAAAACAAAACAAGCAAATAAGAAATATTCCCCAGCAAGCAGTAGCCAATCAGTATAGTGTAAAGTGATACAGAACGAAAAAAAAACGAACGCAAGTGGGCTTTATTTTAAGTAATAAAAATTAAATGAAACTACTGGAGTTATTTCTTTGCTCAACATGTCAGTTATAAGGTATGCAATCACGAGCAAGTATTTCCTTCAAGCGTCTATTTCAGAAGTTGCCAACGATATAAGAAACAGTGGCAGCAGCGAACGTTTCAATGAACTAACAAAGTCAGTGAATCCCTACTTTACCAAAATAAAACAGAAATTTTCGTCAACTCGCATTCACCCAGAGACCTCACACATCGAGGTCGGTTGATAGCTGACATTGAAGACAGTGCCACAAGTCGAAGCGACTCGCTGTTATCGACGACTGCCCGAGGAGTGCAATTACTCTCGGTATCTTGTATTTCCACTTACCGCAGTTTACACCGGACGTGTTCGATGTGTCCTCCGACGTTTGTTTCTGCCTGACTGACAGCCGGGCCGATAGGGTTGTGAGTATACTATGTCCCATCGTTAGGTCCGGTGACTTTTCGCGTAAAAATCGGAGCACATAGTAGACTTCAATACTATATGCACACCTCAGCTGTTGTTATACCTCCATTGGCTGCTGGTGCCGTGTCCGTCTTCNCAATACTATATGCACACCTCAGCTGTTGTTATACCTCCATTGGCTGCTGGTGCCGTGTCCGTCTTCGACCAAGCCATTCAGGAATAAGTAACTCCGACACCGAACCTTCGTGATTCGTGCGCAAACGGTCAACATGGGACAGTACAGTTTTAACCAATTAAAGAAGCTGGACGACCCTACAGTGCTTTGGACTGTATCTTGTCTCGAAATCTTGCCGCAAAATATCACTGCCCCTACCCATTGTAATCGTCCTTACAAATGTAACAAGTTAAGCGTTGGAACCCATCGTGTTCACATGAGTAATAAAAGAAAATGAATTCCTTAGTCCTTCCAGACACATATTAACTCTTTCAGGCATATATATGTAACTTTAGGCGTTGAAACGAAAAAATATTTATTTGCAGCTGAACAACTCTCAGTGCAACATTGTGTCTTATGTCGGGACTAATGAAAACGTATACATTGAGAAAAATGTTTGTTCCAGTGAATAAAATATTGGTTTGTATAAGACCAAAAAGATATTTAGTTGCTCCGACCAAATATTTGTTTGAGTAAACAAACTTGAAATTAAACAATATTAATTTTGTTAATCTAACAAATACACGTTTGAATAGATAAAGTCTCTGTGTTGGGCCAAAAGACTTTAAACTAAACATTTATTCAAATCAACTGTATATATTTTTTTGGCCACTCATTTGATTGCCTTCGTTTGAAAATACAGCTCGTAGTTCGTATTTTTTGTGCCAATTAGGAAAACAATAGTGTTTGTTGATACATTTATCGATGCTTAATGATGGTATAATCATCGTAATAAAACAAGTTCAACGGGAAACTAAAAAGCAAAGCTGTAAAACTTGAAGTACTCATTTACGCAAGTTGTTCAATGTTTGAAATACGTATATTTAAAAACATTCCAATTTCATTAGCAGTCGCCTTAGCTGAGGTTCCGTGGGGCGCAGCGCTATGGCGCAGATGCTCTAGGTTCGAATCTGAGCAGGGCTTCCAATTTTTTTTATATTAACCTAAAAAAATTTTTTAATGTACGTGGAGCCAAACAAATCCTTATTGAGGCATCCAAATAAGAACCACAAAATAATTTGGTTACAACAACAAAATATTTCATCGCCCCTATACAAACAATGAATTTCTTTCCAACCAACAAACTTTGCTTGATCCAACAAAACCATTTGGTGTGTGTGTGCCTGATGTTTTGGGCGGCAGCAGTTTGTGAGTCTGCAGAGTACAGCCTGGACAACGGACGACGTCTGCCACCAGGGGTGTGCGCACGGGATGTGCCAGGTGTGCTCAGGCACACCCTAGCAACCGTCAAATATATTCCTTTAAAATATTCTGATCTTTTAGCTTTATTTATTATTCTCGAATTTCAGCATTCCGAAAAAGCACGATTGTCTGTGCGAGATATGCTAAGGGATGCCGAAACTGATTCGTGCATCGTGTCAGGAATGTCCATCTTGTATAGGATGTGAGGTCGGCGTGGCACCAAACTCCCCCACACCCTCCTCCCCCAGTTTCTCCCACAAACTGACTTCATTCATATTATCCCACACATGCTGTGTTCTTGCGTCCTTCGGATATATTACTACACTGTTTACAATGAAACGAACGGAACTTTCCTTAAAGTAATAGAAGTCGATTATCGCAAATTTACTGTATTGATTTATTTATTCGTTTCGCTTATCAAGTCCGACCTCCCGTGGCGCAGTCGGTTCGTCCGCCGCCGGTCTGGAGTGCGGGAGGATGTTATGGGCTCGAATCCCAGATAAGGCATGGGTGTTAGTTTAAGTCAGGTCATAAGTTAGTTTGTAAGCCGTCCCCTGATAAACCTTCAGGCATAACGCCCGGGGACGTTAATAAGCCTTTCCCAATCCAATTTCACTTTCTAAATTTACAGAAAATAGTTTTCGCAAATGAATATTTTACAAATATTTAAGGAATTGATTGCAAAATTTGGCCTTCTCACAAAATTCTAATCTTTAAACTAAAAGACTCCCCGGGAAAGAAATCCCGTACCCTCCATTTTATAGATAGCAATATGCTACTATTTAACTTTGTGGCACGGCCTAATGATAAAAGCTGTGCATACTTGTGTTTCCCGCCACTTGAAAACTTTCACTTATTTTGATGCCGTTTTCTGTTATGGCCAGTGTACATTATTAGATCCACTTCTTTTCCAGCGTCCAACATATANTATAAGAGTCAACCCCTCTACACTTGATCGCGAGTACACTCTTTCGTTCGCGGGATGATGCGGAAAAAATTAAGTCAGGACCGATGTTATCTGCGGTTATAAACTAACACAAGCACGGACATAGTTTCTCTGTTGGTGATTTTACACATTATATTCATAATATAATATATTCTATACATAATATAAATCTCAACGTCTCTCTGTCTGTCTGTCTGTAAGTGCTTTTATTACTCGAGAACCACGTATCCGATTAACGTGTTTTTTTTNCAACGTCTCTCTGTCTGTCTGTCTGTAAGTGCTTTTATTACTCGAGAACCACGTATCCGATTAACGTGTTTTTTTTTATTCATAGCTGTGTTATCTGGCCAGGTTTAAGTATATATTTTTTTACGTAAAGTAGCATAAGGAATAAGCAATGACGATAATAGTGAATCAAGTCGGAAAAAAGTTTTCCGCCAGCGCGCTCTCTTGCAATACGCTGTCNAATAAGCAATGACGATAATAGTGAATCAAGTCGGAAAAAAGTTTTCCGCCAGCGCGCTCTCTTGCAATACGCTGTCTAAACCGTCGAAGATGGAACAATAAAACGTAGTAAAGAAATGCGTAGAGTAAAAAGACATAAAAAAACTCAGCGGTAGCATATATGTCTATAACAGAGACCTCTTATAAGCGTTTTCAGTTTAGAAGAAGAAAAAATCAACAACAAATGACTTCACTCAAAATATTAAGATGTAAATAATTGAAGTATATTTAAATTCTAAATATTTGTCTAAGTATTATTTATCTCATAATTAACACTAAGTAAAATTCCACTTTATTAAAAAAAACATAAACAATAATTCTGTAGTCCACGAGAGCGGAGCCGCGGGCACAGCTAGTGTGTGATAAAGCGACAGGAATTATTATCATATAATAAGTTTATGAGTAACTACTAGGTGTTGATACGTACTTTTCACGCAAAAAAAATTCCTTTCGTTGCTTTGGTTTAAGATGCTGTGAATAATAAATGTCAAGCGTGCTGTATACAAGCCGAAAGAAATGCTCGGTTTGTTTTCATGACCAATGAACTGCAGGCTTTCGTGCTTGGATATAGGGGTATTGAATAGTCATAGCCACAGGAGAGGTTAACGTTTCACTTAACCACAGGTAGGAGTGAGTCCCACCGTGTATACCCCTGCTGCGTAGCATTCCTCCTCTGATTAATGTGTACAATCAAGTACACTGTGTCGGAAAGGGTTACATACTGTGTTGCGTGTTGCCTACCCCGCCGGGGACTCTCCTCCTCCTTCGCATACGTACCTTCCGGAAAGGTTTTCGCGAAAACGGTTCGCCTGAAAGTATTCCCACAAGATGACCCTTTTTTGTTCGTTACGACGTACTGATTCTAAAATCATGTCAACAAATCGCTGACGGCTTACTGTTCACATTTTTCGTTCAAACACAGGGTGGCAACCCCTTTATTTTCATGTTGACGGGGGACGATATTACAAACCGCATTTTCACAGGTGTAAGATCTCCGTTCTACAAAACACTGTTCACAGTTTTTTTGCTCAATCGTGAGTAGTTCCTGATATGTTTAACTAAATTGCACTCAAAATCGTGGTTTTTAGGTGCGCGTAGATCCCTTAGTAATCTGATTAGGGAAAAAGTGGCACATACATTCTTGTCTTATTTTTTCGTCAGGAATAACTTGCCATGGTTATTTGGTGTTGCTCGGAAGCATGTTTTATTGTAATTTGGATACTTTTACGAACGTGAACAATTGCAGTAAAAACATTTGCTGTTTTTTTAAACTGTGTTTGTTTCATGACACACACAAATCCTACGCGTACACATTTTTGCGTTTATTCATTTTTGCACGTATTGTAAAAGACACGCCGACTGGTATGCGCCCAGTAAAGTTGGTAACGGTGGAGGGAAAATAATTCCATGTTGCAACGTTGGGTTAAAATAGTTAGGTAAACATCTGCGAACAAAGGAATGGTTTATTTCGCTTCAGTTGTTTTAATACACACAAGTGTAAGAATGAGCAGTTTTGTGCTTATTGCTTTTGTAATAACTTCAAAATTTCACTTCATTGACGCTTGGATAAAGTGATCAGGTGCATGGCAATGTAAATCTTTAATACAGAGGGGCCGCCGAACCCCCATATGCTACCAAATGGCCTGTATGTCGTGAGACCGGAAGCCTAGGCTCCCATAACTCAAAGGGTGTTTGTAAAGAAAAATGCACCCCGACACATATCCAAATCATTGGGTCAGCGGCGAGGCACCGTGTGTATGTGGCTGTTAAATTGTGCTGCCTATTTTAAGTAAATTTACGTGTTCGTGGATTTCGGCGGGGGAGTCAAGCTCCCCTCCAGCCTCCCGACTGGAGTGAATGTTGTGTCGTGATGTCTGTCTGGCCTGTTGTTTTGTTGTTTAGAAGTGTGCTAGTTAATTTCGCATATATTGTGTCGGTGATTCCCTAGTCTCCCGAGGTGTCCTATACGGGTCTCCCNGCTAGTTAATTTCGCATATATTGTGTCGGTGATTCCCTAGTCTCCCGAGGTGTCCTATACGGGTCTCCCTCGGGGTACGATTTATCGTTTCAGCGTTTGTGACATTGAGGAGGAATAATACCAATGTTAGTAAATTNCTCGGGGTACGATTTATCGTTTCAGCGTTTGTGACATTGAGGAGGAATAATACCAATGTTAGTAAATTACAGTTGGAGAGGACCCTGGTACCAGAGTCTATACAGACTCCTGTATCAGTGGAGCCCCCCTTCATGAGGTAATACAGTGGGGAAATACACAATCTGCATATAAGTAGATCTGAAGCAAGGCTTTCGAAAGTGGTCAGTTTGCGCTTAACGTCTCGTCGACGACGTGGTTATTAGAGGCGGAACAAGTTGCTTAGAGACGCATTAACGGGTAAGAAATGGGCCATGGCTTGTAGTAAAGAACCAGCCATGGAAAAAAACCGAAATCCGTATTGCCGCACCGGGGCTTTAATCCTGGTCCTTCCGAATCCAAGTCAGAATATTTACCACTGCTCCAGCTCGCTCGATATCACCGAATAAAAATGTCTCACGTAGGAATAAAATTAGCCTCTTGGTAATATTTTTCTAATTACGCTTACTTCTTAAAGAACTAGAAGTCGTTGTTGCTCAAATAAAACTGTTGCTTCTCCTTTGCCATTACCTAAAATTTCTTCACAATGAAATCCTGGTGTTCGGCTCCGAATGGCTTGAGAGCTCAGTAGTTCAACATCCTACCATGTTGCCTGGATTTCGTGCTCTCTATGATCCCGGCCATCAAGGCAGACACTTCTTCCCGACAGCGAGTGGCATTAGGAGCACTTGGCGTAGCCCAGTCTGTCTCGTAGACTAAACACGGGGTAGACCGATCTGTCTCGTAGACTAAACACGGGGTAGATCGATCTGTCTCGTAGACTAAACACGGGGTAGACCGGTCTCGCTGGCTACGCACAACCAGTCTCCGTGTCCCAACATTGAGCTTCTTTTCTGCCAACATGACTAGCAAAAATGGTGTGGATTGTTTTTGAGGTTAGAGTACTAAGTAAACAAGTGCCTTTAGACGTTTTTGTACTTCCTCAAACCAATTTTCAAAGCAGGCTGATTAAATTAAAATTGGTAAATGTATTTTATTATTATAATAGTGTGTTCCATTTAAAAATAAAGATATAAACATTATATAAAGCANCCGATCTGTCTCGTAGACTAAACACGGGGTAGACCGGTCTCGCTGGCTACGCGCAACCAGTCTCCGTGTCCCAACATTGAGCTTCTTTTCTGCCAACATGACTAGCAAAAATGGTGTGGATTGTTTTTGAGGTTAGAGTACTAAGTAAACAAGTGCCTTTAGACGTTTTTGTACTTCCTCAAACCAATTTTCAAAGCAGGCTGATTAAATTCAAATTGGTAAATGTATTTTATTATTATAATAGTGTGTTCCATTTAAAAATAAAGATATAAACATTATATAAAGCATTACGTCGATACAAGTAGCCTACAGCTCCAGGCACAAAATTAAGTTTGTCGCTACAACTGAGATAATTAATTAACATGTGACTAAAATGTTGGAAAGAAGTAGATTTCAGTTCTCTTACAGTAAGACCCCAATGTTAAGAGCCTCCCAAACCTCTCTCTCTCTCTCTCTCTCTTTCTGATTTCAGTTGACGCCCAACTAATTGTCAACAAGCAGATTTCTGCTTTCAANGCGATCGCCTACCTAGCACTTTAACTGCGTTTCAGCATGTTGGAAATACGCGAGTTTTTTTTTTTTGGGGGGGGGGGCAAAACTATTAAACGTGTCCCCCAATACGTCCATATACGAAACAGAAAACGTACCCGATACGTGGACGGAATGGTACTCCCAAGTTATCGCGCGTGTTATATATATTATATTGTAACCCTCCAGTATCTTTAGAAAACGGCTTTTGTTTTCAGACCGCTTTATTCCACCCGGGCCCACCCATATCACACACACATACAACCCGTACACGAGCGAATCTACTTTACGAGGCTGTATTGAACTTCGCTACAGCCTTACCAATATTTGAATGACAGGGTCGCCCTTTAAATTCTCATGGGTGCGTGCAACACGAACAAGAACGCTGCACGCCAGTTCAGAGCCTCGCGCTTAGCGGCGACGACCCACTTGATGCGCGTGGCAGTGTAGCCCTTATCGTCCCCGTGCTCCTGAGCCTCCGTCAAGAATATCGCTAAAGATAAGCGACGGCACTCGATGAATCGCATGCGTTAAATGCGTGCAATTACTGGTCGGGATTGTTATAAACGCAAGTTTCGAAGTTTTCTTATTCAAGCTCGACGACCCAGAGCAGTAGCGCAAATGTGCGGCGTGCTGAGGGATGTTCCACGTCGTCGACACGCGTGCCAAGACAGACTTGTCGGTGCCGACCGGAGCAAACACGCTCCGCGAACTGGCAATTAGCAAGCGGTTCTTAAAATGCTGCGCTCGTTAGTCAACCACAAGCCGGTGCCACTCCGTCGGGAGGAAAACACGACCGAAGACAACTGCGGGAGCACCACGAGGAGGGTGCTATGAGGGAGATATAAATTATATTGAAAACAATAAAACTACAATATATATATTATTATAATAACCTATAAAATAAATAGATTCACTAGCAATAATTATTAATCTACGAATAAAAAATCTTAATAAAATTAGTGAATTATAAATAATATTACAACCAATAAAATAACTTAAATTACAAAAATAAAAATATCTAGTAAAATTAAAATAAAATAAAAATATCAATAAAAATAAACTTAAATGTACTAATCACCAAAAGCCATAATAAGAAAGAGGAATTAAAAATAACGAAAATATTAATAATGTTAACATTGAAGTAAATCAAAAGATGAAAAATAACAACGAATTAAACTAACAAGTAAAGATAAACCTAATACAGATTCACAAACTTAAAGGCAAGCATTATCATTATAAAAATATATCAAATATACTAATTAATATAAATAAAGTTGTTCTAAGCTGAAATACATAGAAGCGGAATAGGCGCCCATGTCACGAACTGCAGTGTATTCTATATATATTGCAATGTGGCATCTCGTACCACTCCAAATGCCCGCGCACTTAGAAGTGTTATTTGTGTTTCCGGCCACCGAGTAATGCGTCAGATGTCAGAAAACAGCTCACCTTTCGCTTTATCAACATATATAGATCTACTTTATGAGTTACTTACACAGTATGCCAGGGAGCAAGTGTATAGGCTCTTCATAGTACACTGAGCACTTTAGAAATCCCTCCTTAAAATATCCTTGTGTTTACTATGTCTGTTTTTATGCCATAAAACAATTAAAAGTCCCACGGGTCTGATCACGTTATCCACGTGACGCTCAGGGGAAACTGTGCAATTATTGTAAATATATGTTTTACACATTTGCTAATTCTTACACTTGTATGCATTAAAAAATTCAGAAAGCAAAATAAATAATCTCCGTATTCGCAAATGTTTACCTCACAATTTTAATTCAACGTTAAGACGTTGAACTACTTTCTCTCCAACATTACCAACTTTACTGGACGCATGCCAGCCAGTGTTTCCGTCAAAATACGCATACGAGGGAATGGAAAGTGACATTTTTCAAAGGTTGATTTCAAAAGTGCTCAAATAGCAATGAACCACCTGCAGGAGTGATGCATGAGATGAAAGAGAACAATTTCGATAGAGCTCCTCCCTATGACCGTAAATGCCCCCTTATACACGAAAATTGGCGACAATAGCGGGGAGGGGAAGTGGGTGACCCAGCGGCAACAGGACAGCGTAACAGCACATGCATGGCAAGTCGGTGTGTCGGTTGAAGGTTTTTCCGTGCACTCCCGTTTGATGCTGTGTTGCTGAAATGGGCCGGTGCACCGTCATGCGTGAACCATGCTGCTCTTCTGAGATATAACGGGACATCCTCGATCAGCATAGGTAGTAGAGGCAGTGATATTTCGCGAAAATACTTCAAGACAAGACATAGTCCAAAGCACTGTAGGGTCATCCAGCTTCTTTGATCGGCTAAAAACATTTTCTGGTCCGTGTTAACCGTTTGCGCACGAATCACGAAGGTTTAGTGTCGGAGTTACTTAGTCGTGAGTGGCTTGGTCCCAGATGGACACGGCACCAGCAGCCAATGGAAGTATAACAACAGCTGAGGTATGTATATAGTATTGAAGTCTACGGTGTGCTCCGATTTTTACGCGAAAAGTCACTGGCCCTAAGCATAGGTGACTCGTTTTCGAGGAAAATCCTGTAAGTCATTTAACCGTCCAGGCAACACAAACGTGCCCACTAACAAATTGCCCGCAATTCCGCCCCAGATATATTTAGCGTTTACTCCGGGACTGCAATATTGCATGAGTATTCTCATCCACCCACTGCTGGGCATTGTGGAAGTTAATGATGCCATCCCTTATGAAGGTCGCCTCATCCGTCCAGAGCACACGAGTTTTTTACACGTACTGTACGTGGCAGCACTGTTTACACCAATCTACTTGTACTTTTTCACAAATATTTGGGCGGGCGAAATTAGTATAAAGGGCGAGGTTAAAATACACCAAAAAGTGTAAAATTACACAAACACTTAGAAGGCAGTTCTGCATTGCACAGTATGTACGGATACATAAGCAAAGTATAAAATTACAAAGACGTCATCAATGTACTCGCAATATTATTTCTGTGGTTAAATACCATTATGTAGTGTAAAATTACACAGGCAGTGATTGTGTAGTATTAATATATTTGTAGTGAAAAAGCACCACTTTACGTTATAATTATAATTACGAAACCCTTGCGTTTGTAGTTTTAATAAAATGTTTGCAGTTAAATACCATCAACCACTGTAAATTTACACGGGCAATTTTGGTGTGGTATTAACATATTTGTAGTGAAACAACTCCACTTTATGTAAAAACTACGAAGCCTATGAGAGTGTACTTTTATCAAAGCAGTAGTAAAGCAGGGTAACATTATATTAAAATTACAGTACTTTTGTGCGTGTAGTTTTAAAAAAAATGTTAGTAGTTAAACGCCAACAACCAGTGTAAAATTACAAGGGCCGTGTAAGTGTAGATAGTGAAGTAACACCACTTTACAAACACTTGTGCGTTTATTGTAAAAAAAAATGTTTGCATTGAGATACTAGCATGCAGTGTAACCTTACACAGGCACTGTTGGTGTAGTATCAACATATTTGTAGTAAAGCAACATCACTTTATGTTAAAATTACATCTTTGTACATGTAATTTTAGCATGATATTTGTATTTATATACCAGCTTGCAATGTAAAATTACATGGACACCGTTAATGTACTACGAACTGATATATTGGTGGCTATTGTAGCATTGGTATTGTAGTACAATCACCTTGTGTAAAATTTAAAAACCTTTGGAAAGATGTTTTCACATTTATGCATGATAAGTAGCAGTGCACAGTGTGAAACTACACAGGCATTGTATGTAATTGTACTACATCAAAAAATTTGATGTGAATAATTTAATTGCACTACAAAATTACAATAAATACGAGAGTATTTTTAACATTTTTATTTTGGTTAAATACCAGCATGCAGCATAAAACTACACAATGTGTTGTTTTTGATATGTTGTACTTGTGTCTAGGGACTATGGAAGGTTTATACTATTATGATGAAAGAACTGAAGTTAATAATGAAGACAGAACAGATATTTAATAAACGTTTTAGGAGTTACAGTAATTATAAGCTATTGGCGAGGGAGGTCCTAATCAATTACAAGATATGTTTAACCTGAATGATACCATCGCCGTAGGCTGAGTGAGTCGGAAAGTGATGAGCGGCACGCCAAGCTGCATCTTGGTGGCTTCATCTCGGCGTGGGTCCACAGACAGGGAGGCTAACAGACCACGCGTGAAAAGTGTTGCCGTATTACATAGTTTCTGGTGGCGTAACTGTCCCAAATACCGTGCCGCCGGGAGGGGAGCTCCGCTGGCGCTTCGCTGATGTGGTTTATCAACTATTATTACTGTAATGTGTTTAGGATTCTTCGCCTCATCTGGATACTAACGCGTCGCTTCTGTTCGCTATACTTGTCCGCCTTTACTGAATCATATCATCGTGCATAGCAACAGCCAGTTCTAATACCTTACGCATCATGTAATAAAAATAGGCCTACATTCATTGTAAAACGAGTGGAGTGTATTTCTAATACACTTGTTATAGTTAAATATAAGCAGGGCGTTGCTTAGTGGAGATGGTGAGGGGGGCTGCCCCCTCCCCCACGATCCACTGTAAGGGGCCCAAATCATGCAAGGGTCAAATAATTGAGAACGAATGGACGAGAAACCAATACAGAAATAAGTAGAATTTACACGTGATTCCCATTGCTTTAAATTTAAACGGTGTGCAAAACTTCAAAGTTGTGTAAAACTTCCAATGGATAGATTATAAGACGTTTCTCCTTCTGTTGCTGGTTATTTTCCAAAACAATTGATCCAAACGAAGATTCAGCACGCAGCAAGGTAGGTAGATATAAGATATTCATGCAAAGTGCCAAAACATGAAAAATCATTCTTGCACAGAGATGCCCTGATTTCTTGGAAAATGGTCGGCAGCAATACCTTAACTGATTAACTACAGTGACAGCATTAACAAGAGGCTACTAGTTGGAAAGATGATTGTAAACAAGTATTTACAGTGAAATTGTTCTCAACATCTCTTTTGATACAGTTATAGAACAGTTTACAGCTATTAAGCATATTTTTGCACTAATGTTTTCTGACACTTTATCCATAACATGACTTAAAAGAGTAAGTTTACTGTATATTGCAGAATTTTATTTCTGTAATTACAATGATCATTTGGGGGGGGGGAGAAGAGATTTGTATTTCAAGCCCCCGCAATTTTAAGGCTGTGCACTGACAGAATAAAATACTGTTGTATTAAATTGGATAGACATATTGCATGGACTTAACATACTTGCTGTAAAATGCTATCACGAACAATAAAGTTACAAAATCTCTGTGAGTGTAGTTAAAAGTGTTTTTGTAGTTTTATTTTGGCAAGCGATATAAAAAAACAGGTGCGAACAAAGGCAAAGCATTTTTCAATGAAATTTTAACCACCCGTTAAATGACACCTAAAAAATATGTACAATGTTTTATTATGAAGATTTTTTAAGGCTGCATTTACATTGTAATACACTTATAACATTTAGTATTCGCGCTGCTATATTGAGTTTGCCGAAAACTTTTAAGTTAACCAATTCGTTGTTTAAAAACATATAATGACGGCTTGTTTCCACACAATCAATGCAATGTGTAGTTTAACAATAACAAAATTGTAATTTTATGTGAATGTTCATGTTTTTTTAATAGCTAATTGTTTACCTTTTGGTAATTTTCAGTACATTTCTGTGAATTTACATAAAATGAACATGTTTTTTTTTTTTTTTTTTTTACAGCACCATCAGAGCAAATTTCAAAAACATGTTTTGTAATAGGAAAGTCAACACTGTCTGTACTATACGATACCAGAGATGATACAGTCCTGTCTATCTAGTTAACAGCAACCAGGAATATATCATCATAAGAGATAATTAATTTCCAGTTAAGCTTTTAGACTTGAAATTCGGATATGCAACATTTCTGGTCTTATAAGGTAATAGACCAGAGATGATACATTTCCAATGACACAAATCTGGTTGTCTGTTTAAGAACAATCTCAATTGTGTCATAACCAGAGATGATACATTTCCGGGTTTGGTGCATGGCGTAAAAAAGGCGGAGATCATATTTTTTTTCCGAGATGGCACAATTCCGCGTCCCCCAACTTTGGTCATACACAACCCAGACAGTTTCTTACTCTGTTTTCCTTAGTCAAAATAAATATCAACAGTAAAAATCGTTTATTGTTTACATGTACCCCTTGCAGGTCACACTGAAAAAGTTTTTTTTGGCTCTCTTAACGATTAACTAAAAATGAAAACTAATAACAATTTGACGTTGTACATATATTATTACTCTCCATCAGCGCATTGGAAAACTCATCGTCGGCTGTTAGAAAATAAGTGTAGGCTTCAACAGTTGAGATGATTTCCGAAACGTAGTCAAAACGCCATTGCATATCCCCTACACTACATCATAGCCGTACTCGTATTCATTTTCAAACCACAAACAAATAGCATTTAACATGATGCTACTCCTGTAAGATAAAACATGTTTTAAATACAGTGTAGCCAATGGTATTAGTATTTGGAACAACAGTGATAAAATCACTTAGTGTATGGTTAGCGTATGCTTACACCAAAAACCACAACTTTATTTTGGAATGTTTTTGCACGTAAATATTGCATTTCTATAGCTACCATCTTTATCTAAATTTCGAGGGAATATTGTATGTTTTACGAATAATATGACACTTTTTTCTAATGTTCTGTTGTTTTTTTTTTCAATAGCCGACAGTTTTTATTTTTTTATGNTATCTAAATTTCGAGGGAATATTGTATGTTTTACGAATAATATGACACTTTTTTCTAATGTTCTGTTGTTTTTTTTTCAATAGCCGACAGTTTTTATTTTTTTATACCATTCTCAAGACAACTGTGTGAAATTACAGTAAAGTGCTGTTAGTTTTCAAATAATGCCACCGTTAAATGTAAAGTATACTCCACAAATTTTGCATTTATACAAAAGCATTTTGGTAGTAAAATTACTTCTCGTAGTGTAAAATACACAATAATATCAGAATGTACAAGCTTTTTTAATTGTTAATTTTTTAGTTTGTGTCATCAATAGTTAGTGAAAAATCACACATCATTTAACAAAATTGTTTTACTTTTACGCTACTGTAAGTCCAAATTCGTCAGAATAAATTAGTGAATTTTTACAAATTAATATAATTGAATAGTGTCTCCTTGTAGTGTAAATATATGCAATGGAGGCATGTTAATTTACATAAAATAAAATGTTATGTTAAAAACTTACCTAATTAGGCCTATAAAAATAATAGTAATTTTCAAGTGTTAATGGTAATTATTTACTTTTAAGTAATCCTCAATACATTTGTGCGAAATAAGATATAATGTACATGTTTATTCGTGGTACGCCACGAGTAATGCTCACTTACCAAAAAATTGCAAAATATATTTACCAAAAAATTGTGCTTATTTGTAAAAACGCAATGTGAAAGTAAATAAAATATTGTTTAAAATACGCCATGGTAAGTAGTTTGTATAAAAACCATGTAATGTGAAGTTATACAATTGCAAAATTTTTATTTTATCTAAATTTTCGAATTTTTTAACACCAATCTTATTTTTTACATCCTCAGTACATTTGTGTGAAATTACCTATAATGTGCATCTTTTTTGTTTGTGAAACACCACCATTAGAACAAGTTTACCAAAAAAGTGTCTATTTCTACCAACACAAAAAGGTTTTAACATTTCAATGTTTTGTGTAAAAGTAGGTGGCATGCTTTAACACAAACATTGAAATTGTGTCGTTTTACACATTAAAAACTCTAATTTATTCAGATTGTTTAATTTTGTAAAAGGGGTTATTAGTTTACATTTAGCTAATTCTCAGGACATTTGTGTAAAAGTAACACAATGTACTTACTATACATGTTTTTTCGTATTATACCACAGTTAGTGCAAACTTACCAAAAGTAATGTGTATTTAAAAAACGCAACATGATAGTAAAATAAATTTTTGTTGTATAAAAATACACAATGGAGGCTTGTTTATACAAAAAAAACCTTAAACTGTGTAGTTTACATTAAACATGTTTTACTTTAATCGGAATATTAAAGTGTTTGAATTGTTACTAGTTTACATTTGGCTAATCCTCAGTGCATTTGTGTTAAAGTACGTACAATGTACATGTATTTTCATTTTACACTACAGTCAGTACGAATTTAACAAAATCAGCGCATGTTTGTACAAACGCAACATCATAGCACAACAACTTATTTGTTGTGTAAAAATATACAATAATGGCTTGTTTCCACACAAACAATAAAATGTGTAGTTTTACGCTAACACAATATTCATTTTACCTGAATGTTGAAATATTTTTTCAATTGGTAATTGATTACAGTTTGGCATTTCTTATTATATTTGTGTAAATTTACCAGCAAATTACATGTATTTTCAGTTCACACAACAGTTAGTGCGAATTTACCAACTTAAGTTTGTATTTATAGAGACCCAAAATTAAAGTAAATTAACCAATTCGTTGTTTAAAAACACATAATGACGGCTTGTTTCCACACAATCAATGAAATGTGTAGTTTAACAATAAAAAAATTGTAATTTCATGTGAATGTTCATGTTTTATAAATCGCTAATTGTTAACCTTTTGGAATTTACATAAAAGCAAATATTTTTTTTTTTTCATTTTACACCACTATCAGAGCAAATTTCAAAAAAATGTACATGTAAAATTAAATTTTTTTTACAATGTATGTTTTGGGATGTGTGCGTGGTTTTTACATTGCTGCCGCAACCAAATGCAGAAAGCCAACCTTTGCGGATAGTCGGCTTTGATGAGCGCCTGAACTCGCTGAATGTGGGAGGGGCACAGCAGGTTCTCTTTGAGAATCCTCCACACAGTGGCAGAGGGTGTTGGTGATAACGGCGATAACAGTACGCATGTCAAGTGTCCCATCACCTTTACGTACATGGTGCTGAACTGGCGTGCAGTCGTTCCTATGTGTTTGTATATATAAGCTGTTCACAGTAAAGTGAGCACTTTTGAGGCCCTAGTTACTTTTCCCTTTCCAGCCATTTTTTATCATTTATCTACCTGTTTAAGTAAATATTGCTATCTAAGTAATAACCACAGTGTGTATATTCCACCGGACTCAGAAGTTGATGTCTTAGGCTAAAATTTAATATATTTATGGACTATTATTTAAAATGAGAGGTCTTCGAAAAGTGCTCACTTTACCGTTAATAGTCTATATTTATATGTACATGCCAGGTGAAAAAGCAGTGAGATGAATCCATATGCAAACGATTTATATTCTTGAGATTCAAAAAGAAATTCTTGAATAATTCTTGATCTGAGATCTGCAATATGTGAACCTATAGTAGGTAATATCATCATCCTTAATTTAGAAAAAAAATAGTTGTGGCCATGTCATTACCCTTTAAATATATTGGAAACCAGAACTAATATATTAGTTTTTATGTTGGATACGGATTTCCATGTTTAGAGTAACAAAAACAGGTTCATTGATGAAATAAACTTTTTAGACGAACGATTTTCTGGAAGACAGTTAAGAATTTAGGAAGTGTGTAGATTTTTTCTTGACTTACGGGTTGTGTTTCCTTTTCTTAGTGTATTAAACTATTTTAACCACCAAATTTTCAGAGATGACATATATCAACTGAATAAATCACCAATCTGTTCAGGAATCTGTTCTTTTGGCAAAATAAGTTTTTAATTATTTTTATGTCATTCCGAATATTTTTATTTTATAGGACGCGTAGCACCCTAAACAATGACTGCAAGTAGGTCCTAAAACGAACCTAACTCACTTAGCCATTCAATTTTTGCTTGCATAATGACTATGTTCCTGCCTAATTTTTTACCTTCGTTTATATACGTTTGTATGTTATGAGTTATTTGTGTTTACATAAGTGTGTGTGTGTGAATTTGTGAGTGGGTTTTACGTTTAGAATTTCTCAATGGCTGAGTGATTAGTTGCAAAGGTCCCCTGAAAATATCACCTTAATTTAATTCTAACTTCCTGTTACACAACGCCACTGTTAACGCAATATCCGATATTTTAAAAAAGAAAATGTGTCGGTTAAGTGAAACGTCAGGCTGATTTAAGAAATTTTTTGGCGCTGCCTCAATTTTGCGAAACATTTTATTTATCTTCTAGACATAAACATTTTCCATTGGGAATGATATTAACGGAAAAAATAGTTTTGACATAAGCATTTTCATTTCATAGCGAATACTTCAAAACTTGCAACATACGCCGCGAAACGGAAGCAAAGCACGTCTTACATTAAAGAACACAAAGTAATAAAAAAGTGGAATTACAAGTACGGCTCGCTCAATTTGAACGTGTATTTCTGTGACATATTTGGTGCCGAGGCAGTAAAGTTTATTGCAAAAAATAAATGTGGCCAGCTTTGCTAAAAAGAATTTTAACTAGAGCATATCTGTTTAATGGAAACTGTTTAGTAATTTCACGTGTGCAAAGAAAATAAACTTTAATTTTGGAAGATTGACAGTTCGTTGTTTTGTAATTTTACTAAACACCTTTCAACTTCTAGTGATTGCACACAATGTTATTTCTTTCAAATACAATATAGTTTTTATAGTTTTCCTTAATAACATGCCAAAATAACAATTCTGTTTTTGTAACATACAACGTTTATATATATATATATATATTTTTTAATTCAAAACTTCTTCGTTATTTAATTGCACAGAGATCCTAAAATGATTCGTGGCAATTTTTCCATTCGTACATTATTTAATTACTGAGTTAGTTTTTATTATTGTTCTGTAATACGTGTAAAGTTTAAAAGTTGAATAGTGGCACAAATGTAATATTGGTTACTGAACTGCTATTGCCTCACAAAGAAAGAAAGCGCCCATTTGCATGACTGGCCATGGAAATTTTATGTACGCAAGCTGTGTGTTTTTCCACGCGATGAGCCACGTCATGATGGTGTGTCAGCAGGTTATGATAATGGGCCGCAAGGAAAAATTTTGCTCACGTTCATAAAGGTAATTTTTTGCAAAAGAAATAAAATAAGAATTAAAATAACAAAATTTTGTTACATGCGACTAAACCAATAAAGTCTGTTGATTCGACCTTAATTTTTCCATGCAGATTTTGTTGGCCAAACAAAAGAGTTTGTTTTATTCAAAAGCATTTTTATAAGAAAAAATTTAATTTTCCAACATTCCTATTTGTTAGCTTACTTTTGTGGGAAATATGGCTTTTGAAATCATGAAAATGTCTGCGTGGATGTATGCCCCCAATAATAAGATTTAAACCCGTGAACTTAATTGCACCAAACACAATACACGCATAATATTTAGTGAGGACACCCGGCTTTTATAATTCACGGTCTTTCAGGGTACTCTTTCTCAAAATTACGACCAATTTATAAGTTGTTGTTCTATGCCATATCTCAGGAACCACTGAACCGATTTAGACCATACCCGGTATGTTGACAGCGAATCATTTAGACATGGAAAATAGAATTCAATTGATAGTGTTATTGGTTGCAGTTTCGAAAATAGCACTGCACGAAAAACAAAGCTTTTTCATCATATCCCGGAAGCTATTAAATACCGATTACTGCCAAATTTAGAAAACAAGCAGTACTACTCTAGGGCGTGTAAGAGAATAAATTTTAAGTAGTTCAGACATTTATCTTCGTAATGGTGGCCATATAAACATTTTGGTTTATTATGGTATATCTACCAAACCATGTAACCAATTTCAACTTAACTAGGAAGCTGCCATTGCGTATTACAACTATCAAATTTGTCCACGCAGCCGCTTTTGTCCACCATTTCGTAAGATGGCGTAACAAGAATAAATAAGGTCGTATGTCAAATCTCGGGTAACAATAAGCAGATTCATAAAAAATTTTGGCAAACAATTAGTACTGTGTTTTAACATGTAAATTGATATGTTTTTAAATTGTTAGACATTTATTTTCAAAACAGCGGCCATGCAGAATTTACAGCATACTATGTTATACCTTCGTAACGGTGTAACTAATTTCAACTTAACTTTCTATGGCAGCAGTATATGTGCGAGCATCTAATGACCTAATTTAGAAACTCTTACGTTCGCGATTTTGGATGATAGCAGCACATGAGAAGTTTGAATTTTGTGTCCTATATCGGAAAACAATAACTGACTCCTACCAAATTTAGGCTACAAGTTATACTTATATAGTCTGTGTAAATTGATATGACCTAAGGGGGTAGTCATATACTTCCAACATAACAACCATTTAAATATTTTATGCTAGTGTGCTATATGTCGCAAACAATATCAACCAAACTTTAAATACTGGCAGTAGCNAACCATTTAAATATTTTATGCTAGTGTGCTATATGTCGCAAACAATATCAACCAAACTTTAAATACTGGCAGTAGCCATTACAATAATAGAATGTGGTAATGTATAACCTTCTTGCCCGCAATTTGTGAAGATAACAGGGCATGGGAAAATGATGCTTTTGTAATATATATCGAATACAAATAAACCGATTCCCACCAAATTATGCAAACCAGTAGTGCTAATGTAAGCCATGCAAACTCACATGATTTAAGTGACACACAGGAATTTTTTTTCTCCTGTAAATATTTTGCGTTAGTAAACACTTTCACTTAAAACATTAAACTTATTACAACTGAATTTCATGCTACGAATACTACCGCTGAAATGCAGCTGGTTTTCTGCCAGCTAACGGTAGGGTTTCCGGGCTCGAGTCCCAAGTAATACACGCGTGTATTTGTAATTGTCGCACAAATGTAACATATCTTTCTGGCTCCATATTTGATGATATTGCTGTCTACAAGAATCGCATCTTGACTGCCCGCAATGGAAGATTTTAAGAACCTCATCAAAATTTTTTGCACCCGCTTATTATTTATGCATATAGGTAACTTCTTATTATTTAACGACACGGTGCTTTGAACATGCGCATTTTCAGACCTACGCTCATTCAATTACTTGCCCTATTGCAAGTATCGCCCAAAACTTCTAGTTAAATATTATGTAGGGAAATTGCATATTTATTTCACCACGTACAAACAATATTATATTTTAACAGTTTGTATATTTCTCTTAGTGTGGCCAGCACTCAAAAAGGTAAAATAATCTTTGTGGTGAAGTTCCCATTTTAATACCATAAAAATAATTCCCAGGTGTCGAGAAACAGCAGCATAACGTTATTAAAATTTAAAATACGAGAGGTGCAAAGGTGCTGGAAACACAAAAAAAAAAAAACTCGCCAGATTGTCTTGCATATGTTTACCAGACATGTTCAGCCACAATACAGTCTCGTATGAGTCAGAAAATATGTTCGCCTTTTCATAAATGAAACTTTCTCTAAAGCATAACTGAACTGTGAAAGATAAAAATGCCTGTCGAAAGTACGGGGAAATTGCATGACAAGCAAGGGAATATTTTTCTGCTACGTAAAGGAAAATTAGACGACAGCGTCGAGGAAAAATAAATTCCAGGCGTATTTAATCCACCAAACCAGTCTCCGTTAACCAACATAGCTAAAAAACAAAACTCACATTTTTTTTTTTTTAAATTCCCTATCTTTTCCGGAAGCTGGGCGCAAAAACCACGTAACTTCTTGAGTTCATGATTTGGTACACTGTAAAAAATGTTTTGCAAATGTNAAAAAAAAAAAAACTCGCCAGATTGTCTTGCATATGTTTACCAGACATGTTCAGCCACAATACAGTCTCGTATGAGCCAGAAAATATGTTCGCCTTTTCATAAATGAAACTTTCTCTAAAGCATAACTGAACTGTGAAAGATAAAAATGACTGTCGAAAGTACGGGGAAATTGCATGACAAGCAAGGGAATATTTTCTGCTACGTAAAGGAAAATTAGACGACAGCGTCGAGGAAAAATAAATTCCAGGCGTATTTAATCCACCAAACCAGTCTCCGTTAACCAACATAGCTAAAAAACAAAACTCACATTTTTTTTTTTAAATTCCCTATCTTTTCGGGAAGCTGGGCGCAAAAACCACGTAACTTCTTGAGTTCATGATTTGGTACACTGTAAAAAATGTTTTGCAAATGTNCGGAAGCTGGGCGCAAAAACCACGTAACTTCTTGAGTTCATGATTTGGTACACTGTAAAAAATGTTTTGCAAATGTACAACACGAATGTATATGCGTGCACGGAGAAAGCACCAATTTCACCATACATCCGTGGCAAGTTACCTCAGTTCACGAAATAGCCAAATGCGTAGTAAAATTTCCGACTGTATGCCAAAATTTAATTTCTGAAGTATGGTAGATTCCCCATTTAAATCTTACTTTACAGTTGGAAGTTTTTACAGTGTGTGCTAATCATTTCATATCCAATGCTTTCACAGCTGTGTATGTTATGAATTATGACTGTTAGTCGCACTTCAACTAATTCTTAAGTAAATTGTAATTTCCGTTTATGTTGGAATTACAAATTGATTAAAATGTTGTAGAAAAAAAAGTTTGTATTCGTTTTCCGGTATATAGGTTTCTAATAACGGTTTGAATGGCTACAAAACACTCGTTATAGTTGTTCTGGATATTCAATTAAATCTTTGTGTTTGGAACTCCGAGTATTTGGAACTCCTATGCCTTCAATATGTACATAAATTAAACGAAATTCTGACGAAATAATTATGATTCTGAAGAATTTCTTCAAACACCGCTAATTTAGTGAGCTGATTGTATAGTGTGTTTTACAATTTACTTAAAATATATTGTAATCACTACGCCATAACCCTGTGAAAATTTATTTCGTCATTTTATTTTAGCTTTTTGCAAGATACTCATACATTTCAATTATTTCGTAGTCTACGGAAAACATCAGAAGTAACCGTATTATGTTTATAATATGTTATATAGCCGACCAGAACCGAAAGTCATAATTATTCTGATGTATGAAACGCGAACTTTAAAGCGGATCTATACTATAATCGCGCTTTGATAGATTGTTTTTGTGCATATAATAGTCACCAAAGTAGTTTTTCATTCCATTAAATTTACGAAATTCCCAGATTTACGTATTCCTTCATATTAATTTAAATCTATACTCCACGAAATTAATTGACTTGCATTTTATGCCTGCCTTTAAAAATATCAATATTAATGATAGTTAACCATTTTTCCAACATGGTCCCTCATTTAGTTTCAAATCTAAGCAGTGAGAATGCGCAGAGAGTTCCTGCACATATTGGGGGCCGCGGTGGTATAGTGGTCAGACTACTCGCCGTGGGTATCGTGCCGGACGACGCCGCTGGTCGACGGGTTATCTCGGGGATCTCCCGTTTTCCCCCGCCCTTGCATTCCGGCGCTGCTCCAGACTCACCTCACCTTAGCCTCATCGGCTCTCAATACCT
>NQII01000411.1:468-22143 GCA_002778355.1 Clitarchus hookeri | reverse complement strand
TTTTTTTTTTTTTTTTTGCAATATGTGCACCGAAAATTATTAACTGTTATTCCAAACTGGTTGCGCCCGCCTAACTGAAGGTTGAAATGGCCATAACCTGTTACTGTTGCATAACTTCAGTGTGTTCTAACTAGCGCGCCGTGACACATCAGTGCCGCCACTTTTCTGAAAAAAGTGTCACACAGAAATATTTGTAAACAAAGATGATAAAACTGTACACGTCAGGAAAAGGCAAATCGCTTCACCAAAAGTGACGGTAAATGACGTAGACTTGCCGAACCTTACTGAAGAGAGTGGATTGTGCAAACCTGGGTGATTCAACAGAGACAACTGCTTATGTCATGTCTTTCGCCTGTTCTCTTCGACGAATTGTGTGTTAATTTAATAATTATCATTACTGTTTCGTCTAAATATTTAACTTGTAAAAATATATGTATCACGAGGATTTAACTCTTTCGTACATGTACACTTAAGAATACATGCACATTTTTTTTTAGATGGTAAGTTGTTTTCAGGGAAGTATTCTCAATAAATAAAGATATTACTTCCAAAAAAAAATGTATTTAGAGGGCATTGTATTACTAACTTTCCTTGTTAAATTTCGCAATGGNAAAGATATTACTTCCAAAAAAAAATGTATTTAGAGGGCATTGTATTACTAACTTTCCTTGTTAAATTTCGCAATGGAACAAAGAAATAACCTCACTTCTTTTGTTTATATCTGGTGAATTTTAATTTTAGGCATGTTTGAATACTGTGCCTTTTTTACAGCAATAACANACTTTCCTTGTTAAATTTCGCAATGGTACAAAGAAATAACCTCACTTCTTTTGTTTATATCTGGTGAATTTTAATTTTAGGCATGTTTGAATACTGTGCCTTTTTTACAGCAATAACGAACACAATTTTGAAATTTATTAAATAAAAGTAGTTTTATAAATCGAAGCTATCAGGAATCACGTGCTTCAAAGGTGTTTTGGGGGAGAACCTGCTATTTCACGTTCCTGAACTACGTGATTCCTGTGCAGTTATTATCTGAACTGCTAGACTTGAATCGATAACGTTCAAATAGCATATGTCTGTAGAGTATTTTTGCAATGAAAAACATTAAAATTCTTTACAAAAGCACGTATTTGTCATTGATTACCTACATTTTCTGAATAAACTTACAACCTACAAACATGAAAGGATAACTTCTTTTGTTGAATCCTGTATATTAAACTGTTTTTAATGTATGTTCTGTTGTGAGCTAATAAAACTATTGTGTGAAAAAAATAGATAACATGTTATTTAAAAGACATTCTAAATGGAAAAAATAAAGTTTAAATTAATGGTTTCATTTTACTTTACTGCTGAAACCTCAAATCTTGTAAAACAGAATGAGTTAAATAATTGCATAAAGAAGTAATTTTCTTTTCTTGAATCCAACGTTATTTCTATCTATCTAGTCACATTATGTGCACGTTTACGGCGCGAGTGTTGTGTTCAAAAAGTATGCATAGGACCAAAGACGTGGTTTGACGAAAATAAACGTACATAATATCTTGATATCTACCAACTATCGTGTTATTATTTGATGATATGCTATAATTTGAGCACGTGTGCATATGCTCTTCTTTGGTCACTGGAACACATTGCATTTCACTTGCCCTTGATAACTCTGCGCCAATCAATAAACACATCACTTAAGAAAAATAAATTAAATAGCCACTTGTTCCGCGAACTCTAGCCCCACACGCCAGAGAAATGGCGTCACATACCATCAACATAACTGAACCATTCCGAAAATCAAGTTTTTAAATATCTGCCCACAATGTTCTGTACCATAATGAAAACAATGTGTGGAACACACAACAATAAAATAGACAGCGAATATGGGAAACGAAGGCCTTTTCAGACACAGTATCATAGCTCAGAGGACGTTGAGTAGCCGGTATGATAACCATTATAAGTGAACATGGTATGTAAACGGCCTGCAATAACAGAAGTACATTTAATCGGAAGTTTTTATTCGTTAATCAGAGAATATAGACATGTCGAAAAGCCGTTCGCCAATCAGCGCCTGGTAACTTAGTTGTTACGCGGCACACCAGCCAATAGGGAATCTCTCTCGGCATGCAGCAGCCAATCAGACACGAGACCCGCTTCTAGCCTCTGAACTAATCCTCTACGACCAATCCACATACGAGGATATTTTCGGTACAGAAAACGACAAGCATACACGAGTAGATATAAATAGGGGCTCCGAAGGCAGGGGCTGGGGACTGCGGATATGCAGAACCGCTACTATCTTGGATTCGCAATCTTGGATTATGTCACAACCGTCGTCTTGTTTCCGGATGCCATACTGTTTAAGGCCGCCATCTGGTTTCCGTCCGCCATTTTGTTTCAATTTACTATATTGTTTCTATCCACCACCTTGTTTCCATTGGTTATCTTGTTTTACCTCACCACCATGTTTCTGTCCACCATCTTGTTTCCGTCCACCATCTTGTTTCTGTCCACCATCTTGTTTCCATCCACCATCTTGTTTCTGCCATCAACCATTATCTCTGCAATCTAGTTTCCACTTGTGTTTTGTTTGCATCGACTGTGGCTAGGGGGGCCCCAGTCGTTCGATCACCATATAAGTTTTTGGAGATCGTAGCTATAATTCATTGGTGTCGCTCTCGCTCGCCCGCCAGGTTGGTTTTAGAGTTGCCCACTAGGGGTGCTGCTTTTTGTTTAATTTTTACAGAGCTCAAAATAACATCTGGAGGAGGGCAGGATCAAACTGCCGAACCTTGGATCAGCATGCAAACACCTTAGACCACTCGGCTATCGGAACATGTGCTGGAACAAGAGTTTAAAAGAAGCAATAGCATCCATTTGCGGGGGACAGATAAATATTTTGTGATGATTATTCTAATGCATTAAAATAATAATTATTATATAAGTTTTTTTACTATCCGAGACTTATAAAGACCAGAATTAAGAATTATTATCTATTGTCCTAGACATGCATTAAGAATTATTTAATATAGTCGTAAATATCTTTAAGTGTATTTTTCTTTTTAAAAATTATATAAATAGTACCTTACAAATAAAAACACTTTTTGTTGCATTTTTTTTATACATTTAGGTTACTGGAGTTGAATTAGCGAGCATGCATGGACAGGCAGGGCAGCTGAACTTGTTAAAGTTTAAAATAATATCTCAACTTGCATTGCAAGGGCTAAGTTTGCATTTTCATAGGTTGCACCTGCATGGTGTCAAGTAACTGCACACATGCATGTGTATGTGCTTCAAGATCGTTTTCACAATCTACATGATGTAAGATAGCATAAGTCAACATGGGTGGGAATAGCTGTGTTAGCATTGCCACAGGTTTGCACCTACACAGAATTGGCTATTTCCCACCCAATGTTGATTATAAGGGCAGGTAAGTGCAAGAATAAAATTAATGCAATTTAAGGTAAACACACATTTATTTAAAAAAACTATACATGTTCTTAAGAATATATATTATATTTTTAAAACATTGGTAAGTACTATTTCAGAATGTCCTTCTTGTCGACCAAGGAGTCGTCATGTTTCGAGTGTCCGAGCCACCTCATGTACATGTATCAATTATGCTATTTCAGAACATTTTCCAACAAGTAAACATCTGGAAATTTCGAGGGCTGGATCTCCTCTCTGTAAAAGCCTCCGACGATGGGTTCACCTCGAAGGTCCTCGAGGGAATAAATGCGTAGGTACAAATGTAATATGCGAACCACCTTGCACAAATCTGCCGACCTGTTGTGATGATAGACCTTGTGGAAAATGCCATGCTGTTTGGAGATGCGCACACATCACCGATCTTGACTTTAGGCTTGTGCAGGTCCCTCCTCGTCGGAATAGTATAAACAGACTGAAGGAGGGAGTCGTTCTTGACATATTCGAGTTCATGTGAGTGGTAGAATGAATAGTATAAATATACTCGCAAACGAGTTTTGGCAGTAGTTCGAGCCACTTGTGCTTTCAGTCCGCCATGAAATATCTCCACAATTTGGCTTTTAGAGTTCGGTAAAAACGCACAAAAATGCTAGCCTTGAATCCAGAATATGTGGAAGAGTCATTTATGCCATACCTTTTCGTTAGTGTACGGAAAGTAGCATAAAAATATTCTTTACCATTGTTGGTGTGGATATTTTTCGGTATGTGTCATTCGTTCTACATATTTGCATGGCCTCGGTGATGTCATGTGCATTCTTCGACTTTAGTGGTCTGACCCTGTGATACTTGAAAAATGTGTATATTGTGGTATAAATTTAGTGGTGGCCTTTCTTCGCACGAGCAAGGTCTTGCATGTCTATCATGTTGGATTGGAAAGTATCATCCAGCTTTTTTATGATGTACTTTCTCCGAGGATAATTCCTTATGGCCGACCTGTGCGATTCCCCAGAAACAGCATATTTCGTCATCACATGACGTAGCCAGCTTCGAAGAGTTCTTCGATGATGGATATAATCTCGTTGGTGTGTGACTGGTTGCCCACAGACTGCGAAGCGAACAGTAGCCGTAGTCTATCGACGAGTTCGTTCGGATCGTCCCAAAAAACGTAGTCTATCTTGCAATTGGTGTTGGTCTCCTGCAGCAGCAGATGTGATCCAATAGCTTATACAAACCGTGGAAACAGTCCTGCGATAATACCGACTTTCGCATGTGTCAAGTCCTTAAGTTAATGCTTAGAGGGGTTATCATTCGCGTAATGAGCACGACTGGACTCTAGCAGGCGGCAGTAATTGTCCAAATCCGATTCGGTGTAGTGTCCAGGACACCTACGAAACAAAAGTTCGCAAATACCATGTATCATTTTCACCTTGTGCTTGCCGATCTGCATCACATATGCTGGAAAAAATATCACTTTCTTGTTTTCGAGAAACATTTTTCATTGCGGTGTCGCAGGCCGTACTTCTTGTCGCTGCATTATCGAAGTAGGAATAGATATAGTGCCGGACCACGGTGCCCACCTCGGGTCCAATCTCTCATGATCGTTTCCATTCCTGTGCATGCCGCAAATCGATCAGGGGCAGATGATCTTCGTCGCCAGTGATGACCCCTTCCAATTCGGGCAGATATAGTATTATTTTCCATTTATGCATCACGGCTACATCTTTTATGTTATGCCTCAAGCCACTGCGACGTTCATTATGTAACACCACACGCAACGGCGACGTTCTTTATGTTACACCACATGCCATGGCGACGTTCTTTATGTTAGACCACGCATCATGGCGACGTCCTTTATGTTACACAATGTGCCATGGCAATTTTCTTTATGTTACACCTCACATCACGGTGACATCCTTTATGTTATGCCTCGCACCATGGTGCCGTTCTTTAAGTTACACCACACGCCACAGCAACATCCTTCATGTTATGCCTTGCGCCACAGCAATGTTCTTTATGGTACACCAAGCGCCACAGTGACGTTCTTTATCGTACACCACGTGCCACTGTGACGTTCTTTATGTTACACCACATGTCACAGAGGCGTTCGTTTTGTTACACCCCACATCACAGCGACATCCTTTATGTTATGCCTCGTGCTACTGAGATGTTCTTTATGGTACACCATGTGCCACTGCGATGTTCTTTATGGTACACCACATGCTACGGTGACATTCTTTGTGTTACACCACATGCCACGGCGACATTCTATATGTTACATCCCATGTCATAGCGACGTCCTTTATGTTATGCCTCGCGCAATGGCGATGTTCTTTATGTTACACCACATGCCATGGTGACATCCTTTTTGTCACAGCATGTTAGGCCCCTTTATCGTTGTGCATGGCAGTGTTATTTATGATGGACTGTCGATGACGAGACACTTTCGAGAGCCTCCCATAATATGTAAGGCTCCTTTATCGTTGTGGGCGGTAGTGTTCTTTATGATAGTTCGTCGATGACGAAACACTTTCGAGAGCCTTGCGTAACATGTTAGACTCCTTTTACGTTGTGCGCGGTACTGTTCGTTATGATAGGCTACCAGCTTCGGCAGTGTCGAGACGCTTTTGAGAGCCTCGCATAACATGTTAGGCTCCTCTATCGTTGTGTATGGTTGAGAAGATTCTGAGATAACTTGCATGGCTATTTGCATGCGTGCATATGTGTGTGCATATATATGTGTGTATTTGTGTGTAAGTGTGTGCTTACTTATGTTTTAGTGTGTGCATGCATGTGTGTGTGCATGCATGCATATGTTTGTGTGTGGATGCATATGTGTGCGCATATATGTGCATGTATATGTGTGTGCATGTGTGCATGTGCATGAATGTGTGTGCATGTGTTAAAGGAGTTGTCTACAGCGATTTGGGAAGACCCGGAGGAAACCCATGGAATGCAATAGCATTAAGTAGAGATCAGTTGGGGTGTCAGGGATTTGGGACGACTCGGATAAAACCCCATGGAATGCAAGAGCATGAAGTAGGGATCAGTCGGGGTGTTAAGTGAATTTGGGAAGACTCTGAGACAACTCCCTAGCATGTAATGCTAGAGCATGTAGTAGGGATCAGTTGGGGTGTTAAGTAAATTTTGGGAGACTCTCAGACAACTCCCTAGCATGGAATGCAAGAGCATGAAGTAGGCATCAGTCGTGGTGACATTGCAGGGATTTCGGAAGACTCGAGGAAACCTCCTAGCTTGGAATGCAAGAGCATGATATAAACGATCTCATAGGTAATAAATTAATTGTTAAGTAAATTTGGGAAGACTGAGATAACTTCTTAGCATGGAATGCAAGAGCATGAAGTAGGGATCAGTGGAGGTGATGTGGCAGGGATTTGGGAATACTCAGATATAACCTCCTGGCTTGGAATATAAGAGCAGGTTTTATAAGATCTAGTCTGAAGGAATTCAATTATAATCGAATTTGGGAAGATTCGGAGAAAACGTCCAGGCATGGAATGCAAGAGCATAAAGTAGGGAATTGATTAAACACTATTTAAACAAAACTTATTTAAAAAAACAACACATTTTAAGATAACTTATTTAACATTTTTGAAAAAAAAAAATTTATTAAATAAAAAATTATTTTTGAAAACTGAAATACATAACAAAAATTTTGAGAGCCTCGCGTAACCAATTAGACCCCATGGCGGGATGAATGCGTGAGCAAGAAAATTGTGTGATGACGTTATCGGTGTCCCTCGGGTGACGCCACAGCTCGTCCCCCGCCCCCCAGCCAAAGTCAGGTGGCGCAAAATGCCCCTTTTCTGGCTACTTATCTACAATTCTTTTGTTAAATTGCTTTCTTCTGTTTACTTTCTTGTTGTTGTCTCTTCTGTCCAAGGTGTTTTTTTTTTGTAGTAGGTTGGTATAATTTTCAGCATAGTAACCAGCCTATAGAGCTCATTCTTACAGGGGACAGTNACACTATTTAAACAAAACTTATTTAAAAAAACAACACATTTTAAGATAACTTATTTAACATTTTTGAAAAAAAAAATTTTATTAAATAAAAAATTATTTTTGAAAACTGAAATACATAACAAAAATTTTGAGAGCCTCGCGTAACCAATAAGNTTTTATTAAATAAAAAATTATTTTTGAAAACTGAAATACATAACAAAAATTTTGAGAGCCTCGCGTAACCAATAAGACCCCATGGCGGGATGAATGCGTGAGCAAGAAAATTGTGTGATGACGTTATCGGTGTCCCTCGGGTGACGCCACAGCTCGTCCCCCGCCCCCCAGTCAAAGTCAGGTGGCGCAAAATGCCCCTTTTCTGGCTACTTATCTACAATTCTTTTGTTAAATTGCTTTCTTCTGTTTACTTTCTTGTTGTTGTCTCTTCTGTCCAAGGTGTTTTTTTTTGTAGTAGGTTGGTATAATTTTCAGCATAGTAACCAGCCTATAGAGCTCATTCTTACAGGGGACAGTNGTTTTTTTTTGTAGTAGGTTGGTATAATTTTCAGCATAGTAACCAGCCTATAGAGCTCATTCTTACAGGGGACAGTAATAATGACATATCCTCGTATTCTTATGGTCTTCCGGGCTTACAATTCTCTAGCGCGTTCAGAATTTTTATTTTATTCCTCAATTTCATCAGATTAAATCATTTGTATAGCTTATAATTATATCATCACTGCCAAGAAAATGTTATAATAAAATAAAAAAATATAACTTAAGACAATTAAAACAGTTAAAAACTTATATAAAATTATCTTGGGAATATCCACGGGAGGGAGCAGTAACTGTTAGCCTGGTAAACCAGTTACCGCGGGAAGCCACGGGGAGGCAGTCACTTTGATCCATGCTCCCTCCCGTTACAGTACATAAAATCATTAANAGTTACCGCGGGAAGCCACGGGGAGGCAGTCACTTTGATCCATGCTCCCTCCCGTTACAGTACATAAAATCATTAAGAAAAATACAAGTACGATAATACAGCATAAAAAAAAGAACAACTTTCCATAATATCATAAAATCTAAAAGCAAACANCAAAAATACAAGTACGATAATACAGCATAAAAAAAAGAACAACTTTCCATAATATCATAAAATCTAAAAGCAAACATAACGAGCATTACCTCTCATAATATAGAGAAAGTTATTAACACTCTGTAATAAAATCACAAAAACATAAAAACTGTGTTCATTGTCTTTAAGACACTTAAAACATTTTAATAAACATCATTATTTTAAAATATAAAAGTACACTCGAATATTCAAATATTAACATGTCAAAATACTAAAATATTTCAAAAAACATTAAAATATAGAAGTACGCTGGAATATTAAAACAATATCATGTTAAAATAATGAAACGTAGATCGACCAGTCTTAATATATGTTCTTCATCACTAACCTGTTTCCCCTCCTAAAACACGGATTTTTCCTCATTCTGCTCCAACCTTGTCAGCAAGCGTGGCGCTGCCGGGGTGCTCATCCTTACAGCACCATGGAAACATAAAATATATGTTTTATACCTCTGTAGTACTGTAAGAGTGTACTAAGAGTGTACTGTATTTCTCTGTCCCCAGCCGGAGACCCTCGGGCATCGAGGGCTACTCCGAAAATTATACCATTTCCAAACCGATGGATATATGAGCAGTCCCAAACCGACGGATGGATAAGCAGTTCCAAACCGATGGATGGATGAGCAGTTCCAAACCGACAGATGGATGAGCAGTTCCAATCCAACGGATGGATGAGCAGTTTCAAACTGACGGATGGATGAGCAGTTCCAAACCGACGGATGGATGAGCAGTTCCAAGCCGACAGATGGATAAGCAGTTCCAAATCAATGGATGGATAAGCAGTTCCAAACCGACGGATGGATGAGCAGTTCCAAACCGATGGATGAATGAGCAGTTCCAAAGCGATGGATGCATCAGCAGTTCCAAAGCGATGGATATATGAGCAGTTCCAAACCGACGGATGCATATGCAGTTCCAAACCGACGGATGCATCTGCAGTTCCAAACCGACGGATGGATGAGCAGTTCCAAAGTGATTGATGCATCAGCAGTTCCAAACCGATGGATGGATGAGCAGTTCCAAGCCAACGGTTGGATGAGCAGTTCCAAACCGACGGATCGATGAGGAGTTCCAAACCTATGGATGGATAAGCAGTTCCAAACCGACGGATGGATGAGCAGTTCCAAACCGACGGATATATGAGCAGTTCCAAACCGACGGATGGATGAGCAGTTCCAAATCGATGGATGCATCACCAGTTCCAAACCAACGGATGGATAGCAGTTCCAAAGTTATTGATGCATCAGCAGTTCCAAACCGATAGATGGATGAGCAGTCCCAAACCGATGGATGGATGAGCAGTTCCAAACCAACAGATGGATGAGCAGTTCCAAACCGACGGATGGATGAGCAGTTCCAAATCGACGGATGGATGAGCAGTTCCAAACCTGTGGATGAATGAAGAGTTCCAAACCGACGGATGGATAGCAGTTCCAAACCGATGTATGGAAGAGCAGTTTCAAAGCGATCGATCCATCAGCAGTTCCAAACGGACGGATGGATGAGCAGTACCAAACCGATGGACGGATGAGCAGTTCCTAAACGACGGATGGATGAGCAGTTCCAAACCGATGGATATATGAGCAGTTCCAAACCGATGGATGGGCAGTTCCAAACCGACGGATGGATGAGCAGTTACAAACCGACGGATGGATGAGCAGTTACAAACCGATGGATGGATAGCAGTTCTTAACCGATGGATGGATGAGCAGTTCCAAAGTGATGGATGCATCAGCAGTTCCAAACCGATGGGTGGATGAGCAGTTCCAAACCGATGGGTGGATGAGCAGTTCCAAACCGACGGATTGATGAGCAGTTCCAAACCGATGGATGGATAAGCAGTTCCAAACCGACTGATGGATGAGCAGTTCCAAACCGACGGATGGTAGAGAAGTTCCAAACCGACGGATGGAAAGCAGTTCCAAACCGATGGATGGATGGATGAGCAGTTCCAAAGTGATGGATGCATCTGCAGTTCCAAACCGATGGATGGATGAGCAGTTCCAAACCGACGGAAGGATGAGCAGTTCCAAATCGACGGATGGATGAGCAGTTCCAAACCTGTGGATGGATGAGGAGTTCCAAACCGACGGATGGATAGCAGTTCCAAACCGATGTATGGAAGAGCAGTTTCAAAGCGATCGATCCATCAGCAGTTCCAAACGGACGGATGGATGAGCAGTTCCAAACCGATGGATGGATGAGAAGTTCCTAAACGACGGATGGATGAGCAGTTCCAAACCGATGGATATATGAGCAGTTCCAAACCGACGGATGGATGGGCAGTTCCAAACCGACGGATGGATGAGCAGTTCCAAACCGACGGATGGATGAGCAGTTACAAACCGATGGATGGATAGCAGTTCTTAACCGATGGATGGATGAGCAGTTCCAAAGTGATGGATGCATCAGCAGTTCCAAACCGATGGGTGGATGAGCAGTTCCAAACCGATGGGTGGATGAGCAGTTCCAAACCGACGGATTGATGAGCAGTTCCAAACCGATGGATGGATAAGCAGTTCCAAACCGACTGATGGATGAGCAGTTCCAAACCGACGGATGGTAGAGAAGTTCCAAACCGACGGATGGAAAGCAGTTCCAAACCGATGGATGGATGGATGAGCAGTTCCAAAGTGATGGATGCATCTGCAGTTCCAAACCGATGGATGGATGAGCAGTTCCCAACCGACGGTTGGATGAGCAGTTCCAAACCGACGGATGGATGAGCAGTTCCTTAACGATGGATGAATGAGCGGTTCCAAACCGACGGTTGGATGAGCAGTCCCAAACCGATGGATGGATGAGCAGTTCCAAACCAATGGATGGATGAGCAGTTCCAAACCGACGGATGGATGAGCAGTTCCAAATCGACGGATGGATGAGCAGTTCCAAACCTGTGGATGGATGAGGAGTTCCAAACCGACGGATGGATAGCAGTTCCAAACCGATGTATGGAAGAGCAGTTTCAAAGCGATCGATCCATCAGCAGTTCCAAACGGACGGATGGATGAGCAGTTCCAAACCGATGGATGGATGAGAAGTTCCTAAACGACGGATGGATGAGCAGTTCCAAACCGATGGATATATGAGCAGTTCCAAACCGACGGGTGGGTGAGCAGTTCCAAACCGACCGATGGATGAGCAGTTCCAAACCGATGGGTGGATTAGCAGTTCCAAACCAACGGATGGATAGCAGTTCCATACCTACGGATGTATGAGCAGTATGACCATCACAAGAAAAATCAATTTCTTTAATAAATAAATTTATGTGTTAATAAAAATCGAATAATAAATGTATATTAAAATTTATTTTTATTCCTTAGATACACGTTTTATAATTTTTTTAAAAAGAAAATATATACTTAAACATAATTATGACTATAAAAAAATTATTTAATATCTTTGACTATATGGGAAAAAATTATTAAAACGTTCCTATATAAGTCTCGGATAGTCAAAAAAAGTGTATAGCACATTATTACTACACATTTGAATAATCACGACAAAATATTTATTCGTCCCCCGCACAAGCACAGTGTTACATCTATTAAACCCTTGATCCAGCACACGTCCCGATAATCGATTGGTCTAAGATGTCTGCATGACGACCTAAGGTTCGGCAATTCGATCCCATCCTACTGCATACAATATTTTGAGCTCTGCAAAAATCAAATAAGATGCACCACTCTAAGTGACCAACTCTAGCGACACCAGCGCATTCTAGCTGCCATCACCACAAACAAATATATAATGATCGAACGACTGGTGCATCCCCTGGCAACAGCCGATGTATACAAAAGACAAGTGAATACACGATGGCGGATCAGATAGCAGAAACAATATGGTGGACGTAAAAATGGCGGATAGAAACAAGATTGCAGACAGAAACCAGATGACGGCTGTGGCATCATCCAAGATGGTGGATCCAAAATGCCGGTGTAACCGGAGATTTGCAGCCTCCAGCCCCTGCCCTCAGAGCCCCTATTTCTATCTACCATATGGAATCTCGTTTTGTTCCCAACCTGAGTAGAAGAAACCTGGTTCAAAACGAAGGCATTTTGGAGGACCGCACTGCCTCGTACTTGGCAAAAAAAAAACTGTACCTGTACGATGTTCAATTCGCTGCTGCAACACGGAGAATATTTCCTGCAACAAGTCCGGCTCCTGGGACATCTCCGTCGCAACGGTGGCGCCGTCGTCTGCCTGTCAACAAACGCACAACTAAGTTAGAGTTGAAGCATAAAAACGCTCAGCTCTCATTATATAGTTTCATCATGGTCACTTCCAAATTCTCTGAAGTCCTACTAGTTCTACTTTCAGGCAACTTGCTTAACTTAGTCTAGAAAATTTCACCAAAGGGACATTGCACCGCATTCGTGCGCACTTGGTTTAATGATATTTAGCATGAGAACTTTTTCTCACCAGGCATTACCAACACACATATTTTCTCCCTGTTGTTTTTCGTGTTAATTAAAAATGAAATAATATAAATCAAATATAAACTATTACTAAAAATTACATTTCACAAAAATTAAAACACTTTATTTTTATGGAAGCATAAAAGGCTTGTGATACACGATATATTTGGGAAACAACCAAACCTGATTTTTCAAAGTTTTGATTCAAAGAGTGTGAAGACATTGCGTATAGACTATATTTATTTATTAGGCCTAACCTATTTACAATCAGCGAACACAGTTGTGTACATAACGCACAGGAGGGTTTATTTTGGCAGACACTTTACACTGAAAAGATGCGGCCCTACTGATATTCCCTATGGATAATTAATAAGTAAACAGTGATACTCGTGTAGGTTATACACTGAAGAGCCAAAAAAACTGGTACACCTGACTAATATCGTGTAGCCCCCCCCCCNAATTCACACCATGAATTCTGCAGGGCGGTCCACAAATCCAATCTGCGCCAATTCGAGAAAGGGTTGCACGTCTGTCACGTTTAATGATTCTCGTCAGTCGTCGTTTGTCCCGTTCTTTCGCGATCTTTTTCCGGCAGCAGCGATGTTGAAGATGTGATGTTCCACTGCATTACCGATATTCAAGGTACACTCGTGAGATGGTCGTACGCGAATATCCAAATGTTTTCGCTACCTCAGAGATGCTCTGTCCCATATCTCGTGCGCCGACTATAACACCACGTTCAAACTCACTTAAATCTTGATAACCTTACATTGTAGCAGCAGTAACCGATCTAGCTGCCGACCGCATCGCGTTACTCTTATTGGTTCCATACGTCTGTTATTTGCATACGCACGCCTATACCAGTTTTTATGGCTCTTCAGTGTAAATAATTTATGTTACTATAACCGAACATGAAGCCTACAGCTTATTGTGACAACGATAAAAGTGTTGTTTCAACTTCAGTACCTACAGCATGCATCAAAACGTTTCTTGTTTGTAACACTTGAAACTGTAAATTAAACCCATAGGCGCCGAATTACGTGAATTATTATAATTAACATGTTTTATGTGTCTCAATCACTTGTTTGCAAAATAAAGGCCATGTAAATATTTCAGCGTAGTAAACCCTGTTATTTGAAACATTAGACTGATTAAATCCGTAATGCAGTGGTTTGAACGCTAGCTTAAAGTACGGGGTTTTCTGGGCTCAAGTCCTGGGTAAGGCATGTGTTTATTTATAATTCTCTCCCTACTGTTGCATAAGCCTTGAATAATAAATTAGGTATTGCTTTCAGAAATTGTTAAAATAATAAGCGGACGAGTTGTAGCAGGAAATTCGTTGTTTATTTTAGTCACAAACTCTTCAACTTTTACGTGTTCCCGTAAATGTCGTTCACGCTCAATAAACATATTCCATTGTATCGTTCCCCAATAATCACATAGTGATATCGCAATTTTTCTATTCGTTTAACACCCTGGTAAAATAAACCAAAAACTTAAAGAATTAAACAAAATATATAAATTTAAAAATTAAATTTCTTATAGTTTATTTTTAATGATGTTGTCAAAGATACCCTGTAAGAATTCGGAAACGACTAACAGTAGAAAAAAAAAGTCAATTAATTAATGTGGTCAATAAAATACAAAGTATTTCGTGGATCTGTTATTATGTTAAATTGTATTATTTCCACGTTCCAAAAATAACATATAGTTTAGAGCCTTGCACGTAGCAGCGAAGGCGCGCTTGATTAACGTAGCAGTGTAGCCCTTATCGCTCGCTTCTCGTCGCGAGACGCGCCAATCACCTCCAGGTAGGCAGCCCCAGGTCATCAGACCTTACATTACAAAATTAATCAAATTCAGAATCTTTAATTATTTTCTATTCGTGCAATCCGCATGAGAAATTTCTGCAGCGATGACACGAACAACTAATACGAGAAAACACGTTTTCTGTTTTCCTATATATATATTTTTAGGGCATTTTCGACAACCTCCTGCTCAGCGCGGAATGGCAGGCGTCACTTCAGCACCCTGTGTTCTAGTAGCTTCAGTCGTCGGCCGCTAGATGGCAGCAGGTTACACGAAGACGAAACGCTCCGAGCGACATTCATTGCGTGATGAAGAGATGAATATTGGCAATGTAATGACTGCCCCCCCCCTTTTTTTTTTTTGCCAAACCCGGTTACTACTTCACTATTACGCCACTGCTTGGTCAGAGAACCACGCCGTGGTTTTTTTTTTTTATTCCCACCACGACCCGAGGCCAGACATTACATTTCGTAACAGATTTTCACGATTTCTTTGATATATTCATTAAATTCACGTGGCAAAAGAAAACACGAGAAAGCTAAGAGGCTCTCTAAAGATGGAGTCACAATAGCCCAACGAACTCGACACGATATACCGACACAACGTCGGTGTTCATAACACCACGACAAAATCTGTCCGACAGGTGTATTAGTTGGCTGTTGGAAAGTCCTAAAACGGCAAGCTATCCTTATAACATGATTATTTTGATTTTGACAATATTTAAATTTATACGAGATAAAGAATTGTGTAAAAACAAACCGGGACGTTATTTTGGAGGCAAGTTAGTTTATTATTTACAGTGGGGAAACACGCAAAAAAATTTGTTTTCTGATGTTGTATTTACATTTTTTTGTGTGCCCCGGCTACTTCGACACAACGGAAAGTTGAAATAGAACATACGTTTGTCGGGCTGTCGGAGCTGTGATTCTGTCGGACTGACGTCACAGTAACCTTGCTTTTTATTGGCTGCTACACAAATTTCGTCGTGTCGGAGCTGTCGTGTCTGGGGTATCGGGATATCGTGAGTCCAGCAAAGGTGGGTTTGCGATTGACTTAACAGAAACCTTAAAGCTGGGTTTACAATTTAAATATTATGCGTTAAGAACTATTGCAGTAAGCGCTACTCTGCCATACGGAAACACTCCTGCTGCATTTGCAGTTTCCAATTAACGTTTCAATCCTTAATTCCAGCCAATGGAAACAGGCGACAAGTCTGTCATGTTTGCTTTTGTTCCTAACCTAACTTCGTAAATCGCAACCATATTAGAGCAGATCATACTTCAAAGCAGACAGTTCTTCTGCACACGAAATAACGCATAATTTAACGCAAAATGTTTTTATTTTTAACCCAGCTTTAGCCGTGTGCGTAATATATGAATATGTGTGTTCAAGGGTATTTGTTGGCGGGAAACTGTGTTACCATCTCGGATGTAGGTTGGCGGGTGCTATCGTATTCAATGAATTATTATTTTACTATTATTCTCGTGTCTTTAAAGAACTATTCGTCACGTTAAATTTATTGTAAGAGGTTATTAAATTCACCTTTATTTAATCTGTTTTAATATATTAATTGTTCTAACGGTCCAATGATCTCATTGCATTCATTTTTTGATATCGTTAGTTTTTCAAAACGATTATACAAGCTTCGAACATAAATAATTACATGTATGTAAATAATCTTTGCCTTGTCCAATATTTCAGGCTATATCGGCTGCTTTTGTTTCCCGTGACTCTGATTGGTTANCTGTGTGCGTAATATATGAATCTGTGTCTTCAAGGGTATTGTCTTGTGGCTGCAATGTGCGGGTCATGTACGGTTCGTGCGCGTTCATGGCTTGACTTAATATACGGTGATATTTTATTTCTTATGTACAAGTCAAGACGAAGTAGCCAATCAGAGCACAGTCACAGTTTTTGTTGGCGGGAAACTGTTTAACCATCTTGGATGTAGGTTGGCGGGTGCTATCGTATCCAATGAATTATTATTTTATTATTATTCTCGTGTCTTTAAAGAACTATTCGTCACGTTAAATTTATTGTAAGAGGTTATTAAATTCACCTTTATTTAATCTGTTTTAATATATTAATTGTTCTAACTGTCCAATGATCTCATTGCATTCCTTTTTTGATATCGTTAGTTTTTCAAAACGATTATACAAGCTTCGAACATAAATAATGACATGCATGTAAATAATCTTTGCCTTGTCCAATATTTCAGGCTATATCGGCTGCTTTTGTTTCCCGTGACTCTGATTGGTTAGACTTAACAGTCGCTAGACCACTCGTAAACTGTAGTATTATTTCTTCAGTATTGTACAGAATCGAAGACCAACAAGGGCATTGGCCCCGGAAAAAGTTATAATTTTATATTTGTACCACACACTGCTCAACTTGTAATACATTACCTATGACTACTTTTTCATTAGGTAAAATGTTTTTAGATCGCATGGTTTTAGCAAAATGACGGGTAAAAGTCAAAAGTTTACTGTTTTTGAAATGTATAAATAAAATAAGCCAAACTATTATCAGAAAATGTATCATAGAAAAGTGAAAGGTCTTGTCTTAATACAATTTGAGGCATGCCTAACAAAAGTTTTTTTACAAAAATTTATTAGCAGCAACAAATCAAAAAGAAAAAAAATTTCATTTCCGGAAATTTTTTAAAATGGCAAAAACATTACCTTGTAGGTTTCTAGAGATGTCTTGTAGTAGCTCTTGGCAACTGCTTTCAGTGTGAATTATCTCCTTTCTGTATGTAAGTTAGTTTTCAAGATTTTTATATTTCAAAAACAAGAAAATTGTGATTTTGACACGTACTTACACGAAAACTATGGGCTCAAAAATATTTTTTTTGAGATAGGAAAGAGTACTAACTGATAACGTCTAACATTTGAACAGTGTGTTGTACAGATATACAAAAACCAAATATTTCGTGGTCAACGCCCTTGTGCAAGCGCAATGAGCCACAATAAGAAAAATATATATTTAGGAGCAGTAGGTCAGTGGCCGCCTATAAGCGATATGCGATCAGCGATAAGAGAGCCCGAGGTGGGACTGCNCCAAAACAAGAAAATTGTGATTTTGACACGAACTTACACGAAAACTATGGGCTCAAAAATATTTTTTTTGAGATAGGAAAGAGTACTAACTGATAATGTCTAACATTTGAACAGTGTGTTGTACAGATATACAAAAACCAAATATTTCGTGGTCAACGCCCTTGTGCAAGCGCAATGAGCCACAATAAGAAAAATATGTATTTAGGAGCAGTAGGTCAGTGGCCGCCTATAAGCGATATGCGATCAGCGATAAGAGAGCCCGAGGTGGGACTGCAACGTATCGATTCTAAAAACTATCGATACGATACCATTATTGGCATTTTTCTTTTGAGACCGATAATTTTCTTATGAAACTTCGTTAGTATCGATACCGCTCATGTNCAAAAAACTATCGATACGATACCAGTATTGGCATTTTTCTTTTGAGACCGATACTTTTCTTATGAAACTTCGTTAGTATCGATACCGCTCATGTGGTATCGAAAGTACGATACTTGTAATATTAATTTTCATATTGTCAACAGTAGCACTTGTGGGACGAGGGGATTTACCGTACTATATGAGTGGAAATAGCAGACCGCCAATATTTCCCAGAATTATGTTGGTTTTCGTGTTTTGATGTAGTAGTTCAGAATAGTTCAATATATGTATTCATAACAAAATATGATTACATAAAACGTTAATTTTATTCAACATTTGAAATGAAAAAAAGTGTAACTCGAAAATGAATTGACAGGTATCTCAAAATTCTAAACAGAAAAATATTTTTAGAAATGTAAAACAAAAGTACAGACCCTTGAAAATAATTTATTAGAAATTCGTACTACAATGGAATAAATAAAATAGAGTAGAAACGTGACAACGCCTAGTTGGTTGTCCATCAATTATTTTGGAATTTTGTTGCTAAATATAAAGAACGAAAAAGTGAGGTCGTAAATAGACTGCAACCAAACAACAAAATGGTAGCGCAAAAATATCTGCTTACATGTTAACAACCACAGTTTATGTTCGCTATGTCTGTATGGCGTGATCGGCATAAATGTGAACCAGTCATGTATATTAAGCAAATGCTAATTTCAAACTGAAAAAATTCGTTATTTGTTGTTACTCATACTGTACCAATACCTGAAGGTTTCGATACTTATTCGTCGATACTTTCGTGGCATCGATATTTTTCTACCGATTTTTCTACCTGCAGCCACGTAGTTCCAGCCGCCAGCAACTAGGTGGCAGCAGGCTACACGAAGAGAATATCACACGTATAGAGTGTCATCGAGTGCTATCGCGTTTTCGGAAATTCACCGGCGCGTACACCGATGTACACCGAACGTTCGGAAACTAATGTTTTGGTCGAGTTCGTTTGAATCGCTATATCCACCTGTTCAACCTGCCTGAAACGTCGGTGAATCTGGTGAATGTGTACCGCAAGATCAACCGATGAGTTTTCGAACACAATCGCGCAAATACATATATAAATATATGAAGTACTTGTAAACGGCGAAGCCAAAGAAAGGCAAATGGCCACGTTTAATTGCAACGGAAAAATGTCGTGCCTTGAATTGTGCTGAAACGTCGCAGAAAACGATGAGATTTAATTTGTATTTTATAACGAAAGAGCATGTTTATTAGAACATGTGTTAGCACAGTTTTTAACATTGGTTTCCTATGGTATTAAGTTATTTTGCATGTATCGACTTATTCAGTTGCATTCGCAACCAGAAATATATAAACAACCAGATGTTCGGAAATTCTCTCAATCGGTGTACACCGGTGCACACCAGAACATTCACCAATGGTGAATCTATTGGTGAGTTTCCGAAAACGCGGCTAGCAACGTGGGAGACAGTGTCGCTATCTTGGAGAGTGAGCTGCGTGTTTCTGCACTGTCGCCGAGCGTCCGGCCATTCAGTCCAGTGGTCAAGGCATCCGGCTTCTTGCTGAAGGTCGCGGGTTCGATTCCCGGCCGGGCCGGGGGTTCCCCACGAGTGGAGACCCTCCTGCTCTCGTGCTGCGGAAGGCACTGGCAACCCACTGCGGTATCGTCCTGCCTGTGGCGCTGCGCAGTTGATCTTGTAAATTAATGTAATCCACGATCATTATACGATTTAAACTCTTTTATCTAAATGCAAGCTAAAGGAATGGAACTCGTTGAAATTACAACTGATTTTACTGTCAATTATATATTATAGCCTTGGAAAATCATATAACATTCTTACTGACACCGTCTAGCACATACTATCTAATACACAAAACCTTATGGTTTTAAAATTGGTTTAATATTTGTGCAATCAAAGATCAAAATATATCTGTAATCTAAAACATGTATTGCACAAACGTGTTTTTTATAATTATGTTTATTGGCTATTCCATATACTTATATCATATACACATTTCATCCCTGTGGCTTACAAATAGAAATCCCAAGCACGGGGTAAATGGATATAATCACGAATTTTGTCATTATATTTGTTGGTTCCGTTGTTGGTACCGAAAGGAATATGTGCTCTAACGTCGTCAAAACATTTTTGCTGGCATATCTAAACTGACCTTGGCCAAATTGCACGTTAAATTAAAGTTTCGCTCCAGGGTCCTTGAACATTTGAAGCTATGGTATTTAATTCTGCCAAAGAAAATTTTTGTTAATAAGTATAATCTAAAAATGCAAACACACTTCTCTTTTTAATATATCTGTTGCTGGCTTTACTGCAAATAACCCCCGGCAAATATTACTGTCGAAAACTTGTATATTTCAGTATTCAGAATGGCCATAAAGTACCCATAACTCGTTTACGCCAATCTCAATCTCAACTATGGAGATCAAGTTAAAATGTATTAACAATACTATTATTTCTTACGGAAAAAGAAACTTAATGGAACTTGTAACCGGTTATGATCTACAAAAATCGTAGGCAAGACATCGCACCATCGTTTCTTATTTATAGGTCGAAAATTATTGGTCGACTGTTACGACCTACATCGTCTATGCTACAGCCCACAAAGCAAGGGAAATAAAGAGTAGTAATTCAATGTTACAATTAAGATATTATTTTCTTTAGGAATCCGGCAATAATACGACTATTTATAAGCTACAAAAAATTACTTAAAAGTAGCTACTTAAAAACATTTTGAATATTTATCCGAAAACTCATAACGAAAAAGTATATTTTTCAAGAATTTATACTCAAGAATTTGTTTCAAATGTTTGTAGTGTCTAATGTAAAGTATGAATTATTTTTCTTGCAAAGCACTTCAGGTAACACTGGCAGTTTTTTTGCGTGCAGGATTTTTTTTTTCATTTTCATTAAAAATTGAAATGTAGGTGCATTTACGTCTGCATATCCGCAGTACTCTACAGAACACTTTCTCTTCGCGAGCATTTATTACTGGTAGAGAAATTGTTTACTGCAACGAACAAACACATTGTCTTCTTGCTTAACCTGAAGTGTTCTTTATTTATTATTTATTTATTTCAGCTGCCCCATTTTCCAGTAGTTACTGAACTGGGCATTGTCACATCTTTATATACGTTTATTGCATCCATCGTCAAACTTATAAAATCTTACATTTTTTAACAAATACAATACTTCAATATCTACGTTGCTACATACTTTATTTGTATGCATACATCTGTGCCGTATACATTTTCACATATACGCATAATTGCATACAAACACATACACATTCATGCACAAGTATAGATATATATATATATATATATATACAAATATATAAATAAGGCCCTAAATTATTGTAAAAAGTATTTTTTTCTTGATTAAATGCTGTTACAATAACATTGTTCAAAAATATACCTTTCGTTTAACGTAAAGACACAAATATACATATATTTCTTAATTTTATAGCAATTATAGAATTCTATAAAT
>NQII01000410.1:758827-891229 GCA_002778355.1 Clitarchus hookeri | reverse complement strand
TACTGTCTTATACATATCTCAGCATGATTCATAGTTTCAAGTCATGCACTTATGTTATTACGACACAGTAGATTGATGGAGAGAGAGTGTTATTTACTGTCTTATACATATCTCAGCATGATTCATAGTTTCAAGTCATGCACTTATTTTATTACGACACAGTAGATTGATGGAGAGAGAGTGTTATTTACTGTCTTATACATATCTCAGCATGATTCATAGTTTCAAGTCATGCACTTATTTTATTACGACACAGTAGATTGATGGAGAGAGAGTGTTATTTACTGTCTTATACATATCTCAGCATGATTCATAGTTTCAAGTCATGCACTTATTTTATTACGACACAGTAGATTGATGGAGAGAGAGTGTTATTTACTGTCTTATACATATCTCAGCATGATTCATAGTTTCAAGTCATGCACTTATTTTATTACGACACAGTAGATTGATGGAGAGAGAGTGTTATTTACTGTCTTATACATATCTCAGCATGATTCATAGTTTCAAGTCATGCACTTATTTTATTACGACACAGTAGATTGATGGAGAGAGAGTGTTATTTACTGTCTTATACATATCTCAGCATGATTCATAGTTTCAAGTCATGCACTTATTTTATTACGACACAGTAGATTGATGGAGAGAGAGTGTTATTTACTGTCTTATACATATCTCAGCATGATTCATAGTTTCAAGTCATGCACTTATTTTATTACGACACAGTAGATTGATGGAGAGAGAGTGTTATTTACTGTCTTATACATATCTCAGCATGATTCATAGTTTCAAGTCATGCACTTATTTTATTACGACACAGTAGATTGATGGAGAGAGAGTGTTATTTACTGTCTTATACATATCTCAGCATGATTCATAGTTTCAAGTCATGCACTTATTTTATTACGACACAGTAGATTGATGGAGAGAGAGTGTTATTTACTGTCTTATACATATCTCAGCATGATTCATAGTTTCAAGTCATGCACTTATTTTATTACGACACAGTAGATTGATGGAGAGAGAGTGTTATTTACTGTCTTATACATATCTCAGCATGATTCATAGTTTCAAGTCATGCACTTATTTTATTACGACACAGTAGATTGATGGAGAGAGAGTGTTATTTACTGTCTTATACATATCTCAGCATGATTCATAGTTTCAAGTCATGCACTTATTTTATTACGACACAGTAGATTGATGGAGAGAGAGTGTTATTTACTGTCTTATACATATCTCAGCATGATTCATAGTTTCAAGTCATGCACTTATTTTATTACGACACAGTAGATTGATGGAGAGAGAGTGTTATTTACTGTCTTATACATATCTCAGCATGATTCATAGTTTCAAGTCATGCACTTATTTTATTACGACACAGTAGATTGATGGAGAGAGAGTGTTATTTACTGTCTTATACATATCTCAGCATGATTCATAGTTTCAAGTCATGCACTTATTTTATTACGACACAGTAGATTGATGGAGAGAGAGTGTTATTTACTGTCTTATACATATCTCAGCATGATTCATAGTTTCAAGTCATGCACTTATTTTATTACGACACAGTAGATTGATGGAGAGAGAGTGTTATTTACTGTCTTATACATATCTCAGCATGATTCATAGTTTCAAGTCATGCACTTATTTTATTACGACACAGTAGATTGATGGAGAGAGAGTGTTATTTACTGTCTTATACATATCTCAGCATGATTCATAGTTTCAAGTCATGCACTTATTTTATTACGACACAGTAGATTGATGGAGAGAGAGTGTTATTTACTGTCTTATACATATCTCAGCATGATTCATAGTTTCAAGTCATGCACTTATTTTATTACGACACAGTAGATTGATGGAGAGAGAGTGTTATTTACTGTCTTATACATATCTCAGCATGATTCATAGTTTCAAGTCATGCACTTATTTTATTACGACACAGTAGATTGATGGAGAGAGAGTGTTATTTACTGTCTTATACATATCTCAGCATGATTCATAGTTTCAAGTCATGCACTTATTTTATTACGACACAGTAGATTGATGGAGAGAGAGTGTTATTTACTGTCTTATACATATCTCAGCATGATTCATAGTTTCAAGTCATGCACTTATGTTATTACGACACAGTAGATTCATCAGTTAAACGGTGACATTTTATTACTGACTCGCAGCGTGCCAGACTAATCGTAATTCAACGGCAGAAGTCAAAGGCGTTTTTAGTTTTCCGCTTAGTAACGAAATAAGCTTTTTAATTCTTTGTATACTCTTGCGGTTAAAATGTCTTATGATTGTTTCTTTTTAACTGTGGCCTGAATTTCCTTTACTCTGTTTCTATTTGCCCATTACTTGCTTCATAATCTTCCAAGGCAGCAGCGGATCGTGTGTCGCAAAGTAGGCGAAGCACCATGACTGGGGGGTGGGAATGGAATTTGAAGTTTATTGCTTTTGGATGGGGTTGCTGTCAGGAGTACATAATCAGAAAAATCTAGAAATTGTGTTAATAAAAATATATTTGTTATCATTCGAAAATTTTGTGAAATTATGAATAGGCAAATAAGTTTTGCCGATCTCCCAACGCCAAATGCTCTACCAAAGTTACATGTTGGTATACAGATTGCTGTAGATACTAAAGGGCTGCACATCTGTTACAGAATCATTACTCAGCAAATCGCCTTCTTCTCTTCATTTTTATGACTCTTATTAGCTTTTGGCAGCTATTCATGCTTTTTAATTGGAACAAGCTGTACTACTTACCTGGCGATACAGGTACAAAATACAACGTAGGGTTGTGGTACGTTCTCAGCTAGCGTGTTGGTTTTTGCAGTTATTTATTTACGTTAAATGGCAATCATCTATCAGGAACGCATAAAGCGTATACGCTCTAATGCTAAACACACATCTTACTTTCAAATTATTATGCTGCAGTTTGTCACTAGTTAGTTGGTTAACGAAGAGGCAAAGTTCCCGGGAATTGTCAATAATGCAAAAGATTTTTAGTAAACATATTTTCCCTATTAGGAACAATGTTTGCAGTCAAAGCAGGTTTTATCAATCTTGTAGAAGCATTTACATTTCACGTAATTTTTAAAAAACCGTCATTGCCCTTCCACTGATTAAAAGGTGCACTGTAAAAACGCTTTATCTCCTGCAACACATTATTTGTTGCCGCAAAGAAAAGTTTGTTTAAATATGAACCACTGCAAAGTAGCCTTGCCACAAACTTAATTTTGGTTTGATCTTAATAATAATGTTTATGATAACCTTGAATTGTTGTTTCAGTAGTTTACCAGACGCTTTGGTGTTATGTCAGTTACCATGTAAAGAAAATTTGTGCTCTGACCAACAAACGTAATTTGTAAATAAGAGTAAAGTAACAAGTATTTCATAATAATACTCACAAAGAACTAGAACGGCTCCGAGATTCGAACCCACACACCTTGTGTTATTAAACCAATTGTCCTGCACCATAAGACCACTTCGTCTTTTTGAGTTTGGATTACTTTTGACAGCCTGACCATATTAGCTGAGGTAGTAACATGACGAGAATACAACGCCACCTCTTGGGAGTAATAGAGGTTAGTGATGTGGAAAATCACCAAACTGCAGAATGACATCAAACGTCTGCAGGAGGAATATACATTTGCTCAGCTGCAGTTCTGTAACTGCAGAATGACATCAAACGTCTGCAGGAGGAATATACATTTGCTCAGCTGCAGTTCTGTAACTGCAGAATGACATCAAACGTCTGCAGGAGGAATATACATTTACTCAGCTGCAGTTCTGTAACTGCAGAATGTATTTATTGGTTTACGAGTTTTTGCGTTGTGACAACAGTTACGTACTGATAACTGCAATCTACTACAGACAACCTTGGAACCGTTACCTTTGGTACAAAGTAATATTTCTNTAACTGCAATCTACTACAGACAACCTTGGAACCGTTACCTTTGGTACAAAGTAATATTTCTTTACTGTGAACAAAAGAAGCTCAAATAATGTTTGTTTCTTTGCTATAAAGATAGATAACATTGCATAAAACAAAAACGCATAAATGAAACATTTATTACCAGCAAACGTGTGTTTCTGCAACCTTCTCTTTGAAATAAAAAACCTTGTGTTTCTGTAAACAAAACAGCTTCGTCCTTGGTCATACAGAAAACTATGAATGGGTTTTTAGAGTGCGTTTCTATCATTTTGCGCTTAATATCATTTATCGGATTCATATTCCACACAGTGACAAATAGATAAATGCCAGGTTAACTTGGATGGATTACTAGCCGGACGTTGTTTCTACAAACGGGCTCAGAAATCTTCGGTTCTTGCAATAAAACATTCGGATATTGACCCGTAACATTTACGGCCTGGCAGAGCACGTCGACCCAAGAGAGAATATGTGTAGTTTCCAAGCTTCTTTCACGTCAAAAATTGTTTATATCACCATGTTTTCGCTTTCCAATATTTTGCTATTGAGGCGAAACAGCTAGCAAGCCAACGGTGCTGTTAAATGCGTATTCCAGAGGTTGAGCACGTCAGTGGAAGACAGCCTTAAGAACAAATATTATGTCTGTGTACATTTATGGAAGATTTCAATGAATTCATAATTCACGCATAAGATTGACAAATAAAGTAAATAAAGTCTAATTTTAACTGTAGTTGAAACAATGCATCAAACGTATGAGTCCATTACGAGTCGCCACTGTGAAGTACATTGGTTGCTTGTTGTCACATTGGAAGGCGTTGAATGTGCCTTAATTTGGTTAAACGTTAAATTTTTCTCAGGTTTGTCCCACAGGTGTCAAATAGCGTGTGGGCAAATAGTAGAATAAAATTATTGAATTCTAGTTTGACTAAATAAATCCGCGAATCGTTATGTCTCTTCCCGTAACTAGGGAAGCCTGATATAAGCGAAAATATTCTAAAACTAGTATTTCAAATGATCTTAGCTCGTATCCATATTAATAGGTATGTAGGGCTTACATAAAAAAAATATTTTTAAAACAGAACATTAATTTTTTTGTAATAATACAAACGCTTGTACTTTTGCATAACATTTGGTTGTAAACCTGTTGAATTTTTACTTGTGCAAAATCAGGATTTGTAAAACAACAGAAAAATTCTTGCAGTCATACTGACACTTGTAAAATTTACAACTATTAACTTATAATGACACTTAACATTTTTTTTTCCAACTAGTTTCCAAATAATTTTTTTTGTAAAATTACAAAAAAAAATTCTGTGTAACGCTACGTTGACAGCCACCTCATTAAAGACGGAGCATGTAGCTCAAAAAAGCAGGAACGTGAAAAGAACTGGCTACGGCCCGTCCCAGCATTCGCCTGGAGCGATTTCGAGAAACCATGTCAACCTGGACCCAGGATGGCCGGACCGGCATTCGAACCCAGGTCCCTGCCTGCTGAATATCCATGTTCGTGATTGCATCTAGCCACGAACTGCAGAAATTCAGATGATTCGGCGCAGTTGAAAATGAAGACGTATTCTGATTAAAACACGTGGCCAGGAAGCTACGGAAAGCTAAAGATGCACATTTAGGGTTATAAAGTCTACACGGTAAAGATTTTTTTTTTTTGTAAATTTTGCAATTCATTATTTTTTACCTTTACAAACCTTTGTAAAAGTACATAGCTATTGCTTGTAAAATGTTTTTTTTCTGTAGAATTATAAGGGCTGTCTGTGTAGCAAAAATCTAGAAATTTCCGTTGTCAACAGGAATCGCTTTCAGTCGAGAAATAAAGGTACAAATTATCACATTCTATGAAAAATATTGAACATAACTTGAAACATGCGAATGCGTGTGTGTTCGTGCGAATTGCATAATGTCGAATAACCAAAATTAATTAAAGACAATATGTGACCTTAAAGCGTAATGTTTTTAGAGTAGAATATTCCATTGTAATTTATCATTCTTCCCCAAGAGAGAAAGTTTAAGCGTTCATACGGTTATGTGTCTGTATTCCCCCTCTCCTAATATTTTTTTAAAGTAATTTTGCAGCCTGTTATAATATTCTGCGTATGTGTTACGCCAGAAAATTGTGGCGGCGTATCACTTCCGATCCCATCTAACACAACTCCCCATCTCAACCTCCGACACTCGTACTCTAAGAACAGCCGTATGAGGAAGGTATGGGAAACAATTATTCCAAATTCTTTTAAAACAAACAGGAAAAGGAAATTCGATGATAGTTTTCCTTTTCAAGGTTTGTAGATTGCTGCTGTAAAATGTACAAATAAGAATTTATGATTTCAAATTGGCTATAATTGTAGCTTTAAAAACCAAGTGTTTCATAAATACCACCCAAAATTATTTTAAATATATGAAAGCATTAAACAATCACAAAAATACTCAAAAATAGAACAAAACTCATAATATATTAGTTTTACAAGTTTAAACTTAACCTAACAAAGAGAATCCCTTGATGTGACTGCAATTACATATACTTAATTTTCCGTCAGTGTCCTTCTCATGCCCAAGCAAGTTCCCTCGCAGCATTCATCCCAATGAGTCTTGGAGCCTAGGGTACTCCCCTCAGTAAACACCTGAAAGTAATGGTAGTACTCACTGAAGTTCCCTCCTATCACTCCACATACCAGAAGTCGAGGATATTCTTCTTACCTTACCTCCAATGCAGTAGCTAGTGCTTCTCCAAAGTACCACTCGTAACAAGGACAGAGCTGGGGATACTCTCGCCACCAGAGACCTTGTTCGCCCGAAAACACTCACTCTCCCTCAGTCCGCAACACAACTGAAACATTGACTAAGCTGCTTCCTTGACCGCCATTTCACAACTACTTTCCTGTGCAAGTCTCCTCAATTCGTGCCTCAGAGTGGCGAAAGATGAAGTCCTGAATCTCCCCCGAGAATGTGAAGAGTCCCAGCACATACATTAACGTATGCAGTCTCACGCATGGCATCACCAATGCTGCGAAGCATTGTTTTCTTCTCTGTACGTCCAGCCGCCTCTCATCAAGGCGATATCTCGGTGCGGTCTCTCACCGACGTTGCACCGGCGCTGGACCGGTGATTTATGAATTCCAAGGTGCTCACGCACCAGCCTAAATTCTCCTCTACGCTCCTTCTCCGCGGCCCCCGTATCATACCTAGCCATAGATTAAAGATGAAGTAGACTCACCTCATTGGCTGCGCACAACCAGTCTCCCTGTCCCAACATTGAACTGCTTTCCTGCCACCACGTCTAGCAAAAATTACATGAATTGGATTTGAGGTTAGTACACTGGTTGTTAAACAAGTGAATTGAGATGTTTGTATACTTCCTCTAACCAATTTCGAATGCCATTGTATTCAATTAAAATTAGCAAAAGATTATATCCATATAAATGAGCTTGTCTTTTGGAAAATGAGATATAAACAAACGCGTTCACTACTGTTAACCATGAGACTTTGACAGTTGTTCTCCTTTGCGGTAGGTCAGTGTTCGTTACGGTCTACATCATCTTTAGTCAATGATCCAAGCGCCGCCCAGTCAGTGAGCCTCGAAAACACTCTGCTATACATAAACAGCACTTTCCGTCATCGGTAGCGAATAAAAAACTATTACAGGAATTACGTAAAAACTACCAATAACATTTAAATAAAAAAGGACGATCCCTGGCAGCGAAACCAAACGTTGGGCCTCATCAGGCAGCAAGGTGCACAGCGGCTCTGTTGGGCAAGTAGTGGAGAATTCTGGCGTAGCACCACCTCATTCGTATTTCCTTCGTTCAGTAACACAGGAGCCAAGCCGTTAATTGAACTTTTCGTAGCCTAGTTCACAGGCCGTGAACACATGGAACACATATACAAGTATGGCAAATCAAGGTTTTATTACGCCTACGAGCAGGGAGACCTAAAGTATTGGAGACAAAAAAAAACTAATACCACGAGATTGCCCTGTCCCAAAATGTCTTCCTGATGCAACATTTCATACGAGAATATATTATGAAATTACAAAATGGCGAAAGTGCAAATCTGCAATACCTCTATACACATGTAGTTAAAAAAAAAATGGCTGAAAATTTATATGGGAAGTTAATAGATATTAAGTTTCTATAAGTATAACAACTCTGAAAACTGTACGACGTTTTGGTGCAGTGGTAAGAATCTTAGATTTTACTCTCAGGGAGTGCACGTTCGAGCCTAAGTTATGGCATTCCTTCTATTCTAAATTAATATGAATATTAATTTCCGTATTACTGTTTGGTTCTAAATTAATATGTTTGCGGGATTACATTGAATATGTAATTTTAGAATTACTACCTACAAATGTATTTAACAAACAAGATAAGCAATTGTAATTAGTGGGTTATTGTAATTTTCTTTACAAGAAAAACATTTGTAGTTATACAAAAGATTATTTCAAAAACAGGGTTTCCAAACATTTTTTTTTACAGTGCAGCCTGCACCGAAATATGTTAGCAAGAATCAGGTATCTCTACCTATAACATAATACTATCAAATCGGCACTTTATTAAATGACAGACAAGCAGTTATGAAAGATGTATAGTGTCTGATGTGGTGTGGAGTAATAAGATGGTGTGGCGTTTCTGCAGTTTGCGTATGAAGGATTCTTTTCTTCCTTTCCTTGTGGACAGTAAATGCATACGAAGCTCAAAATTTTGAATGCCAAAAGTGAATCGTGGGTGTAAATGTACTACGTGGTGTCTGTTTTTGTACTACGTGGTAACTGTGGAACACAGAACGGCTATTATCAGCAAATAATTTATGTATGGTGTTTACCAGCCAACTGCTAGAGAGCGCAGGTTCATATCTGCGCCAATCAAAATGTGCGATGGCTACAACTACTGGGCGCTACTTTGTGATTTCAATATACATCCACCTGTTAGCAATAAATTATGTTTCTTAAGCTAGAAGAAAAGTGGTTTTCAATTTAGCACAGCACCGGACTTTATAACATGCAGAACTCATTACAAATGAGTAGACACATTACAAACATTGACAGAAAAGTATGGTTTATGTTCAATATGAAGAAAAAATGCATTTGATATTGAGCGTTGTAAAACATTTTACTAGAATCTACTTAAATATTTTCTTAATCAGTTAATGAAGTCTATTTTAGCCTATGTAAGCCTATTTTCACTCTGGACACTTCGAAAAGCACAGTTTGCAAAAAAGAAAGAAATAATATAAAACAAGACTCTTAATAATTACTCTAATAGTATGTTATTAAAAAGTAATAATGTTTACTCATATTATTATATTTAATTTTATAGACAACCATTTTGGTAACAAAAGTTATAATTTTTATAAGTGAAATGAATGTACATGGAATCTGTTATTAAGAACATTATTATTCAACATAAGTACAAACATTTCCGTAAATACAGCCGTAGTTATAATTATGATCGCCCTGCTTGACAAAAGTTTATTTACTGTAACCGTTAGCAGCTAGTCAGACAAAGAAGTGCCATACATGAAGAATCACTTACGGAAAGTGAAATGTTTAGCTTTTTTTTTAACAGAATTTGGTTACAGTTTGTGTTAATAAGCATACTGAAACGAGAACTGACATAAAAACAGTAAACAGTAATATTTTTCTGTAATTTACACAACTTGTAGTAACCGATGATCGTTTAAGTATTAGTCATTTTTCTAATGCAATCAAGCACACTCATAAATACAGCCATAAACCTCTTACAAAATATACAGACAAGAGTGCGAAAAATAACCTAGTGGCAGTAGATCTTATTATTACATTCTTTATTCTAAGAACTTCAAAACACTATATTTTTATCGTCTGTAATGTAAATTTTTCACTTTTAATATATTTGAAGTAATTGTTTTCGTCTTTTAATATTGATCCACAGGTAAACAAACTTTGCGGAGAGAAAGGTGGTGTAACGTCTCCACATTCATTATGTTGGTATTGTAGCATTTGTATCAAGTGCTGCTGTTTCCTGGAGGTGACAACAAGCGCAGAATTTTTTCGCATAAATGTGCCAACCAAACGTTAAATGGTCTCTAAAGGCTGTTCACGATTTAGTGAGCACTTTTGAAAACAACCTATGAAAAATGTCACTGCCCCTACCTGCGTATACTATAACGGGCACACAGACTGAACGATCCCAGTTAAGTTGACAACGACGTAAAGGAAGTAGTTACATGTGTTAACGTTAAGCTAGAATTGTTAAGTAAACAGTTGTAAATACCAAAATATATTATTTTACTTTTTGTTTTTTATTACATACAAGTGTAAGAATAAAACCATTTGTAAATTATTTTCTTTTATAAAAAAAAGTTACAGTTTCCCTTAATCCATGTACGAATAAAATGATCAGGCCTATGGTAACGTTAATGGTATACGTGGCGTAAGAATATACAATGCACATACAAGTAGATATTAAGCAGGGTTTTCAAAAGTGCAAATTTTGCCGTGAACAGCCTGTAGTGTGTTTGAGTTCTGGAGGACACGCAGGGAGCAGAAACAAGGCGTGCTTTCAAAGGCGCTCAATTAAACCTCGAACAAGTAGTACCTCTCATGTACCCGGTGCTGGGGTACTTGCGATGGACGGAAGACATTCGCGATCGAGCGATTAACCTCGAGAACCTCACTGTGGTGGCTGTTGGATGGGGTGGGGAGCAATTGGCGGAAGGATATTTCCCGGCCGGGCACAATCGGCTCGATAATTGCAGGCGAGGGTGGCGGAGGTTGAATGTGCCCTGTAATGAGGAGTATTATTCAGGGGAGGGACGCATTACGATCCCTGTGCACTCCCCCTTCCCACACCCACCAATATGGGCATCCAGTCCCCCCTCCTCCCAACCCTTTCACAGCCTGACGTCTTCCCTGTCGGAGGGCTTCACATTCAAGTCGCCCAGGTCGTGAAAAGCGCTCAAGGGACCGTAACACCTTTAACGACGTGCCGCTTACCTCGCCAACCCCCTCGTTCTACCACCCCACTTCCTCCAGAGAGGGGGAAGGGCGACGCGGTAGTTGAATTTCACATTTACGCAAGATCCTGTCTCCCCCACCCCCTTATTAACAAATCAACGAGTGAGGCAGCGCATTGGCAGAACACTGAACTTGCATTCGGGAGAACCGGGGTTTGATTCCCGGTGTGACAGTTCTCTTGAGTTTCTGTTTTCTGTGTTTTCCCGTAATAACTCCAGGTGAATTACTGGGTGGTCCCTTAAGGCTCCGTCTCACTTGTTATTTTGAATTTCCCATTTATTTTCCGTAACTTTCCTTTTAATTATATGTATGCATCATTAACAGGAACACCCTAAACAACTGAAATATCCCATAAACTAGGGATCTAACATGGTGTGTGATGCTGAGTCTTAATATAGTCCATCGTGTATTCCTTCATGTGGCTTGTTCTGTCTCCAATGACTAGACATGTGAAAAATTGGCGGATTCCTAGAGGTCCATGAATTACGCGAATTAATTTGTCATCGGCCCAGACTTCTCACACTCTTAAGTAATCGTGACAAGTTCGTTTATTCATTGGCTGTTACCATGGCGAGAAGACCTTATTTCCTTTGAATTGCGTTGCACATGATACGGCGCGAGACACGTTATTTCTCTGTGTATACTAATGACTTATAGTCGTCCATGGCACGTGAAAACAATTTTGGTCCAATAACAAATTCAACACTATTGTAGGTGTTCTTAAAGTCTAGCATCTTACCGATTGCATTCGTTAAATTCAACTAACACTGTGGATTGCTTTGGAGACAAGTAATTCACTTCAAACACTCGCACGGTTCAGTCACAATCTCAGTTTAACAATAACTTAATTTAACATGCCTGGAAGACTCTGCCACAGCATGCTGGCAGAAACATGGCTTCACACTGAAGAAGCAAGATGATGCGAATGGACAGTTGTCATTGAGCACACAAACGGCTGTGCAGCGTAGCCTGCAAGTCACTTGACGTAAGAATTTCTCCGGTTTTCACTGATGTCTCCTATTTCGAAAGGGTATTAATCTTAACCCAGTCGAACGGCTTCCTTCATGTTTCTTTTCTGTTGCCAGCGAAACAACACAAACGTCTTCATTCATGTCGCCAACTGGACAAGGAGATGCTCTTGTTGGGCTGCCGCTCATCAGACGTTATCGCTTACAGTGGAAACTGCAGCACTGTCATCACGACCATGAAGAAGCGCCGGTCGGAAGGTTGTGCGTGTTTGTGAATCGCGATGGAGTAGGGTGAATTGTGAGAGCACGGACATAGGGCCGGACCAACAAGCATAAAGGGTAAAGAGTTGGACTTCCAGGTTTGACTTTAAATTACCAATTATATTTCTCAGTATGTATATATAATTTTCTAAATTTCCAAGGAACAAATTATTTTTGTTCTTGTAACATGACATCGTTAGCTACATATTTGCACAGAGGTTATGATAATTAAGGTAAATTATTGATATATTGAGAACAGTAGAAAACAACTGCAATGTTTGTGAAAGATATGAAATGAAACAACTCGGAATTCAGCAGACTATAAAGGAGTATTTGCTAGGGATATGAACATTTTCGCACTTAGTTTGAGGCTAGAGTTTTCATTACGAAGTACTCGAAATATTATTACACGTATATTTTCATGCATAAAAATGTGTATGAAGTTTGCATAAAAACGTGCATTTTCGATGCACAGCAAACATACATATAAACTGTGAACTAAAACTTTATAACGACTTTAAAACTTGAAATTAATGCAAAGTAGCCGTGTCCAAATCACAGAATGGAATCGGCTAGTAACGCTCAAGCAAATTATCTCGTAAGCGAAGGCGATTTTTATAAATGTTATGTCATGGAAATACGATACTTGGTTCTCCTCCAACTGTAATGTAAGTATTTCACTTAGTTTTGGCGTTGAAATGTATGCAGTCAAGGTAGGAGTTTTTTATATGGTAATTTTAAAAAATCCTCACTTAAACAGGAATCGTCTGCAGCATATGAATAGAAACGGGACAATTTAACAATTTTATTAAAGAAAAACCTAGTCTTGAAACACACGTGTAGATCAATTACCCTACCGATTGGTTCATAGTTTACGAGACATGCCTTAGGTGACTCCGAGCCAACAGCAAACCTGCATGAAAACCAACACCAAATCCCATGCTATCTTGTCTGGCCACTTACTAACTTAGCAAACAATGAACAAACAGGCGAGGCTGTAGTGTAAATAGTACTGCGAGGTCTAGCCTACATTTAATTTAAATAGCGAAACATTCCTGCCTCTAGATATAAAGGCTCATCCTAGTGCTACAGTCTGAATAGCATCACAATCACGACAAAAAATCAGCATTGAAAACAGCTTTTTTTAATGATGTATATAAAGGAGCTTGGAGTAGCCGCAGGACTTCGTTGACATTTTGTAATTTTCCGCTGGGTTGTCGGGGAAATGAGATAGCTACCCAATATGTATAAGAAAATGGCAGTTGCAATTTTATTACTGATAATGTTTTTTTCATTTGTGCTCAGTGCAGTTGTATCAATACACATAAAAACGGTCCATGGTTTGTTACAAAAGAATTTTAAAAAATAATTGAAGCACCTGTAAAATAGGCATTACAAATACAATTAGACTACATCAAGTCTTCATTTCACTATAAGCCCAGTCTTATTTATCGCCTACTTGCACGATAAATACCAGAATTGTTGTAAATGAATCAAACAATTACCGACGTCCAGATTAATGTGATAAATAATGAGTCTGAAAAAACTGTTCTAGAAGTAGAAGATATTCATGTGATGTTCGCAATTGACAAAGTTCAAAAAATATATATTAAGAATTTTTTAATTTTAATTTGAAAATTTTTGGAAATTTTCTTTGGCAACGCCTTATCAATTCGTCAAATTACATTACCATAAGGTAGATAGAGGAAACTAAATAGGTTTTAAAAAACGTTACTTTAACTGCGAGACCACTATGGAATATATGTAAACATTTCCCAGTTTTGTGTGAAGTTGCACATTATATTTTCTTTGATAATTAACGCAGCATTTGTTTTCCCTGAATTGTATGAATTGTTTTTAGCATTGTTGAGCACAGTTTCCTCTTTAACTTGTAAATCCACCAAGCTTTTTAATCTTAAGAGTTAACTTATTTCACTGCAACGTCTATTATTAATTTACAGTCGTCATGTCTATATGTTGACTGCTTTGAGTTCATATTTAAATAGACTGCTATGCTCGAACGTGAACTGCCATCATATCCTACCCAGTTTTGCATTTGCCTCATAGTTAACGTTTATTTTCTTCAGGAATAAATTTTTTTAACGTTTTAACCCAAATATTGCGAGAAAAAAATCAAAAAGATTTCGTAGACGCGTCCCTTGATTTCTTATTTTATATGTCACAGAATGTTTATTTATTAAAAAAATGGCCCATTTTATCACCGTGGTTGCCTAGAAAAGTGAAAACTTAATAAAATATGCGAGTCATTTTGTATTATGGCCAACCATTTTGTCGCATCGGCTCCATCAATCCAAAAAAAGACCTTGCAGATATAATGGCAAAACTTAATTCCGCGATTATTAAAGTTGATGAGGAGATGTTGAATAATGTGCAAGGTAATATTCTGCAGCGTGCGGCCGCATGACAGCGAATTTACTCTGGAAACTTTTAACATCTGACGTAAGTCCCATCCGTCTAACAAGGTGCTGTTGACAGAATAATGCCCGATGTTGTAGCAACAAAAAATTGCTATTCAGCAATTTCTTCGATATTTTATGTTGTAGTGAAATTTACATGTTGTGGATAAGTTAATAGTGTTAACAGTTTACAAATTCTTACATTTCTGCAATGAAAATGTACTGTTCGAGTACTGTGCTACTTAGTAACGTCCGCGCAACCAAAAGTTGTATCACACTAACGATAACAGGAAGAACCAAACATTTGTCTTATTACGACAGTGAAATAATGTCCAGCCAACGCAATTTTATGTTTCATGATGCAACATTATGTAGGCTCGTTGCGCTGTAGAAGGATGGATACCAGTAAACAACGATAACCTTACGAATTTAAACAACTACGAGTATAATTAAATTTTATAACATATTTTCAGAGCTAAATTAAATTTATTTTAACTTATAAACTTTGCAAAGCCGTTTAAGTGTGCCTATTACGCATATATTCCGAGAGCATGAAGTATTTCCACATAAAAAGTGCGAATTTATGTTTACTGTTATATGTTCTAGAATACTCGCAATATGAAACTCAGAAACCAGTGTTAGGATAGAGAAATTGGTAGGATGTTGGCCTTGGAGATCGTCATTAATACAGGACGCCGGTTCCATTCTCTGATGACTTCCACGTTTTTGATAGGTAATATTTATTTGTGCAACGCAATAATTGTACTTAATTTATTTTACATACGAATGTTGTTTTAAAGCAAAGGAAATTCAGGTTAATTTTTAACACAATTACTATAATCAATTCTACACTAATTTGTTTTCCTGCAACATTAATAATCACCTTAATGTTGACAATACAGTAAGGAAATATACTGTGTGTTCACTATGTAGCTTTGCTACAGAAGTACTTCATATTACTTTTACATTAAAAGTATCGTCTCACTGAAAACAAAACATTACAGCATCTGTAACATTGATAATGCAGGCGCCAAATTAGACTATCACCTTTGTGGACCCTTATTGCGGACCGCTAGTTCGGCTCTTATGCTCGTATTGCAGACTTGTGTATACAAGTGTGTAAAGTGACCCCATGATGTATAACATATGGACCGTAACAATGCATAATTTACTCCTTTTATCACAGCAGTACTGTGTAGTTCGAGCGGTGCCCCACACACGATCATGTGGTAAATGCATGGGTCCCCTTGAGACGAAACGTTTGGCCATGAAAAACATCCATCTTCTTCTCAGCTTTCTCTTCTCTAAACGATACAAGCGTTACCCCACACCATTTTTTTACATTGTGTATTAACATTTACTAATCAGTTTAATACCTGAAACGTCGCAAGGAAAAACAGCCCCCATCCAAAAAAATTATAATGGTTTAAAAATCATAAAGTTAACGAAGCTCCACATTAGATATTACACACAATACATGCGATAATACAAATGCTGAAATTTGAGTGAAACATACTGTACATATAAAAAAACATGCACCAAAGTATTTACCTAAGAGACAGGAAAAATATATCTTTATAATAACACACACACAATTACAGATAATTAGATGCTTACATCAGCAACAAAACTAGAGAGACACACCTCAACTAAGAGCTATGTAAATCTAACGGGACAAACCGTCGTCTTGGAAGCTTAAAGTCCCGTGTCCTGCGATAGCTGTACAGTCTGTCATCCTGGATCGTCAGCGACCAGGTTGGCCAAGATAGGACTTCGGCTCCTGGACTCCTTATGGAAGAATCTGACGTTGCAGCCTCTATCTGCTGGGGAAGCTACTACTGCCAGATAATGCATCAGGTAGACAGGCGTGCGGCGAAGTATCTTACAACAAGCAACATGGACCATCATGAAAAATCGGAAGTGACAGCTCACCAACAACAAGCAAGAATATAAGCCATATCCGTACAGGCATACTTTGACACATGAAGAAGATATGTTTAGTAAGGAAATAACCGCGTCAGAATGAGACAAGTATTGTTGGAAATGAGCAAGGAACGAAAAATGTGATGTAGATAATGGACTTGGATGCGATAGACTGAAGTTGCGGTGTCTGTGTCAAAGTATAATAGAAATGAAAACTAAGTTCGCTGAAATCCTCAGATGCAATGCACCACTACGAACACACGAAATATTTTTCAAACTTTCTACAGTATTGTTTTCAATATCCTGCTACAGAGAAGTTTTTATTCCTGCTGAACTCTTCTCTGGACATTGCCATCCTATGATTTTCACTTCCTCAGTTCATACCCTACCTCTTGTTATCAAATTACCGAGAAATGCGAAATTTAATTTACGCTTTATATTCCTCCAAAAAATTCCTCCTCGACGTCCGTCATTTTTACTTATGCCAACAAGGCCAAACGGAAGTGATTTCAGCACTACATTGTGTCGAACTTGCAGAGTAAACTAACTCAAATACCTACAGGAACATTCTAATAGTTTCCTTACTGCTATAGCATTTTTCTATATTCAATATTACGTTGGGGCAGCAGTGGCATAGTGGGCCAGGGCGCTCGCCTCCCACCACGGCGATCAGGTTTCTATCCCCTGCGGGTTCGCTCCCGGATTTTCGTCTGTGGCAACTGTGTTGGACGATGACGCTTGCCGGCGGGTTTTCTCGGGGAGCTCCCGTTTCCCCCACCCTTGAATTCCAGCGCTGTTTCATTCTAGGGTCTCATTTCATGTAATGTCCAGAGATGACGGCGGGCACCGGGTCCCAGCTTGAAAGCCCATCATTAGCAGGTTGTCGCCTCGCTCTGGGTGCACTTCCCACACGAAATTTGTTTTAACATAACGTTGGCTGTCTGTAAACAGCAGCTAGTCTTGGCTTGTTTTCGTGTATGTTTTTGGGCCATTCTCTGTGTTTTCCTTGGCGACATACTTGGCAATTTCATGTGTGACTGCCTCGTGAGTCAGAAAGCTACCATGGCTGTGCTGTACCTTCATAGGGAAAGAAAGAAAAGTAATTCGAGTAAATGAATATCGGTGTTTCATTACAGCTATATTTCTGATTCCGACTAATGTTGTGCCTTTGTTTTTTGCGGCATTTACCTGCTCAAACTTTAATTCGCTTATCAGCGATATTTATGGCAAAGCCCTGTCGTTAGTCCGTGTTCTTTATTTGTCTCATTCTTCTGTGGGTTGTCAACAATTTTACTAATCTCTTAATCATTTCTATCTAAAATCATAAAATGTGGGGATACTTGTTATTAAGAACTTACTGCTAATGTTTTGTAAATATCCTTTTAAGTGACTCTTTACTATAACTTATTCAAGTGTTTTGTGCCACGATAGATGGCATTTTAGCGTCTATGTTAAAATTTTGCCTTGTTATGAAATATTACTTGTAAATATTTGTTCTACATAACGTTAAAGTAATTTATATAATGTGATTATAAAGAATTTTAATATGTTGTTAGCATTAATCTCCAATGTAATTCGGGACTACCGCATGGTCATTAGATTGTATCTAATCTGCCATGCGGGCAAAATTGTCCAGTCTCGCAAACTTCTTTGGTGCTGACGTGACATTTTTTTTCTCTTCCAAGTATCATTATGTGAATTCGCGTAATTTTTACGTAATCCTATTTTCGACAAATAATATCGCAAAGCTTTGTTTGAATCACCGCCTATGTGCGGTCCACATTTCCTACATGGCTTGATACCTACATATTCCGCCATTTTGCTGCTCTAAATGCCTAGCTGATATCCAGTCCACCCTCATGACAACGATGTTTCACCATGGCTGTTCATTTACTTACCAGCTTCATGGCAGTGATGTTTTGCTGCAGCTTTTGATCTCATAGCTGCTCTTCAAATTCAGGAAAGCCAGAAATGATGAAGTAACGGCGAACTTATTTATTTGGTAGCATGCAGATTCGCTGAACATTATTTTGGCCTTTTCTGTTCTGGATTTTTCGCACCCCCATCTGTTAATAATTGATATGTAGGTTATGAAGTAAAAAAAAATACAATTGAAAACTGTGGTGCACCAATTCTCCCATAGCATTTATTTTTGATTCAATAATGAGTATCCTAAAAACTTAATTTAACTGAATATCGGCATTAAAATTGCTTTACATTTTGTATTTTTCATACAAAACAGTTTTATTTTGGTGGTACTTGCAAACAAAAGAACATCTCACATATGATGCTACTCAAATAATTTTATAATTATTTATTTAATAATTTAAATAAATATTTATATGTTTATTACTCCAAATTCAGCATTCTGTTTTTTTGTATATTTTTTTTTTAACCTTGCACCTTAAGTGTTTGTTAATCAATGATTATAGCATGTGAAAACAGAATGATGACTTTGAAGTGCTTTGCTACTATTTAAATTTTGCTGAAGAGAAAACGATTTCAGGGCTCGGCCATTATGTCATACTTTTTTAAAGAAGGCAACACTTGTTCGGGAATCGACCCGTGGGTTTGCTTTTTGGGCATCCTCTAGGAGTGGAGTTGAGATTGATGGCCCCTTTCTGGAGCTTGTGATTGGCGTTCCAGCTCTGAGACAGGAGGATGGCTCACTGTGCGTCGCTTTTCTCTACAGCCCGTCCCACACATTGTTGAAGTCAATGACTTTTCGCGAAACATGGTAGAGTTGAATCTTTTATTTTCATGCAACTTCAAAATACAGTGGATTACTTACTATGTTACTTTATTATGTACGTTTGTAATTCCGTGGACAAAAATTTAGTGGAGTTAGTGTAATGATTTGGAAGCTCTTTAAAGTAAGGTTTTGAGAGCCAATGAGGATGAAGTGAGCTGAGTATATAGTAGCACCGTAATACAAGGACGGGGAAGATTGGAGACTCCCAAGAAAACCCAGCGGCATCGTCCGGCACGATTCCCAAGTGCGAAAATACGGGAGAGACCCCGCCGGGAATAGGACACGATTTTCCTAGGTGTGAGGCGAGTGGTCTAAATACTACAAATCCGAGACCCCTTACTAAAAATTACCCATATTTTCTTTAAAAAAGTATATTTTAAGACTGCTATAAACTTATTATGTTCAACGTGTGTATTATGCAGTCTTAAAACAAAGTGTAAAAAATTCCAAGTAGGTAATTTTAATAATATATTATTCTTATTTCTCTGACTTTCAACTCTTGGCGTGTTTAATATTGCAAATAACAAAAGTTTAATAATATTAATTTTTGAATTCTCATCGAAACAGACTCACAAATAAGGATGCATGATAGATAACAAAACAGTGCACTTGCTTTCAAGGTTCTCTAACATTCCCCTCCCCTTTTCCCAATAAATATCCTGCGTACGCCCATTACACAGAAACTCAGCTAATTGTTGTGGCTCTGGGTTTTTTGACAGAATACAGCAACGACCATACATGAAGACCTACTTATTTTGGAGTATTTCCCAAATAAGACAACATTTTCTGGATTATATTTTAACTGGTTTGATAACACAGATTGGATGTTTAAATATGTGATCATAAAAATAAATGTGAAGTCAGTTCACGGAATCTCCAAATTTTTTTAAATAAAATCTTTAAAGAATCATCGCAATGTAACATATGTTTGGCTGTTTCCTAAATAAATCATATATCACAAATATGCAATACTTCCGTCAACATTAACTATAATTTTATTTTTGTTAAATAAAATATTCACTTGTAATTTTATTTATAAATTATATTTTCTTCCATTGTCAGTATAAATTTTAAATATGTTACTAACATATTTACAAATCCAAGTCAAACTGTTTTGAATGTATTTAATTGTTTTGAATGAAAGAGTATTTATATATTTATGTCTGTCCAAAGTACAAACACGGTGTTTTGGTTTCCCGCTGGCATTTTCTACCAAAATTGTTTACGGTTTGTTTATTTGTGCCATAATGATAAATAATGAACAAGACTGAAAGTATAACTTTATTGGGGCTCCAGAAATGATGGAAGTAACTGCGAATAGACTGTAAAAATAAATTGCTTATAATATTTAAAAACTAGAACATTACACTTCCAACATTCTCTTACAAATGAATAACTGCACACCGGAAAATATAGCAAATTTCGCATACTGTAAGCAGTGTTAGGTAAGTAACATTTAAAAAATAACTTCAGTTATGTTTAACTTTAGAAAGTAAAGAAACGTCAACTGTTTTTCGTTAATTTTGGATAAAATGTAACTGGACGTTAATTTAAAAGTATCTAAACTAAACTCAGTTACTTAGTAGGTGACTTTTATATTTGTAGGTCTGTAGCTCAGAACACTATTGAAAATAGAAAAGTGATAAACATACAATATTTGTTAAAGTATGCTGTAAATAACAAGTATACAGAACCATAAAAAAAATGGAAATTTTATAACTAGAAAACTACTGAATTGGCATAAACAAGTACAATCATTTTCTTAAATATGATTCCTCCCTAACAATTCACACAGTCAGTGACGTAGAAAGGCACATATTCTTTCCAAAAAAGGAATTACTTTTCAGTACTTTGATATTTTAGGTGTAACATTTTATCATGACTGGTTTCCTATTCTCATAAATCTAACTCCCCGCTAAACAAAAATTCTGCAGATCTGTATGTACTGAATGTCAAAATATTGCATTGAACAAACGGTGTTTTTAACGGTGAAGCCATTGAGTAGTAAAAGTGTAAGTAGTATAAGAAGAGTAATCAATGTATTAAAAATTAGAGTACAGAAAATTTAACACTCAGTTTTAGTAATACACTTAACAAAACGGAATCATAAAACAAGATAAGTTTATTTACGGAGGATATATAACTTGAAGTATTTACACTGAACGGAAAATAGGAAATATTTAAAACCAGACAAAGTTGGAGTGGCACCAATCTCACAGGCTTTTTAAAAGATTTATATATAACAGTTTAAATAGTTACAAGAAAAATTTAAATACAAAACTGAAATTACTTTTCAGTAATTTATTATAATATTCTGTTTTTCTAATTTCTTTTGAAACGCCAAAGCACAAAACTATACATAACAAGCGTTTCATACTGTCGTTAATATTAAAAGTACCATGTTTTTTATTTAAACGAAACTTACAAACACGTATATAATGTACAACAGTATTCTAATTTCGTAGTCAATAAATATTAATTTAAATCACTGAGTGAATTGTTGTTTTGGCAGTAGTTTTCATGCAAAATGTTTATCAGATTTATTAATGGTAGGCTACTTGTAAAATAAATAACACTAAAGCGTTAGTTTAATTTACAGATATCAAATAAAACAAAAGTATAATGTTATGTTGTTTTTTCATAATATGTTTACATTAAAATAGTACCAGTGCCAACATAGCAAAGTAAATAATATTAAGTAAATTTATTTAATCAAAACCAAATGAAAAAACTGGTTTGCCAAATACGCATGGAAAGTTTCTCCTACTTCAGCTATTCTCGCTGCACGAGATAAAACTACAGTATTGTGAAGCGAAAAGTAATTTAAAGGTAACATCTATTTTTGTCTTTCCGTTACAATTAATGACTAACTTAGTTAAGTTACATGTTACGTTGCAAAAAATGAAACTAGTTACCCCCAAAAGTTACTTTAAAGTAACTAGTTACTTTCTTTAAGTTACTACCTAACACTGACTGCTCATAGTTCTCCAGAAGGTGTCAATTAAGCGTGAATCGATTGCGTAGGTGACACGAAATTACGAGCTCTTCATTCGGCTCTCAAGATCTCGATGTTAAGAGCCGCCCAAATATCTGAACTCACTCACTCACGAGGTTTTGAAAAATAATTTGTCCCTTAGTAAAACTGTGAATTTTCTAGGTCTCTGTCTCGGTTTAAGGCTACAAAAAGTAAATTTCTGTTTGAATGTGTACTCATATCAACACAACCTCCTGTATGCGGGAATCTGTAACTGTAAGATTTATTAGAACTATTCTTTGCAATTCGCTGCTAACACATATGAAGAGTTGAACGTGGTTATTTCTTTAAATGTTAATTCCAGAAGTGTTAAAATTCTACGTGGTACAGTTATATTCACTTATTGGAGGGCGTTGGTGTTACGGCCCTCGTCTACCTGGAGCTTGAACTGCGTTGCAATGTGTTTTAAATACACGTTTTTCAACGAAACTCTTAAACGTGTGTCCAAAGTACTGATCTACGAAAAGAACGCACACTTCATACGAAGGCGGTGGAGTGCTTTCAAGACGCCACGTACATTAGAAACACCATTTCAGAAAACTCCAAAATGACTAAAAACTGCTTTTTCAAACTACTTTATCTCAAAATATACACGTCATATCCATACAAAACTACTTAATGGCCCTGTTTTGAACCTTCCTACATACTTTCCATCAATAAAATAATAGGGTTACCACTGAAAGTCCCATAAGTACACGCAGTGCGACGAAAACACTGCACGCCAATTCAGAACCTTGCGCTTAGCGGCGATGGGGCATTGGATGCGCGTGTGTGTGTCGCCCTTAACGCTCCCGCGTCTATCAGTCTCAAACGCAGAAGAAACCTCTATGTATGTGGGAGCCTCACGTGGGAAGTATCCTCGCCATCTGGGATTTACATATTTTTCTACATGACTTAATTTTCGGAGTCAATATGTAAAAAACGAAACTTGTCAAGGCATAGGGCACATATTAACAGTTATTTCGAAATCCAACTTTTTTTAGGCGATTATTTTCACTTCTGTAACCGTATTCATATATAACATAATTATTTCATTATGTCAATGTCACGTGGGAAAATACACGTTTAATTGAAACTCTACCAATTAAAAAAAAATCGTTGAGTACTTTGTCCCCTATGCCATGCCAAGCTTTTATTATTTATATGTCCATACATTTTATTTACGAAGATTTGTAAGAAAAATTTAAAATGGAATGGACATTTCCCCTTTAAGGAACGGTAACTGTGGCTATAAAAAGGAACGACGAACATAAAAGTGAACTATAAAGTCCTCATGGCAGCCAGGCGACAGAAAATACGCCAGATTTCGCATCGCACCAGGCGCGACTAACTACCTGGCGCTGCTGCGACATGCTTTCTCTTTAGAAGAAAGTACAAGAGGGGGGAGGGGGCGATACGTATACAACTCCGTCAGGTGTATAAACTGTCGCCAGGGGACGAAGGATGTTCTCATTAGCACACGCAGTCGCGTGAGAACGAACGTCATTTCGGGCGCTGGAGTCGGGCGAGTTCAACCCTAGGGGAAAAAAGGGGGAGTCGAATGTTACTTCTTACTTACTTTTTGGCGGTAGCAGGAGGATGTTAGAAGGAGCGCCCATCGTTAATACAGTCTTACGCGGAAATTAAAAGACGCAAACAAACAGCGCGTCCTAGGACGCAGGCAGAGCATGATGCCCCTTGCCGTTGGAATTAATGCTATGCCACGGTCGAGCTTCTGTGTTCATCTCTGACGAAATTAAAGAAATGGAAAAAGCTAGATATAGAGAAATAACTGACATGTTAAGAAGAGTAGAATAACAAATGTGTGTAAAGAACTTTAATTAACATTTCAAGCTCGACTCTAGCTCTCGGGCTATGTCATCGTGAAAGTTTCTATGTCCCAGAAGAATTCTTTTCTTCTAAAGACAGAACACACACAGGTATATGTACATGGTTTCTTTTGGGTTTGTCACCTTACTACATCAACGCAAAACATTGTTAGCAAAAGATTTTCATAAAAAGATGTTATATGTTTTTTAATGAACATGGTAGATTGGATATCACGCTGAGTATTTAAAGGAAGTTTCACGTGTAAGGAATCAGCTCACACTATCCTTCAGACGGGTGTCCTATACAGCTGGCTTAGAAATACCCGAAGTATTTAGGCAGAAACTCCTTGTGGATAAATGAGGTAGACATATACAGTGCAGCGTATAGTCTATCTCCTTAAAATCAAGTTTAGAAATGGTATAGTTGCGAAATTTCAGAAACTATGTGAAACTAAACTAGTTGTCTGGGTAAAGTTTTGTGCTATAGAGATCTTTAACCTATGGACCAATTTGTGTTAATACCTCCCCTCACCATAAAATAAAATGGGTGCCCTGCATACAGTTTTTCTCCTTAAAATTTTATGGAAATTTGATGCCGTCTTATTCAGCAGTACGTCTTACTTAACAAAACTGGTCCTCATGTTGCAATTGTCTAGGACCCACTGCACACAAAGTTCTCAGCGGTGACGATACAATTCCTGGCACGTATGCAACACTTTCTACGCGCGGAGGTACTCACACACTATACAGAGTGATTCTAAAATCATGGGACAAACATTGAGGGATCGTAGAGCTCACTAAAACAAACAATTATTGTATAGGAATATATGGGCGGAAGTGACGCGTTGAGGCACAAACACAAAAACATAACACATTAACGGAAACATAAAATGTTCATTAGCAGCATACTTAACGAGTGATTCCGTACAGAAAATGTTAAAACAGTTGCTATAAATGCATCCACCAACAGTCACGCATGCTTGGCGACCTCTACATATGGCGTGATTGGCTGAAAGTGGTGGCGATAGTCGAGGGCAGTCAAACGGTGTGCCAGTGACCTGCTGCATCAGCGAACAAAGTATTTGCGCTTGAGAGTTCGGCCGTGATGGGGGATTTTACGAATAGCGAAAAAGCAGACATGCATATAATGTACGGTACTGCTAATGGTAACGGCAGAGCAGCGCTGCGGCTGTATCGGGAACGCTTTTCACGTAGACGCATGCCGAACCACAAAATGTTTAAGTGATTACATCGGCAACTTTGTGAAAATGGTTCATTTATCGCCAGTACTGATGGAAGGGGTCGATCGAGGACTGTACGACAACCACACCTTGAAGAAGTCATCTTGGACCATGTGGACAAAACACCCGGCACAAGTATAAGGGCTGTAGCATGTCGTCTACATGTCAGTCAACCAACCGTTTCGAGAGTTTTACATGAAGAACGTTTACACCCATTCCACATACAGAGAGTCCAAGCTTTGCAGACGTGTGATTACCCTCTGAGCGTGGCTTTCTGTCAATGGTTCTTGCAGCAGTGTGCGTTGCAGCCGGCTTTTCCAGCTCATGTGCTATTCAAGCCTTTACATACGAAGGCGTTTTTAATGCCCACAAATCTCATGTGTGGGTAACAGAAAATCCACACGCCACACGCCCATATGCATTTCAACAACGCTTCTCTGTGAATGTTTGGGCGGGTATTGTGAATTATTACCTCATAGGCCCATATCTCCTACCAACCCGACTCAATGGCCGCTGTTATCGGACATTTCTGGAAGAGGTTTTACCAGAATTGCTGTAAGACGTTCCGATTGGCGTTCGCAATCAATTGTGGTTTCAGCATGATGGTGCGCCAGCCCATTTCAGTATGGAAGTCCGCAACTACCTGGATGGCCAGTCCGATGGCCACCACGATCGCCAGATTTATAGTCTCGATTTTTTCCTGTGCGGGCATTTGAAAGCTCTCATTTACGAGACTCCAGTTGATTCCATTGAAAACTTCGTCGCTCGACTATCCTTTGCGGCTGCACGCGTGCGTGAAATACCCGGCGTATTTGAATCTGTTCACCAATCACTCCACCGACGCTACCAAGCTTGCATTACTCTCGGTGGTAGCAATTTTGAGCAATTATTATAAACATTGCTGTAAAAAGGCATTTAGCGGCGACGTTGTAAATAAACACTGTGTTGCATTTCATGTGTTATTATTGTGTTTGTCTCTAAACGCGTCACTCCCGCCCATATATTACTATACAATAATTGTTTGTTTTAGTGAGCTCTACCACCCCGCAATGTTAGTCTCATGATTTTAGAATGACCCAGTAAGCAATTTACGATTAACTGAGCACTTTTGAAATCTCACTGCTCCTACCTACGTGTATTTTAACGGTGTTATATAAACATTAAAGAATAATGATATGTTTGGTTTCTGTTTGTTTAATGCTTGCAATTATAGAAATCATCAAATATTTAAAATTTTTAGTTATATGATAATTTTATAATTTTATTTTACCGACGCATGAATGAAGTGATCAGGCCAACACCAATTATAATTACCCACAAGGTAGAAGAATATATAATGTGCGTACAAGAAGATCTTGAGCAGGATTTTTAAAAGTGCTCAGTTTACCGTGAACAGCCTTTAGTGACCGATATTGGACCGACTATTCCTAAGTGGACTTACTTGAGGCTTAAGCGGGAAATGTACTGAAGTAAGACAATCGTATTTTGTGCATACGCACTAACATGTCTTGTCACTGTGATCTCACTTAGACATGCATTAAAGTTCAAATGTCTCAGAAAGTAAAAAACGACTGCACATTACTGTACAATATTTGTGATGCTTAATGCACATGTTTCCTGGTGCAATCGTCAGCTGCGACAAACGTCTCGTGGTGAGCGGTCACGTGGTTTGGATATTTCTGCTGGTAAAAATTATGTGCTTTCAGACGACTGCAGCCTGCCGCACCATACCTTGTGTTCATCGCCATGTGTATGAAGTACGTATTTCCTACGTGCCAGGCATTGTATCGTCACCTCAGAAAAAATTGTCTCAATTTTAAAAGGAGACAATATGCCTGAAGCAGTTAAACAATACGAGCTTTTTTTTTTAAAGTAGAACGTGCTGCTTAATAAGACGGCATCAAATTTCCGTAAAATTTGAAAACAAAATAATGTTACGCAAAAAGACGGTCGGAAACCCTATAAACGTAATTATGGCGGTAGTTATTAACACAATTTTGTCTACAGGGTGAATACCTCGATAGCACAAAACATTATCGACAGTATTGAAGATTAATTTCAGGAATTTTCTAAAATTTTGCAAAAATAACATTCTAAACTCGAAAAATTTGTGTGTGTAGTGACCTGCTTGATAGACTCTACAGTTCTCTATATACGCGGGCTTTATATATACATCAACCTCAATGATCAGCTAGTTTTATCCTCAAGTAGTCAGCACACCATTTCATTCTCTTTTTTTACAGGTTTATATTGACTCACAGTTGTCCATGACGTGTCTGATATACTGCCGTCCAGTCGTTATGGACCAACGGAACTCATGTTATAATCAAAAGCCTGTGCAATAGTACAGATAAACGAGTGAACAATTTTATTCTTTTGCTGCCACATTGAAAAGCAATTTGTATTCTGTCTGGGTTACATATAATTCTGTCACTTTTTTGTAGGTTTCATTCATCATCTCGGCCTCCTGGAGGACGTGTAAGATTTATTTTATTCATATCACAGTAGTATTCTAAATGTTTGTGTATTTTATATCTGAGTGGCACTGAATAATAAAATACTTACTCAAGTTAATAATAATTTATAATGCTATGACCAATTCTTTTCATAAACGTCCAGCTAAATGCTGAACAGCATACAGAAACCAGTAAAAAATAATAAAATGCAGGTATTCACACAGAATGATTAAACTTGTGTTTAGAGTGTTTTGGAGATAATAACTTGTTCTAGGTGAAGGAACCCAATGAAAAGTATTCTCCTAAACTACAAGTTTTAGCTTAGCGACTATAATTTCGTCTCCAAACCTGTTTTCTTCATATTGAAGTATCTACTCAACTTTACATTATCCAGCACTTAAGTTATTCATCCCCTTCCTAAATTTTACTTCACTGTTCCTTTGAATGCTTTTGTTTAGATAAATTTATTTAACAGTGGCACGATTTTATCATCATATCCTTCTTATAACTTGAAGCATACTTCTCTTCTACCTAACATTCCCTGGCACTTCTTCAGTTCTAACTTTGTACTTCAAACTTGTCACGTTCCGTCCTCCAAGCCCAATAACTAAAATTCTCAAATGAAATACTTAATTTCTTTAAAACCACGTTTGTCTCTATTCAGTATAACACTACATGTATGGATACATTTCTCAGACTTTCCACAAATCTGTTTCCAATTTTCTTTTACAAAGCAGTTTTTATTTCTGTTTGACGTATCTCTGGACATTGCGATCCTGGTTTCCGCTTCTTCATTTCATTCCATAGGCCTACCTTTTGTTACAAACTGCCGAGATATGCGAAATTATTTTCAATCCTATGCCTTAACTCACTAAATTCATCCCTGACGTCATAATTTTTTTATATATAACAATAAATTTATATAAGTTATCGTTAAATCTTAAACCGTGTTTTTAGAAACAATAAAAATTCGCTTCAGCAGTTGGCGATGGCCAAATAGCTGAGAACAGAACACATAGAAGACCGCTGAATTCTGATCGAATGTAAATGAACTATTGTTAATAATTTCCCATCCCCTGCTCATAATTCAACGCACGACCTGATGGGGTCGAGGGCACAATCACGCAAGTGATCTAAAAATCACCAAAAGACTGGCACAATGACGTGGGAAATTTTCCGCCTGCTCCAGTAATAAAATACACGTGGTTATTTAGCTGTGTAAACACCTAGAAAAAAACGTGTGTGGCTTGTCGGGAAATAGATGGGGGAAGAGCCAACCCTGTGGCGAACACGAGAGAGAGAGAGAGAGAGAGAGAGAGAGAGAGAAGGACGAAATGACAGGGACGGTGACCGGTCGTCAACAGCAGTAGCGGAGAGCTGGTGATATTGACGCGGTGTCATATCGGCGCAACAAGGTCCGTGAGTTGTAGGAGGGGGGAGGGGAGCGGTCGCTAGCGCGTGATTGTAATTAGGTTTGCGGGACCGAAATGCGCTGTGATGTGCGATGACGCAGTGCAAGGCAACCCTCCTCGCTCGTGCAACTAGCACATACGCCACATCAAGATCACAGGGCACACCGCACACCAGCTCCCCCTCCCGGTATACAACTCTCTACAGTACAACAGCGAGGAGGGTCGACGGCCCTTCTGACGTCACACGCTTACCCGGAGCGTGTCGAGCTTCGGGTGCACGGAGCCTGAAACTAAATACCTTTCGTTCGGATGCCGGCAGCTTCGAAACCGTCTTAACTATCACTGCCTACCGTGGATTGTTAAATAACATGGCGGAAATTAACATCACTTACTATCTATTACGACACGGTCGTCTCAAGGCTCCCGCCTAGCTTTTTGCCGCGTTTGAGACGGAGAAACGCGGGAGTGATAAGGGCGACACTGCCTCGCGCATCAAGTGCCCCATTGCCGCTAAGCGCAAGGCTCTGGACAGGTGTGAAGGGACTTTCAGCGGTGACCCTATTATTTTATTGATGGAAAGTTTGTAGGAAGGTTTAATGCAGTGCCCTTGAATAGTGTTGTATGGATTTTACGCGTATATTTTCAGATGCAGCACTTTGAAAAAGCAGTTTGTAGCCATTTTGGAGTATTCGAAAATGGTTTTTATAATGTGCGTCATTTCTTGAAAAAACTCAACGGCCCTCGTCTGAAGTGTGTGCTCTTTTCGTAGATCAGTACATAGGACGCACGTCTAAGAGTTTCGTGGGAAAACGAGTATACTTCAAACACTCTTCTACGCAGTTCAAGTACCAAAAGGCTGGTGCTATTTTGCGGGTTCGACAGTTTGAAACGCGGTGAGCTGTTGCCTCATCGCCTCTACGCGCAAAATGCTCAACTGGCGTGCAATATTTCTGTCGGCGCCTTTCCTGAACGTGACTTGAATTGGTGATCTTATATTTTATGCCACGCCAATATGAGTAGATGACGTGTGTGAAAACACAACTCTGATGTTTCTGGAAGAAAATTAATCTCCCAAAACTGAAACACACCTTTCAATCATTTTCTCTTCCAAAAGAGTACTCCTTGGGGTTGAAACGAGGACTATAAACTTGTTTTCGGATATGATACATTTTTTAAAATTCTTTTCGTTTTGGGACGCTACTACAAATTATCCAAGGTTTTTATAAATAATGTGTTTTCAATCAAATCTCTGCATCGCACTTTATACGCCAACCAGGCGGAGCTTTAAATTATTAATGATTTTGTGGTGCTGATTTTGGATGTTTTTCTTCGTGGTTGTAACAATTTAAGCGAATATCCATAACACATGCTGTTTCAAGAGAGTCCTACGATTTGTTTGCAACAAATGACATGCGTTCGTGTCGCCGGCGATGTCTGCTATTTTAAACTCCACGAAGACATTAACTTTCGATTACAAATGTCTTAACACAAAGTCGGGTTTGTTGGACTTCGAAGAACTTACAAACGCATATCAATTACTTACACAATACACACGACGAGAACAGTTCCTCGCGGTCACCTGTACATGAAACAGCCATTAACATAATGCCGTAGTGTCAACGGCAGTTAATGACACTGCCTACAGGAAGACCTTGTTGTTTTGGTTTCTGATTGTGCATAGCATCGACCGTAACTCCTTTCCATCATTGACATGTAGTGAGAAGGACAGTGCATTGCGGGCAACAAATTACGAACTACACTCTTTCAGTCAATGTCCAATACATGGAACGTTCTTTAAAAAGAAGCGTGTTAAATATCTACGCGTCCAGTGACGCTTAGATGATTAACACACTTAATGTGGGAAATGACATCCGTTGTTAATTCTGTTGTTTTTTTAATTTACCTAATAAACCGATGTTTCCAATAACGTCAAGCACAAACCGCATTCTTTATTGGTCCTGATATGTAATGAAGAGTTTTACTGATCGAAGCACAATGTAAAAAACCATATATTTCTATTTCGAAAACCGGCAAACCTTTCCCGTTATTGAACCTCTACCCAATTGTCAGCCTCAAATCAGCCAGTCGTAAAATTCACTTCTATTCGAAATCTCGCCGAGCGAATGCCATTACTTTTCGAAATTACTTTCTAGCCGTCGACTCGGGGCAGTCCAACACCCTACGACTTGCATGGTTATTTTTCGCAGTCTTGTAATCCATCAGCTGAAAAAGGCACACCCACAGAGAGAAAGAGACTGAGATGGAAAGAGAGAGAGAGAGAGAGAGAGAGAGAGAGTAGGGAAATTGTGAGGTCTCGTTAACGTAGAAATCTTCGGCAGTTGAATGACTGCGCGATGCCCTGAAAACGGGACATGTATTTGGTCGGTTATAAAAAAAGCGCTGGCTAGAGAACTGCAAAATTTGCGATAAAGTTTGCTGAAAGGATTGACGTACCTTTCTAGTACAAATTTCCATATGTTCCATGGTTTAACCGATTTCTGTCTTTTAACTGATTTTATTTAAGCCCTACTTGTTTTTCCGAGTTACGTAATGGTAGGGAAGTCGATATACCACAAAAGTCTTTTACATCAACATACTATTTTAAACAGTATATTATCTTGTTATATTTTTACGATTTTAGGACAAATTTTTGACTCGGCCTTGCTGTGTGCAAATGAAACACAAGTCTTTCATCGACATTTTCTGCTGTTAATAGGGACGCGCTAAATTCGCGTCATTATTTGCCACCAGGATATACTTCACAGCTCTGTATAAACTCGAACCTGCGCCTTACGTTAGTAGACTGCTGCCTCCGTGAGAAGCAATCTCCCTTCTTACTGTATGGCACATAATTCGATCACACTGTTATGAAATGTTTGTTCATTGTCGCAGAGTTACCCTGGAGAGGCCACGTAAAGAACAGTCCAATGTTAAAAGTAGAGCACATGTACGCGTTCTTAATACATAACCTGTCTTCGAATAACAACGCGAAATTTGCAATTTTCTAGCTACAAATAACTACATCTGGTTATTTCCTCAAGATTCTTAAGAGGTGTGTCAGATATGTTTTTGGACAAAGGCACAAGTTGTGCAAACGTACAACATTTTTGGTTTGACAGTCTTCAGAATGGCATAAGCTACAAAATTGTTCAGGTGTTTGCCTATGCTGTCGCGTTGCATATGAATTTTGCTTTAGGCTGTTAACGATTAAATCAGAACTTTTTAAATTAACCTTATGTATATCACCGCCTCTATCTGCATATATTTTAATTAGCACAATGTCTGCCATGCACCCAGTAAAGTTGCTTACGACGGAGGGAAAGTAGTTCCATGTCTTAAATTTGTATTAAATGTTTTAGGTAAACATTTGTGATACCTTAATTATTTGTGTTGCTTTTTTAATACTTATAAGAATTAGCCAATTTAGAAAATAATAAAATTCATAACCATTTTACAGTTTTAATTGATCGACTCATGAATAAAGTGCTTGGGTCCGTGGCAATGTTAATTTTACAAGTGGTGAAATAATAAACAACGTGCATGCAAGGATATTAGCCTAATAGCACAATCGGCTTGAGTCAAGCTTGAATCAAACTTGTTATGTGAGCCAAAATGTTTGAAAAAGTTTGCATCAAGCTAACCAGTCTCCACTGGTCAAGCTTATAGCGAGCTCAATTAGGAAAACTTGTTGCCACAAGCTTGTCTTGTCAACCTACAAGCATAACTAAAGCCATCTATAAGCTTTACATTAGGACGTATGTTCCATTTATGAGTTATTTGTCTTGAATTAAGCTTGAATCACACATGATATGACAAGCTCGGCAAAGCAAATTCACGTCAAAAGGCAAGAATGCCAAAAGCTTACATGCTGTCTGAGTAAGAAGCGCTTTCTTAGGTGCTCAGTATTGTAGCTTTGTATTTTACTTGTGTGGCTGGATCACCGCTAATGAAGATCTTGAACCAATGATAAATCTTCAGTGTTGGGAAGTGGCCGAGTTTCTGGTGATCGTGCGAGAGAATAAAATTACTTCTGACGAAAGCGACTGAAAAATGTCTTAATGATAATCTCTCATTTAAGACTGTGAAGTCTACGGATGGCCAGCTTATTTATAAATATATATTAAGGCTCTGCTGACCGTTAGTAGTAGTTTTCGTGAATAGATCGGCTCTCGAGATCCCCCCCACCCTCTCTCTCTCTCTCTCTCTCTCTCTCTCGTGTTTAGATTTCGTGGCTTTACAAACTTTGAAAACTCTAAATTATTTTTACACTTACGGCGAGCCAATATGTTTCTTTGCTCGAAGTAGCTGTGTGTGCGCCAGTCACAAATTCCTTTGTTTCAATAACCGAGCCCTGAGTAGGCCGGCCAGATAGGAAAATGGCTTCTCATGGTCATAACAGCCAAAAAAACAAGAGAAAACGTGCTAGTGGCTACAGATGGTATTGGAAATTACCACGACCTCAAGATTATTACGCTGAGAAACCACTGACCTCACTGACTGGCAACTCCATGCTGTGGAAGAACACGTATTTGTCGGGATGGCGTCGAGTGGGTTGAGTTCGCGTCACGAGTGGTATTTCCTCTTCTATCTGCTCAGATATTCTGTCACCCCCGGCAGCCTGCAAGAGGGGATTTACAACAACCGTTTTGATTGTTCGCGTCAGTGAGCCGCGATCAAAAATTCAACAGTATCCACCGCCCTCCTTTCCGCCAGGGGTCCGACAAATAATCACAGTTAACAAATTGTGACATGCACGCACACACGCGTGCGCTGCAACGGCTACGAACTTTCGGGGAACGCAAAAAGACAACTGCTCCGACGGTCGGAGCTGTCCGATTTATCGACTCCTGCAAAAGCATGCAAACACTCTAAAAAAGTGCTTCGTTGATTGACTGCATTTCGCAGTCCTTTAATGACCGGCCTTCTATTCCGTTTGAAGCCGCTGTACGCAACGACAGAGAATTGCCGCTCGCTTCCAGCGCCACTAAACGATTCAGCCAATCAGAATTTCAATAGGTCCTTTTTTTATTTTGTTCAAATTTACGTTGTTTGATCTAGCGAAAGTATGGCTGCCAATGACTGAGGTTTTACTGGTTCAGCTCCACCGAAATTGATGAATGTTTTGATTGTGTTACAAAGAACTACCGCATAAATGCGACAGAGCCATAAGAAAAGAGTTGTGTGAAGCGGCATGTGACTTTTTCAGGAAAGTTCTAAATCCATGTTAATTGTCCATTAAATCATCACAAACTATACCGAAATACATTGCTTTTTAATTCCTGTAAATATTAGTTGAAATAGTCGTTTTGCTGTGTATTAAATGACAAACGCATTTTTTTAATATTGACAATTAAAATGCTTTGCTAAATTTGAATTTCTTATCCATATTCTTTTGTATGTAAGGGCCACGGGTAAATCGTTGAAACTACATGAAGGAAGTTCTTTATTTTGCTTTCTTCTTGTGCACCATACTATCTAGCTACAAGGAAGTAAAAATCTACTAAATTTATTCATAAGAGAGTAATATTTACAAAAAATTATTTTAAGTTGCAATCATTGCATCTGCTTTGCTATATAACACTTTTCTAGTTGGTAATAAACAGAGTGTGTTTCTCCAACAGAAGAGTGCATTCGTCATTCGATTTGCGATAAAAGCATTATTTAGATGTCGTTAAAATTGTGTTCTTGATTACAACTACTGATTTTCTCTGTAATACCAATATCAAACCGTTTATTACCTGTAAATAAATAAGGACATTATTTCTTGCGGTTTAAAAATGTCCCCGAAAGACATTGTGTGCTACTTTTGAGACCGTGTAGCTACAGCTGATTTCGACCTGTAGTCTACTTGAGAGGCGTCTGTTGTGATTGGTCGATCTATGCCTTTAGTAAAGGAAAAAAATTGGACATTTAACTCATGAAGAATTTAGGACTTCTGTAAATTCACGACAGTAGTTTTTTATGCTGATATTACTTGTTCACTTACACTTGTGGTAATTGTGCGAATAGCGGCACAATGTTTATGATGACACGAAAATTCGGTATTCAATCAACAACGTCTCGTCAGTCACTATTTATTGTTTCTTTTAACGTGCAGGCCTAAAATGTGTCACTTTTTTTCGATATAAGTTTTGAAAAAACTTTTATGACTATTGTGAATAAAATGTACTTAACAAGAACGCTGCCACTGTGTTTTATATATAATTCTGAAATAAAAAGTTTCATATCCCTATGTTCTTGGCTACTTTTAAACACACTTTTAACCATATTTAATTTCCCAGCATTTTTTGTGTGGAAATTTGCAGGAACAAGGATCTAAATATTAACCTATGAAAGTACTAAATTATCAAAATATGTGTGCATTTAACGGAGCAAACATCCCTAACTTATTCCTATTCTTAATTCAAATGTTTATGTGAATCGCTGCTGTCCAACATAAACAAGGCGTGGGTTACTCTGGTTGTGACCAACTCGCAGTGGCGGGTTCACCAGTCACAGACATCTTCATTCACAAGTTCGCTACTGTTTGAGATGTGTTGTTGCCGCCATTTTTTCTCAAAAATCACGTTCCAATATAGGGACGAAGCAAAAGTCCCAAAACTGCGTCCACAAACGAGAGCATATACGTAGGACAGCGAGCAGGTCCGTCAGGCGAAAATTGCGCTACAATCAGTCCCTGTGAGGGAGAATCTACCAATAATTGCACTGAAAAAATTCCTTTTGTTAAAATGGTCGGGATTTGAAAAATGTTCGGGTTCACTTATTTACAGGCCAAGTCCACATTCCTAAGTTATATGGCTAATGGAAGCTGCTCCATACGGAAATGAATTTTACCAGTGACCAGATAATGCAACAATCCATCCTTGTTTCCATGGCATCGGGACGCCGGCTAAATTGTGAGCAAACTTCACAAGTAGATGTTATGTACACGTCAGTCTAGTATAGCTTGTACTCGAATGGATTCACTAAATATTCACATTCTTCGTTAGTTTGCATACGTAACACAGAGCGAAGCATATTTCACCAAAAAGTCTAGTTCCATTCAACGTATAAAATTTTACGTCGTCTACGACTGAAAGTGTTGAAATGGGGCAATTTTGCTCCTGTGCACTTACGTGACTGAGGTTCGCAAGACCGATGAAAGTAAGTGAATGCCAAAATTTTTTTGTAAAAATGAAATAGTCCACGTGAACGACGTGCCGGGAAATGGATATTTTTTTTTCCTTGCGCGGCGGGAAAGAGAACCGGTAGTCTTGATGATGGAGCAGCAGCGGTGGTAGCGACAGCCCGGGGTTATACAGTCTGGGGCGGTGCCCCACCACTATGCCCCCCTACCCTCCCTCGTCTCCCCGGGGTGCTTCTATTGACAGCCTCTCCCCTCCCCAGCCTTCACCACTCCTCGCAACACGCCATCATTGCACATGTCAGCCAGCGAACAAATGGTGCTGACGCATCTCCCCCCACTCCCTTCACTAGCTACTCAACCCTCATTCTCTTTCGTCGCCCTCCCTCCCTCCTGTTGCAGGAGTGACTGCGACCAATAACTGAACGCTAATATATGAATTCCGGTCAGTGCGCCTAGCGGGAAATGACGCCGGGGCACGGCCGGACCGTCGAGGGGGTGAAGGTCCCGGGGTGGGGGTGGAGGCCCCCCTCTACAACCCTCGGCTGGCTGTCCAGCGTCATTACACACCACCGGCGATACTGCTCGGCCAGGCGTGATGGAACACGCAGCCCCACCGCCTGCGACATCGCGGAGGGAAATGAACACGTCCATCTCTCTTTCCGGTCCTCTTGGTCGCTTCGCGCGCTGCGTAGCTCGGCTGCTCCGGCCTCTGCCACCGACCGCCGCTGCTTCAACCTTTTGCCATCATGTTGGCCACTTAGCCAACTTTCCCGTTCAATTTGACGGAATTTAAAAACATTTCGCTGAGAAATATTCATTTATGCGGGCAGCGGAGTTTTTAGCGTAGTATAATACGGTTTCATAAATCGGATTTTTACATGTCAAAGTTTAAAAAATGTGTTAAATCTGTCACCAAAATAGAAAAAAAAAGTATATAATGCAGTATTTTTATGACGAAACTACTTTATTTCTTTAAACTAAACAGTTTTTAACGCGTTTCCATTTTAAATCATAATTTTAATTCATTTTTTCATTATTTTGGCGAGAAATTCAGTAGATTTTATGTAAACATTCCACCGATTTCCGAAAATGAAATTGGTAACACTGCCGTATGTATGAAGAAAATAAGGCACTCATCTTATCTTCCTTAATAAGTGCATGGACGCAAAATTTCATTAAATTTACTTTAAATTTCTTAGCTATGTGTTTTCAGTGGCTCCATAATTCTGATTAATACTTAACAAACAAATAAACAGAGGAGATAATGAATTAGTGAAAATGCATGAGGATGCCTTTCGATGTGAGTGTACTCATACGCTGACCGGTCGCATTTTAATAGTGTATATAGTACATTACAATTTTTTTTTTTGCATCGTGCATGCTAAATTGTTAAGGGACGATTTTAGGTGACCTAGCACCATTGTGTTTGGGAGTGTATTGTTTTTTTTTTTTTTTTTTCGGGGATGTGTGATCGGAGATCTCAATTCGTGTAGTATTTTTGCTTCTTTGTGCTCAGTTGTTTTGTGTTCAGGTGTGCAAAAAATTCGTTGTCTAATGAAAACATTACAAATAATAAATTCAACCTAAACAATTTTTCTCAAATTTACCATATCAGTGTATAAATATAGTGATGAAGTGGGAGTTTACCCGATAAATCCATGGTAGCTCTCCTAGATTTGCTTAGGAAAGCATTAAATGTGCAGGGGGAGATCCCGCCTTAATATAGAAGCAAAGCTAAATATTTCTAAATTTGCAGGCTGATTTTATATTTTTTCTATAATATATATGTGTGAACACATCCATAACATTTCAAAAATTTCACTGGAATTTTTTTTAAAAACGTGTACCTGGGCTTGCGGTTAAGACTTAAAAAAAATGCCTGTGCCTTGTTGTATGTATTACTTTATTTAACATATACATATTCTAAAATGCTCCCAGTAAAAAGTCATCAATGTAGGAGAACTATTTCTACGTCTTAGAATCGCATTAAAAGTGAGTTGTTCAACTCAATTTAATTAAAATATTGTTTTCTTGCAAAATGATGAAGCAAAATTTAGCACATTATATTCCTAAAAATCTTACAGTTACGGCTAATCAACGCATAATTATAAAGACTGCAACCATGGCAATGCTAAGTGTTTCATATGGTGGAAGGATGAAGAGTGATCAGAAAAGTATTTCGTGAACAGGGTTTCCAACAGAGTTAAGTTTACAGCAAAAAGTTTATAGTAAATCTGTGCAAATGTACATCGGAAGTAAACCTTATGATACAGGACGTAATAACACCCATATTTGTTTCAGCGGGCGGGCACTAGTATCACACCGCTGCAGTCCCCAGTTCAATCCCAGGTCCTTGGTGGTGGGAATTTCTCGGAAAAGTATTGTCCCGCAGAAGTGACCGACTCTGCCGTGTTGGGGGTGTTTTTTCGGGGTATTATCGTCTGTTCTTCCGTCATTCGTTTCGTCTCTGCTCCACACCTATTTCACCTCATTTCTTCCATTATTTGGGCTGACTGGAATGACAGGTGTGTACCTCGGGTAGAGAATCGGCTCCAGTTAGCTCCAGACAAATGTTTATCATGTTGACCCTTCCTGAAAGCGGGACACTTGTGCAACGTGTAACCATGTAACATCTCTGGTATAATCACGATATTTTCAAGCTTTACAAACGACAGCAACGAAAAAAAACGCTATACGGCATGTTTTCTTGTAGCCAAAATAAATTTCATATAACAAAATGTTTATAATTTCGTTAGCATAAGTGTATTTTCTTTTTGGCTAAATGAAACTTTCACTTATATACAGTAGTAGTACAATATTTATTTTGTATTCATTACAAGTCAAGAAACAGAACGAAAAAGTCATATTTTAGTTATAACTAATAAGAAATAGTTTTCATGTAAAACTTTATTAATTTCTTTTAATATTGCGTTATTTGTAAAGTAAACTTTCCTTATGCCAAACAGAGGTTTTCGGAAATGCAATACTGGAAACACATTTCGCTTATATATATATTGATACCTGCCCAATGCTAGGGTTTATAAGTAGGTATGGAATCTGCTCTCTGCGTAAGGCGCCAGCAATTGATGCTAGTTCTCAGTATTAGGGCGTAGGAATATGTTGACACTATTATCCGTAGGTCCAATTTACCAAATAAATTCACCTTCCTTGCGAGTTACCATAAGTCAGTTTTTATTTATGCTTAACAGGGTCACTTCTACATGTATACACGACACAACTCTCCCCCCCCCCCTTTTTATATATAGCTTACGTATTGCTTGACGCGGCGATTTGCGTCGTGGGGAGCACGATTCTTCACACTTGTTGTATGACTCTACTTATCTGACTCGAGGCGCTGGTCTTCTCTCGGCCGGCGACCTCTGGACCGCTTCTTCACTCGGTAGGCAGACTGGGACATTTGGGCTGCGACAGGTCCTCCCGGTTGGCATCTCGACGCCTTCTCGAACTCCTTCCTCCTGACTTCGATCCGCACTCCTCGATTCCCGTCGGCCGACTGCCATTTTCTCGGACTCTTCCCTCCCGCTTCGCTCAGCACTCCGCGTTTCACTACGACCGACTGCCCCGTTCCTTCCTCTCTGTCGTGGTTTTGTATGCGCGTTCGCCATATTGAACTCGCATTATCTCTGCACGTGGCCGGGCTGCTCGCCGCGTCCTTTGGGTCGTAAAACACGTGTTCGGCGCTTCGGCGCACGTGGGTCCGGCGTTGTCCCTCGATTCTGGCCTAGAAGTTTAAGTGTTTCGTCCTGCACGTGCGGGGACACTTGGTGGGTCCCTTGGTCGGCACACGTGTTTCTTCCCTTTTCTCCGGCTATCGCGTCGCTCACCTCATCTCTGCACGTGGCCGCACTGCTCACCGCGTCCCCTGGGTCGTAAAACACGTGTTCGGCGCTTCGGTTCTCTCACGTGGCGGAACACTTGGCAGCCTCTTGGTGGGTGCCTGTGGTTCTCCTGCCTCCGGATATCGTGCCGCTTTTATTCCAGCCCTCGCCAAAAGCTCTTATTGTTTATTGCGGTAGCCAGCCTGGGACAAACGCAGCCGATGGTGTGAGCTCGGCATCCCTTGTCAGCTGCGAAACGCAGCTGTGTCTGCCTTCCTCCGCATGTGGTCTCTACGCCACGTGTTCATTCCGCCGAGCCATCCTGGCGTCATTCTCCCCGCATGCCCACCAAACTCTTAGTATTTATTGCGGTCGTCTGCCTGCGAGTTTCGCCAGAGTGTGTCTTCTGATGAATAAATATCTTTAGAGACACGGGATGCGTCAATATATATATATAAATAAATGAAAACGCTACTTGTAATAACAGACGATCTACAGCAAAAGTTATGATGCTGAAAAATTAAAGAAATAAACAAAGAAAGAAGAACTACACTACACAGGAATATTATGTTATGCTGGGTTAAAAAAATTTTTAATGCTAATATTCCCCACACCACTTCATACACATGTCATTCCATAAACTTACGAATAGTGTTTTACACATAAGGAACAAATATTCTTACACATTTATTGACCACAGACATTAAAAAAAACGTACTAAAAACGAGCATATATGAACAGGTAAGCTAAATGAAACAAAGGATAGAAACTGCTGTGGGCCGAGGGGAACGGGAGAATATTTTCTGATGTGTTTGGTAATTACTGATAATATAAGCTTCAGTGAAAGCTTCTTATTACTGATTATAGATGAGCAATTTTTATAAATGTTTGGGAGTTTGTTCCAGAGCCAAACAGATTGAACATAAAAAGAACAGCAGTATAAATCTTATTTTTGGGAGGGAACGTTGAGGAGGGAAATATGTGGTCTTGTTTTAATACTATGGCGTGAAGGCATAGATAGAATACTGGATTGCAGATATTATGGCCGATGGTGCTTCATAAGTTTAGAAAAGAAGAAATAAGTTACCAATAATTCTTCTTCGTTTATATGTGAGTATATTCAATGAAATATGACATACACTTAAGAATTAGATAAAAGGAACATAAGTGTTAAAATAAAATATTGATATTGCCATCACTTTGAACAGAGGCGTCTGACCCACTTAATACACATCAGTTTACGAGGTCTACTATAGAAATGACTGTTTGCCTAAATCTGGCGGGAACAGGTTGATTTTTTCCCAAGATATGGCATACAAGTGGAGTAAGTATACAAAACTATTGGAAAAAGAGACTCTATGTAGAAACAATTGATATTTACGCTACTCCTGGCACGCAAAATTTTGTTAAACTTGGTTAGGTACATGGTTTCATTGATGTAGTAAAGTTATCGAAAATGTTCCTATGGCCGCTATTTAAAAAATTAGTGCCTGATCCGCTTAAAACATATCAGTTTACATGGATAACCGTAGCATTTATGGTTTGCTAAGTTTGGTAGCAATCAGGTATGTGTTTCCCAAAAACTGAGATGAAAAATTGATTATTTTCAGGTGACGCTTTCTTACAAAATGATGGACAAAAACAGACTACGTATTAGCATATTAAATGACCTTGGTAGATAATTTCAGCACACGAAGTTTGGTCGAATTTGGTCAGACAGTATGATATATATGTGTGTGTGTGTGTGTATATATATATGTATATATATATATATATATATATATATATACACATACACACTAATCTAAAATATTTATTTTTTCACCATATTAAAAATAAGGGGTTTTATCCACTTAAATTGCAAATGTTAGCATCGCCTATCAGTATACAAAGTAAGGTTGGAATTGGTTACATTTTATCGTATATATAGCATTGTAATCAAAATTTTTGTATGGTTGCAGTTTACATTAAGTTGTGACTGACTTAAAAAATATCAGTTTACCTGGCGTTTAGTAGTATTTCTTGTCAGCCAAATTTGGTATAGATCTGTTCGTTGTTTCCTGAGATAAGATACACAAACATTATTTTTTATTTGATGCTGTCTTACAAAATTATAGACAAAGGAAAGGAAGCTATTTGTAATGTACTAAATGCTTGTAGTTGACCCATTCAGCATAGAAATTTTTTAAATATATTTCTTAAGCGCTATGGTACACTACAATATTTTTTTGTATGGCCACCCTGTCGAAAATAAGAGTATGGCAACATGGCTTATCAGAGTATGGCAACATGGCTTATCATAGTATTAGTTACATGCGAAATTTGGCTGGAATATATTGTGGAGGTATTTCCTTTATTGCTATCTTCCAAAAGGGCAGACTAATATCAATATTAAATAGTTACAACGATAAACTGCCAAAATACGAAATTTGTTATAAATTGGTTAAATAGTTCCCGAGATGTGAAATGGCAAACTAAATATTAAAATGACCACCAATTTAAATATAATTGTATGTTACATAACTATAAAAGTCATACGTACTTACTAAGTAATATATGTGTACCGAGTTTGGCGAAATTTGGTTAACGGGTTCAAAACTATAATTTAATATAATATTATTATCAAAATTATAATGAAGTTCCCTTCGCTGACTAAAGCGTAGCAATGACAGTGTGATAAGAAATAGAGTGACATAATCGCTTTTAATAAAAATAAAAATAAATCTGATACGTAAATTGTGAAGGTCTTGAAAAATGTCAGCTAGCGAGGAGTTAATATCATTCTATACGACATCACAGTATTCCCAAATAAAGGATATTAATGTTGTTTACGGGACGAATTTTTGCTTATTAAGGTGAAATGTTCTCATGCCTCCATAAATGCATAAAGGCTGCTGAAAACTTTCTAACTTCAAGCATTAATATACTCAGACCATGTCAACTTCTCGTTGAGCACAAGGCCCAGATCTCGTACCGTTTTAGAAAACTGTGATGCACTTTAGATAAGTTTTACCTTCCTCAGAATTTTCGTGTTAACTGTAGAAATAAATTGATGTTTACCTACAAAGCTGGTCTGCTTTTTTTTTTCGTATTAAGATTAATGCTTTTTTCCTTCGACCATTTATATACTGAATACAAGTGTTTATTGAGCAAATATACAGGATGATTTCGAGCAATGGTGACAAACTGCAGGAGAAGATCCCTGAGCGGATAAGGAACAGAAAATGTAATATGGACATATGTTCGGAAATACATGGTTTCTATGCCAGAGACCATTTATTCATTCATCATTCCTGTACAGTACAATGCAGTGTACGGCATGCTGTCATGAGGCCACCGTTAGAAGAGGTATTCGAAGTTGCCTCCATGAATCTCTAAACATGCGCATACGTGCCGCAGCAGAGACTGCCGCACACGTTCAAATATGCCATCGTGCATTCGAATGGCATCACAGACAGCATGAATGCGTTGTTCCAGTTTCTACACGTCTGATATGAGCTCCGCATACACGACACCTTTCAGGTGCCCCAACATATACAAATATAAAGGGGTTGAGGTCCGGGGACCGGGCAAGCTACGCAACTGGAGCACCTCGTCCGATCCATCGACCGGGGAAGATGTTGTCGAAATGCCTCCTCACGGTAATGCGGAAGTGGGCTGAAGCACCATCTTGTAGCAGCCACATTACCCTTCATACCACCAAAGGCACCTCTTCCAGCAGGGTAGGCAGGGTTACTCGCAGGAAGTGCAGATATGCCTCGCCTGTGAGGCATTGTAGAAGGACGACTGGTCCGACGAGGCGTTCGTCAATAATCGCCACCAACAAATTGAGGCTGAGCAGGTGCTGATGGTTCGCTGCCACTATATCACGGGGATTTTGTGTAGCCCACAGATGGATGTTGTGGAGGTTGACGATACTGCCCCTCGTAAAGGTGACCTCATCTTTGAATAGGATGGATAACATAAATCCCAGCAATGTGGTGGCTTGTGCAACAACCTAGCGACAAAACCGTTCCCGCAGAGGAGAGTCCATCTAATCCCTGCACACGTTGTAAGTGATACGGGTAGTAGCGGTTCCACGCGGTCGTCTGGCTTACCCCTTGCTGGCGGGCCACCTGTCTGGTGCTGATACTAGGGTCATCTTCCACAATGTTAATCACATGTTCCTCCAAGGTTGGTTTACGTACGTAGCGCACCTACCATTCGTGGTTACCCATTCCCGTTAACGAGACTGTCTCACATAAACGGCGAAACACTGTTGCAAACATTTCATGGTGCGGTTGCTGTCGACGGGGATACTTATTCCGGTACAGACGTGCAACCTTCCACCCACTGCCATTTGCCTGTCCGTGTGTAAAAACCATGTCGGCCTGGTCCCGATAGGAATACCGAGCCATCGTGCCAGAGCACTGCACTACACTACACGCGTACACTCCAGAGTGAGTCGGAAACCATGTCGGCCTGGTCCCGATAGGAATACCGAGCCATCGTGCCAGAGCACTGCACTACACTACACGCGTACACTCCAGAGTGAGTCGGAAACCATGTCGGCCTGGTCCCGATAGGAATACCGAGCCATCGTGCCAGAGCACTGCACTACACTACACGCGTACACTCCAGAGTGAGTCGGAAACCATGTCGGCCTGGTCCCGATAGGAATACCGAGCCATCGTGCCAGAGCACTGCACTACACTACACGCGTACACTCCAGAGTGAGTCGGAAACCATGTCGGCCTGGTCCCGATAGGAATACCGAGCCATCGTGCCAGAGCACTGCACTACACTACACGCGTACACTCCAGAGTGAGTCGGAAACCATGTCGGCCTGGTCCCGATAGGAATACCGAGCCATCGTGCCAGAGCACTGCACTACACTACACGCGTACACTCCAGAGTGAGTCGGAAACCATGTCGGCCTGGTCCCGATAGGAATACCGAGCCATCGTGCCAGAGCACTGCACTACACTACACGCGTACACTCCAGAGTGAGTCGGAAACCATGTCGGCCTGGTCCCGATAGGAATACCGAGCCATCGTGCCAGAGCACTGCACTACACTACACGCGTACACTCCAGAGTGAGTCGGAAACCATGTCGGCCTGGTCCCGATAGGAATACCGAGCCATCGTGCCAGAGCACTGCACTACACTACACGCGTACACTCCAGAGTGAGTCGGAAACGGCCTCATGTAGAGATACGTGAGCGCGCCGCGGTCATGGGGAAAAGTATCACTCTCTAGCGAGGAACCCGTGAATTTCCAGACTTACGTCCATTATACCGTGTTCCTTGTCCTCTCAGGGACCGTATACTGCAGTGTGTCCCCGTTGCTCAAAATCACTCTATATAGTAACTGGAAGCGGCGCAGGTGACGTGGAAATGTAGAATTGTAAATTGTCTGCATACAGGGCCTAAGTGATAATTACATAAGGATAGGCAATGTGGTAAATAATTTATAAAAAGAGAATACAAGAGAGGATCTAACCCAGAAACTAAGGGTACTTCACTGAAAACACACTGATGACTCCCTTTAAGGTAAGATTTGAACCATTGCAAGACACTTTTAACGAATTTTAAAGGTCTACTTAATCTACTGACTTGAATGATTGGGAGAAGTCCAGAAGTATAAGGACGGTGATTTATTTGTTATCGATGCAATGCCTTATATCATCTGTTATTTTTGTCAAAGCTATGGTGGTACTAAGTCCAGGATGCAAATCGGAATGGTATTCGTTTAGAAAGTTCCATGAAGAGCAGTATGTAATAACTTGATCATGGACAATACATTCAACGGCTATAAAGACTGCTAAATAGTTCTGTGTTAACCAAAATGTGTGTAGCATTTGATATAATTTTTATAGTGTTTATATGTGAAGATTAATTTATTTTAATTAGCCATTCTCAGTTCGTGACAGGGAAAATTAAGAAAATTTAAGTTTCGTATTATTAAGTAATTTTTTCAATAATGCCAGGCAACTTATTAGACGTGGTGACTGTAGTCTCTGTGAAGAGCTATTTCCTTGTCTCGGTGACATTTCCGCTACTCTGATAATAAACGCCTGTGTTTCGCTTGTAAACAGATACGCTGGTCCAAAAAAAAAAACTATTATCAATGTAAAAAGGAGCTGCGCTCGCATAAAAGAGATTCGCAATAAAGCACTCTTCTATATAATGTACAAAATTCCGTACATATACCCTTCTCTTCACCACTCTCACTGAAAAATTCAATTGCGTATTCAGCGTTCATCAAAAAATATAGAGGGCACAAAAAATGTTCTCATATATTGTTAATTCTGTAGCAGTTTAATTATACAAGATCATATTTTTTTTCAGTGGTATTTTCAGAGAAATACCGTAGTCAATTTATTTATACAATAATACTGGCGTAAATAAAAAAAAATAATAAAACTTTTAGGAACCTCGCCGGTTTCAGTAAACGTTGCATTTCATTCAATTAAATATTCTTAGGCTACATTTTAACCTAATGAGTCAATCGCATATAAAGAGACGTATTGCTATTCCTTAAGGGCGCCTTCTGCCAAGGCACCCAAACAGTCGTACGCTTATAATTTAAAATAATATTCATTGTGTTAGACTGGTGTCTGCTTATAAGTAGCGTTCCGAACGCCAGTTTTCGTTTCCGATTTCTATCACTAATGTGTATTTTTTTAATGTGAAGAAGCGCTTACACGAGTAATTATTTAGGTATGAAACTTCAGATAGAGGCTGCTTAACACAGAGTAGAGACATTCAGCATACTCTGTCTTTACTACTACACCACAAAATGATAGCGCGAGCACTATGAGGCAAATCGGCAAGAGCACCTGGCTAGCACCTAACTACATCCTTACAAATTTTGTCTATTTCTTCGACAACTGTTCGATTGAGAGAGTTACATGAAGGCCACGTTTTTTGGTCCATTAATGTACTCATGATTATGATGTCATTCAAAGCAATAAACCCGCAAGTGTTACACACATTTGTTGAATGATAATAACATGGCACCCCCTATTTTATATATGAATGAGGATGACCTTACCCAGCAAACGTTTGCAGATTTCGGATCAAGATTCAAGACAAGCATCCACCGAATTGTCCTTTAATCTCCAGTAGGTTTCATAATTTTGAATCAAAACTATTTTAAATGTCGATTTTCAACGGCGCACCTTCCTATCGAATTACTGTAAAACATAGGTTGTATAAGTTAATGTTTTATGTCTCAATTTGAATAGAACATCACCTCAGAGCGTTTTTTTTGTACCTGTAGTTCAGGGACAACCTGTATATTAGTGGTGAATGGTTTCGGTTGCTGTCTATTGTGTTTACAACAAAACACGAGTAGGCCTAACAGTAACGTAGTTATAATTCCACACCGCACTATTTGTTCGTCGCATTAAGCCTGCTTGTCATCACTACAAGGCATTGTTTATTTAACGTAAAAGGAAGATACACAATTATCAGAAAGAAGGTACTGACCTAGGCTTTTAAAAATGTTCATTGGCTATCCAACTCTGGAAACGAACTACACTGGTAGTCTCTGAGTTCTCAATATTACATGAAAAATACTTACAATAATATAACAATTGAAATTCGAAACACGTACGAAAAGAACTTTAGTTTTATTAATGGACATTAGTTGTATTTGTGGCTTACCACAGAAAATGTTGATAACTAGCTCTATTCGTAAAAAAAAATGTTTAAATGCATATTTACAGAACTAATGTTTTCGCAGAGTCATCTTGCGCTAACTGTGAAATATTCCGTATTACTACCACTCGGCTGTTCACGTCTGACCGAAGTGATGCAAATTATTGATGATGTTATTCGGAAGCAGGACTTCGGGTGACGGCCGGAAGCCGTTTGCAGTATGCATATTTGATTCATTCCCACTCAGCAAAAATCAACTGCGCATCCGCCCGGAATAAGCAAAAAAAAATTGGTGCAGGGTAGGGGCGTGTTTGAAATTCGCACTCGCGCAAGCGATGACCTGAAAACTGGGTGGAGCTCCGCGTGCCGACGCAAATATAAAACCAGCGCACGTTCCCTCATGAATATGCACGAGCTGTGGGCGCGCATTTTTCAATGGGAATCTGAATAACATCGCTCATGTCCGGTTTAATCAGCGGCTGAAAAGTAGCGCTGTGCCACTGTCTTTCAGCCTCCCTCCACGGCAAATCGTGTTCGAATTCCTCGGGTTTCTTCCACTTTCCTCACCCTTGCGTTTTGTGGGGCCCGCGGTGGTGGGGTGGTTAGACTACTAGCCTCCCACCCAGTCGAACAGGGTTCGATTCTCGGCAGTGTAGCCCTCGGATTTTCACATGTGGGAATCGTGCCAGTCGATGCCGCTGGTCGGCGGGTTTTCTCGGGGATCTTCCGTGTCCCCCGCCTTTGCATTCTGGCACTGATCCATAGTCACCTCACATTAACCTAATTGGCTCTCAAGATCTCGATGCTAATGGCCACCAAAATCTCTTCACTCATTTGCGTTCCGTGGCTGCTGTCTTCACTTCACTTCGTTGGTGTTCGCGTGGTGACTGCGTAAACTCAACCGCTTCGCTGAACGAACCAACACGAAACGCTTTAGCGTACGCAGTTGCAGCTGCCATATTTGTGAGTGAAATGCGCAACTTTCTAACAACAAAGCAAGACGGCGTTTGGCCTAATCAACGACAGACTTGCCATATCAGCTAGCCGGGCCAGTAAGGAATCAAGCGCGGTGTGAATCGCCCAACCAGACACAATGCTTGCTTCCAGAGCATCATGCAGCCAATCAGTGTATATTTACGCCCAGATCAAAGGGTACCGCAACTCTTATCCGCTTTGCCACAACCCCCTATTCTGTGACTCGGTATATGCGAGAGTAAACAGGATGTATCCAAACGATTGCAACAAACTTTGTGAGGTGATTCCTGGGATCAAAACAAGCAAAAATGTTCCCATGAACATATGTCCTACAAAGCGTTTTTATTGTACTATAGGCGTTTCACATTTCGGTAACATGTATCACTATTGTCACTTACTGTGTAGTTATGTTTGGTTTGGAGACGAATGTTCCACCCCACGAATGCATCACGACACAAGAGTTTACATAGTTTTTGAAATGGCACGTCACGAGCAAAATTAGTTTCCCGTACTAGTGTATATTAACGTTATCAGCAGACGTGTATAGTACAGGAGTGAAGTGACAGTTCCGCGAGTGTAGCAAGTAGTGAACGGAGTAGCAGGACAAGTGGCAGATCGCGTGTGAAACATGGTTCTTCGCTGCTCATGGCTGACACTTCGAGCATCGCCTGTGATGTGGGCAATGTACGTCTTGTAACTTAATAACAATGCGTTGTAGAAATTATATTCACAGGAACATTTTTGCTTGTTTTCATCCCAGGAATCACCTCCCGTAGTTTGTTACAATAGTTTTGGTACACTCTGTATACGTTAGCTGCAACTAGTGATTAAAAAAATGTAGAGTAGAGCGATTTAGGTGGCTCCTTACATAGAGGTCTTGAGAGCCTATGTGAGTGAAGTGGTGTGAATATGGAGCATTGTCGGAACGTAAGGGCGGGGGAAACGGGAGATCCCCGAGAAAACCCGCCTACCAGCGGCATCGTCCGGCATGATTCCCACTTGCGAAAATTCGAGATCGACCCACAGGGAATCTAACCCGGTTCGCTTACGCTGGAGATGGGTAGTCTGACCACTACACCACCACGGCCCCGATTAAAAAAATTAAGAGTTCTTTCGGTGTTCGTCTAAATTATTTTGCAGTTAGGTGACAAAAGAGGTAAGGTAACAAAATGTGCCAGGTAACAAAAGAGACTACTTAAGTCCGTACTCACTGGGACAGCAACCAAAAGACTATTACAGAGATCCGTGCACGTAGAAGACTCTGATTGTAGGGCACTGAACTTGTGAGTGTTATTCTGGTATTACGCTATAAATTAATGAAAGAAAACTGAAAACGCTATTGTTTTATATTTTATGTCGTTACTTGGGTATCGTGTAATAATTCATTGTAAGAAAGACTAACAGGTCTTATACAACGTGTTTCTAAAACATGGGAATACACTTCGGCAGTGTATTCCTGCCAACAATATGTAACTAAAATGTAACTGCCACTTTTCTCGTCAAGTGATTATTATGGGAGCTGTGCGCCCCTGAAAAGGCATTATTTAAATTGCATTGCTCTGTATTGTGGTTTGCCTACCTCGTATGCAACATATGATCTGTTTTGAATGTTCAATATTATTTATTTCACAACCTGAGAGTGATCCGACAAGACGACCTTTTTTATTAATTTAGACGTGCTGATTCACAGTCTGTCTTTAACAACTGTTTCAGCATAGTGTTACAAAGTTTGATGCAAACATAGGGTACCGACAGTCATTTCCAAAAGCAAGGGGGGATTATTTTAACGACAGCATTTTTAGAGGTGTAAGATTTCCTTTACACAAAATACCATTCACCGATTTGTTGCTTTTCCACAAGCAGATTCTGATATTTTCAATTAAAAGAATTTTAAAATTCAAATTTTGGGGGCCTATATCTCTCTTTAAAATTAATTTAGGGGATAAGTTGTAAATACATTTTCATCTTATATTATCCTAAGGAATTTCCTGCCAAAGTTTGTACCCATGTTTTAGAAACACATGGTATATGTCCTCTACATACACGTGGCACACAAGGGAAGCTCCAGTCGGCATAACAACCGCGCGGCACGGGACATATACACGAGTTACGCAGGCGGCGACCTAACTAAATGTTTTTTTTTTTCATTCTGTAAAACATTCTGTTGTAATTTCTTTCAGCGTTGGAGTGAATCGCGTTTGGATAAGGCATTGAGAAGGCTGAGTATTAAAAAATAGTTTCTAGGCAGTATTTGGAATCACTATTCAGATTAAAAAATTACAAACCAATTCATTAAAAAAATTACAGATTTAACTCTACAACTTTTGTAATAAAGTGAACAAATCAAAGTTTAGCGATTTTTAAGACAAACAAATAACTGTTAACCTTAGTAACGAAACTATTTACATTACAAATAAGAAACTATTATCTAAGTCACGACACATGAAACGCATTTTTACCTGAAGTGTGCCACAAATTTTCCTAGGGATAGGTGGTGAAGTAAATACATTTAAAAATAAAGTTATATATTCATTTCTCGACCTAATATTATTCTTATGGGAGATATGAGCCTTCTAAAATGATAAACATAAATGCTTGTAACACAAAAATCTGAAACTATTATACCTGCGAGAAAGAAGATAGATAATGGCTGAAACGTAATATTGTTAATATTATCCCCCGTCATTATCAAAATAGGGGTTGCGATTTTCTTATCGCGTGAAACGTTGTACCCCTGGGAATTTATTGTAGTATATAAAAATAATTTAATCTCCATGTTCAAATTAACAAATAGACCATAATGTTGCAACACCCTTACACACACTGTTTGCGAGAAAACATCCCGCCAGGATGCGTCACTGCGCGTGTTGCTTTCGTATAGCTGCGAGTACATGTCCTTTCGCCCATGCTACCCACTCACTTAACTTTATTGTATTTGCACATTATTACTTGGTGTTTCTGGTACCCTATCACTGAATTCCTCTTTGCACAAACTTTAAGAAGCTGTTCAAATAAATGTATGTTTCCAGGGGAAAAATCATATGTGGTTTAATTATTTCTCGCCATGCAAGTATTATGAACCGTCACTTTGCCTCAAATTACTTGCCCCGGTACGTTATTTAATTTATCGAAAACAGCATTTCGTTATCTGCAACCATTTCAGGAATTTTGGGGGTGTCCACGTATGGCGAACCAACCTGTATATAGTACTTAGTAAGGTCACCTGACTTTTATAGTTTTCGACCACGCCAGAAACTTGCTATAAAAATGGTGGCCATTTTATTATTTAGAGTGATATGTTATAATATCGGGTACCAGTCAACCGATTTAAGCCTAACTTTGTATGCTCACAGGGCATCGTGTAATCATTAAATTTTGAATAAATAAAGTTTTTATGTCATATTTTGGTAAACTATTAATCGATTCCTACCAAATTTGGTAAACACTTAGTACTGCGGCAGGTTATATTAAATTATATGTTTTAGATATTCCAGTCACTTATTTTCAAAATGATAACCATATAGTCATTTTTAATTATAATGCTATCGTCGAAAACTTGTAATCAATTCCAAACATAACTTTGTGTGCTGGCATTAGATAATATAACTATCAACTGTATCTACACAAAAAATCTTTTGTCCACCATTTTGTAAGATAGTGCCACACAAATAAATTAAGTTTTATTTAATTTCTTGGGAAACAATTGACAGATTCCTGTCAAATTTGACAAACAAGTAATACTCCGGCAGATTATCTAAAATAGTACTGTTTTAGTACATCGAGCTGTTATTTCCAAAATGGTGGACGTATAGCCATTTTAGCTTAGTAGGATATATAGTCGAGACCACGTAATAAATTCCAAATTTCCTTTGTATACTGGAAATAGATATTACAACTATCAACAGTACCTACACGAAGCAACTTTTTTCCGCCTTGTGTAAGATAGCACCATATGAAACAGTTATGTTTTTATGTGGTATCTTGGGAAAGAATTAACCGATTCTTACCAAATTTGGCAAACAATCAGTACTGCGAAAGATTATGTAAAATTTTATGTTTAAAATAAGTCAGACACTTTTTTTCGAAATGGCAGAAACAAACCTATTATAGTTTAGTTTACTTTATCTTCATAACCATGTAATCAATACAAAAAAAATTTGTATGTTATCAGCTTATATTACAACTATCAAATGCGTATACGCGGAGAATCTTTTGTCCGCCAATTTGTAAGATGTGCCACATGGATAAAATAAAATTTTTATTTAATATCTGGGGAAACAATTGACAGTGTCCTACCAATATTGCCAACTAATTTGCACTACGGCAGGTGATGTAAACTGCTATGTTTTAGGTAAATGAGGCGCTTATTTTCAAAACAGTGGCTATATAAATATTTTGGCTCAGTAAATTTTATTAATGAAATTAATTCAAACCTAAATTTGTAAGCTGGCAATATATATTATAAACATTAATTTGTCTATATAGACCCTTATTTCCCTTCCATTTTGTTAGTTAGTCGCACAATAAGTTTTTATGTCATATCTCGGGATATAATCAACATATTCATACCACATTTGGCGAAGAAGTTGAAATATAGTAGGCCATATAATATAATATTATTTTTTAAGCATGACAGACACTTATTTTCAGAATGGTGACTACAAAATAATTTTTGTTTAGTGTGCTATATATATGATGCCGATATGAGCCCAGCGAAAAAGTCACTAAATTGGAAGGTACCCCCCTTCGGCTGTAAGTGACTTTTTGAAGTTGATTTCGTCACTAAATGAAAATTGATTTCGTCACTAAATGATTTCGTCACTAAATGAAATTTGATTTCGTCACTAAATGATCTTGATGGAAATGCCGTTCCGAGCTGCGAAAAAAGAATTAAAAGCGAGAAATTTTTTTGATTTAAAGAATTTAAAATGTATATTAAATGAGTATGAATGCAATTGAAAATAAACTGATGTCAAATAATACGAAGACGACCAAGGCAATGAAAAAGGCTACTGCAACTGGTAATGTTTGGAATGAATATAAATTTAAGCTTGATGTTTTTATGAAAAGAAATAAGAAGAAACCTCAAACGCCATTTGTCAAGTGTGAAACTTGTAACCACTATTACAAACCATATCTAATAAAAAGTCACTTGAGAAGTAGATTGCACAAAGGTTTTTGTACCAGTGCAAGAACCTACGAATACATGGAAATTTTTTTAAATACCGCAAAGTCTAATATCACAACAGAAGTTACCAAGAGATAAACAAGTTCAGTGTGAGGCTTGTAACCACTATTACAAACCATCTCTCATAAAAAGTCACTTGAAGAGCAAAGTACACAAATACACACTCAGATTCAGCGTAGAAGAAATTGAAAATGCCTTTAAAAGTAGGATCAAGACTTATGCTGTAAATAATGTAAATGTATACAAAGACCCAAATCATTTCCTAAACGATATAAAAGGAGCTGTGACCAGCATAATTAATAAACATTTAAAATCAATGGACCTCAAAGTGAACATGAAGTTTGTCGCTGAGTACAAAAGAGGAACTGGTGACAATATCGAATATGTAGAACACTCTTTTAAAACCAAGAACGAAATTATACTGAAATCAACCAATCTATAAAAATATTATACCGATAGCATATTGAAAATCATAGCTGAGATGGGTGCATTTGAAGCAAATGGCTCTCATTGGGTGCTCAATAGGATATTCAAACTAGAGGTGCGAATAAATAAATGTGTTCCATTTAAGAGCAGCTCTTATGTTGATATTCCAGACAAAATCAACGCCAAGAAAACCATAATTAATGTTAAGAACAATGATCAAAAAACCTTTTTGTGGTATATTCTATCAGCACTACATCCAGCCCAAAAGGATCCTCAAAGAGTGAGCAAGTATTTGGATCATGAACATGAGTTTGACGAAGCACTTAAGGGTTTGGAATTTCCTATGAAATTGGATAGCATACCAACATTTGAGAAAATAAGTGGACTATCAATTAATGTATATGCATATGAAGAAAAATAAAACAAGGACAATAAGGAATATATAATCTATCCATTAAAAATAACAAAAAATAAGGTGGATAAGCATATTAATCAGCTCTACATCAAAGATGAAAAGAATTACCACTACTGCTGGATGAAAAGTGTTTCGAGACTTATTGTATCACAGTTGACAAAGCATGGTCATAAAATAGACACATGTGATAGATGCTTGCAACACTTCTACTCTGAAAGCAAGCTAAATGCTCACGAAGGAGACTGCCGAGATCATGATGGAATAAGAGTCGAACTTCCACATAAAAAAATAACACACTAAGGTTCAAGAACAAAAACTATTCTTTGAGAGTTCCTTTTGATATATATGCCGATTTTGAGTGTTTATTAACAAAAATCTAAACTTGCCAACCAAATCCCGACGACTCCTACACGAAGCCGTACCAAAAACACGAGCCTATTAGTTTCAATTACTATATAAAATATGAACACGAATACTATAAGGCACCAGTAACTTATGAAGGATCTGATGCATCTAGGGTATTCGTCAAGATGTTAACGGAGGAAGCAAAGGCAATGGGAGATGTCTACAAAAACGAAAAACCCATCATTCCCTTGACCAAGAAAGAACAAATTGGTTATGATACAGCCACCCATTGCCATATATGTGAAAAGACTTTGGATGGAGACTCTGTGAGAGACCATGACCACCTTACAGGTAGATTTAGAGGAGCTGCACACAACGACTGTAACTTATCCTATAGAAATCCATGTTTTGTTCCTGTGTTTATACACAATCTATCTGAATATGACACACATTTATTTGTAAAGGAGCTGGGCATCGATGAAAATAAAATTTACCTAATTCCCAACGATGAAGAAAAATATATTTCTTTCACTAAACATGTATGTGAGGGCGTAAATCTAAGATTTATTGACTCATTTAAATTTATGGCTAGCAGCATCGATAAGCTCTCTAGCAATCCTTCCACAAGTNCAATCTTTCCAGAAGTCAATTCCGGGAAACGAGTAAGCATTTTTCCAATGAACTTCTAGATCTTGTTATAAGGAAAGGCGTTTATCCATATTACTACATGGATAGTGCTGAAAAATTTAGTGATACAACACGGCCTAATAATAGTNTGAAAAATTTAGTGAGACAACACTGCCTAATAAGAATGCATTTTACAACAAACTCAACAAATGTGATATTTCAGATGAGGACTACGAGTTTGCAATAAAGGTGTGGGAATCTTTCAACTTCAAATCCTTGGGAGAGTATACTCAGTTGTATAACAAAACAGATGTATTGATATTGGCTGATATTATAGAAAACTTTAGAGATGTATGTCTCAAGACATATAAGCTAGATCCTGCATGGTATTTCACAGCACCAGGGCTAGCGTGGGATGCAATGCTCAAACATACTAAAACAGAACTACAACTACTAACGGATTACAACATGATTTTGATTATTGAAAAAGGCATTCGTGGTGGAATATCACAATGTTGCAAGAGGTATGCCAAAGCCAATAATAAATACATGAATGATTATGATGCCAAAGTTGAAGCCTCTTATCTGTTATACCTGGATGTCAATAACTTATATGGATAGGCTATGAGTCAGTATTTACCTTACGGTAGTTTTAAGTGGAGAAATACAAAAATAGATGTGACAAAAATTCGAGATGATGCCACAAAAGGCTATATATTGGAAGTTGATTTGGAGTATCCACATGAACTACACGACCTCCACAAAGATCTACCACTGGCTCCAGAGAACAGAATACCTGAAGGTTCAAAAATGCCTAAATTATTTACTACCCTATATGACAAAGAAAGATATGTACTGCACTACGTAAATCTTAAGCTATATCTGTCCCTCGGAATATAGTTGAAGAAGATCCATAGAGTTCTGGAGTTTGACCAATCAGACTGGCTCAAGTCCTATATTGATCTAAATACAAATATGCGAACGAAGGCATCTACTGATTTTGAAAAAGACTTCTATAAACTAATGAACAACTCTGTATTTTGCAAAACAATGGAGAACATTAGAAACAGAATGGATAAACGGTTGTGCACAAGCAGCAAGCAAGTGTATAAATTAGTGGCTAAACCAAATTTTAAAGATAGACCAATATTTACTGACTCTTTGGTCGCAGTTCACATGAATAAAACAAAGCTCTGTTTTAACAAGCCCATTTATGTTGGAATGAGCATACTTGACTTGTCAAAGACCTTAATGTACGATTTTCACTATAATGTGATGAAACCAAAGTTTGGGGAAAATATTGAACTGTGTAATCAAGATACTGACTCGTACATATATTGTATAAAAACACCAGACTTCTACAGTGACATGAAAGAAATGATCGATCATTTTGATACAAGTGATTATCCAAAAAATAATAGATATAACATTACACAAATAAATAAGAAAATTAAAGGCAAAATGAAAGATGAATGTGATGGAAAAATAATGGAAAAATTTATAGGTTTAAAAGTCAAAATGTATGCCTTAAATGTGGAAGGTTATGTAAAGAAAAGAGCAAAGGGTGTGAAAAATACTGTAGTCAGGAATGAGATAAGTTTTGATGACTACAAAATACAAAAAGTGCTTGTTTGGAATAGAAGTGTTGTACAAAAGGATGAATCTCATAAGATCTAATAAACATTAACTGTTTACAATACAGTTGAGAAAAAAAGCATTAAGTTCCGATGATGAAAAAATATTTATTCTTAAAGATGGTATTAATACACTACCATGGGGCACTACAAAATTGAAAAGAGTGAGACTATGAAATATATATATGATCACCACCTTTAATAATGTTTGTCAGACTGCATGGACTGATGCTGTATTCATGTATGTCATTCATATTTCGTTTTTAATTATTGAATCTTTAAAATACATTTTTAAATGGGAAATGGCCCNAATTAATAACCATACATGTTTGCGCACTAGTTAGCTTCAGTGATTCTTTCACTTTTAACATCATAAATTAGGTTTCTTTGGCTTATTAGCACCACATTGCAAATAGTTGTAGCTTCGATTGGCTTATTAAAATCAACTGTAAGTTTCAGATTAGTTCAATCCTTTACAATAGAGGTTGTTCTGTAAGAACAATCAATAATATACAATGGTCTCCTAGAAACAAATGCATCGGGATTATAATATAGTTCATAGTTACAGTACGGAATATCTAGATTGGTCTTTGAATTTCTAAAATCATTGTAGGCAATGTACATCTTATCGAAAATTTTATCCTCGATATCCAGGTTCCAATTCTCTTTAGGGAACACTTCATTCCTTCCATTCTAAATAGAAATATTTTTAACATGACTATGGTCAAAAATGGAACCATGTTTGTCTTGATCAGCATTTTCTTTTCTATTTAGCTGAAAGCCAACAATGACAGAGTCAGGCATATCGAATTGGATTGAATTGAACTGAAACTTTATATCAAACTGGAATGTGTTTGCACCAGTAGGTACAGGTTTTTCAAGACATTGCCAATAATTGAAACCAATGGGAATTTTGTGTTGTTTGAATAGTTTTACTTTAATATCGTCTCCATAATTAGATTCGTATTCAACAATTGGCCACAGGATTTCCATTTTCTCAATAACAATTTTACCAGCATCTGGAATAATATCAGCAGCTCCATTTTGCGTTTTATGCCTTCTGTAAATAGAAACATCATCATGAGAATTTCGAATGAATGTAATCTTGTACCCGCCTTTCCAGAATATTTCATTACAATCCCTCATAAACCCAAACAAATATCTTAATGGATAGACAAGTTCATTATATCCATCTGCCTTAAAATATTTGCCTTTTCCTACCCCTGCTAGTTGCAAGTACGGTGATTCTGATTCTGAGCTAAGCAATGCATGCATCATAGTCGAAGTGATGCCACGATTGCCAATACTTTCAATTATATTTCCATGCTTAGAGATCTCTACTCTTGAGAACTGGAATGGGAAGAAATTCTCACAAAGGTCAATAGTTGAAGTTTTTTCATAACCCGCATTTGTATCTCTTTTAGTTAACTTATACTGTTGGTACACATAAGCCTCATTCGGATGTGTAAATGCATCGCCAACAGGAATATCAAACTCAATGCGCTTGTTGTATTCATTGAAATTGTTTTTTGTCTGGTCGTTTGGTGGAAACGACTGATGTTCATAGCTTTCAATTTTTTGCATTATTATATTAAAAAATGGTTTTTTTTTTTAAACAACCACATTTTCCTTATCAACCCAAGAATTATGACAACTATCAAAACCCAACCATTTAACAAGAAGCTCATTTCCTTGCCTTTGTAAAACTTTCTCGACTAAGTAGTCTTAATCATACTGGGCTTAAGCAGCTCTGGTTCATAAACTATACCCTTGATGGACTCACTTTACAAATCTTTTATTTTGTATGTTATCGGGTGCGTGTACAATATGTCACATACCTTGAATACTTCAGTGGACCAGTTTGGTGTAAACCCCTTTTCAAACAGACCTTTACTTTTATTTATACGGACTTTATCTCCTATTGCAAACCGTGCTTTAGCAATTTTTCTTTCTCCACCATACATGTTGATTAGAATAGACCTTTCATTCTTTGTGCTTACATTGGCAGGTTTCATCCTGATTGTGCTGTGAACAGTGTTATTGTATTCACTTTTTAATTTAGGCAATATATCCACCCATTTATAGCTTCCCTGCACAGTAAATATCTTCCACATTTTCTACTTCAATGTTCTGTTAAATCTTTCTACAACACTGGCTTTCTTTCCGCTTTATGTTGGATAGTGTGTTATGTTGTTATTGACCATTAATCTTCACCTTAGTCTGTTTGTAAATGCATAGGGCTGCGGCCATTCAAAATAGTTTTAAATGCTAAAGTAACATTTTCACCTGTTTTATCTTTGACAGGTATTGTCCATGCATACTTCGAAAAAACATTAATCACAGTCAACATATACTTAAACCCCTTGTTAAGTCTGTGTATACCTTTTAATGACCGAGTCCATCTCAACCAAGTCAGCCTGCCAGAGATCGTCGATTCCAAAAGATAGAACAGTCCTCCTGGGGGAATTTTTTCGCATTGTTTTATGAATTTAATTTGCAATATCGTCTTTTATACTCCTACCTGTGAACATTGACTTATTGGTACCACAAAATCTACCAACATATTTAATTCTTGCATTATTTGTAAGTTCATATGAAACCTTATCACTTAGTGTATGCTTCCTACACTTGAGAGAGTACACATTTAAGTTATCAATGTTCATTTTATATATACATATAATAATTTATTACCGAAGAACAAGCTAAAACGAATATTGAGAGAAGAAAATAACTAATTGAAAAGTTTAAGGCCTTCCAGAAACTACATAAAGACGAGTATGATAAAAATAAAAGACAGGAACAAGTTTGATAGATGCGATATAGGACTTGGGACAAAAAGTTGAGCACGTAACAAACGAGAATAAGAACCTAATCAAGGAATTTGTTCCAATTGCTGTAAAGGATTTGGACTACCCATGAACGCCTACGGAAACTTCATTTGAGAGGAATCTGTTTGGTAAAGCAGATACCGGTGACAATGGCATTGAACGTTATGACGATGACGTTGAACTCTATGACGATGGCGTTGAGGCGTTTGAGCATTTCAAAAACGATTTTGTACCGTTAACTAACTATAAAACAACATTTATTGGGGATAAAGTGACTGAATTCTTAAATAACTTTAATGACCATGTTTTGGACTAAGGCCTGATGGAAGCAAAAGGTATATTGGCGATAGAGAAGTAATATTAAACCATGACCGACTTACTGTAAAAGTNTGAAACTGCTAACTCGTAAGGATGTATCAGAAAGTGACTACACTGCAACTGACTATGAAAACTATAGTCATATCCTAACAGATACAAATGCAGTTTTTCAAAAGAATGACCCCAACTCGGGAACACCAAAATCAAGCAAGGGCGATAAATGGAAAACTATCGTTAAACCAGTCTACGATATGTTAAAGAAAAACCTCAACTCTTCTCGTACAGGAACAGGTATAAAGACATATACAGGTTATCCCAAAGAATACATATGGATGGATGATGTTAGGAAGCTCATTGATAGGCTTCTCGTTATTTATGGCGAAGAGAATGCTGGAAATGATAACTATTACAATGAGAAGGTCGGAATAATGGATATGCTCAACAGCAAGTTTAGTGACTTTGTTGTGAATAATCCAAAAGGTATACCATACCTGATACGAATGTTGAACACAATACCCCCTTCTTTCTGGGAGTCGGAGCATCATGGAAAGGGATTACTCAATGATATAATAAATTTTCTACCTTTTGAGTTGCATGCACCAGTATAAAATCCTAGGTCCAGGTACCAGACTAAAAGAGAGACTTGAGAGAGGTGATAAACCTGTTAATCCATTAGATGAAGCTGCAATGGAGCATGATATAGCTTATCATCACCATAAAGATCTAGGTGATAGACACATAGCTGATAAGGAACTGGAAAAGAAGGCATTCAAAAGATTGTTAAGCTCAGATGATTATCTCAATGAGAGATTGTCGGCTGGTGTTGCTGGATCTGCAATGTATATTAAATGTAAGCTGGGCTGGGGAATTAAAATAAAATTTGAAAAATATTAGGTATAATAAATGAAAGTAAAAAACATCGCATTTCAAGTTTCTAGCGAGGAGCTGGAGGGTTTGAATATTGATTTTTTCCTGACGAAAGAACAACTGGAACGAAAAAACAAGATATTGAAGGAAGGCAAAAGTATGACTATCACAATCTCAACTCCACAACTTAAGAAAATGTCTAAGGAAATGAAGACTGGAAATGGTTTGACATCTCACAAGGGGGGATTTTTACCTTTGATTTTTGCAGTATTGGGAGATCTAGGGGCATTGGCAGGAGGTTCCTCATCTATAGCTACATCAGTTATTAATTCTAAGAAGAGAGACCAGGAATGGGAAGAACAAAATAGACATAATTTAGCCATGGAAAAACAAGGTTAAGGGGTTAAGAATGCCAAAAAAAAAAAAAATTAAGTAACTCCACTCAGTAACTTTGATATTGATATAATGGTTATGAAATTAAACATATACAATTTTGTAGGTGTATTTATGATTGATAAGCTGCCTAACACGCCACTCGATAAGGAATGTGGGATTGTTAACCTAGATGTTTCAAATAACTCTGGAACACACTGGGTATGCTACTGGAAGATCCACCCCGGGAATTGATATCGTATCTCGGGGGTAATATTATTTACAACGATAGCAGAATTCAAAATTTCCACCAAGTAATTTGTGGCCATTTGTGTGTAATTGTGCTTAATCACTTTTCACATAATTTTAAATTTCCAAAAAATTATTTTACTATTAATAAACGATGGATATATGTGGAAATGCATTAATTACCTCTTGGATTGAAAATCAAATTAAAGAACACCAGGATAATGATACAACTACTGAAAAGATCGCTCCTAATGATTATGTTTCCCACCCACAGTTCAGTGACTTTATAACCACACTGACAAGAAATAAAAGATCCTTGGATAAAGCCTTTCTTACCTACTTGGAAGAAGATAATAATATAGATTTTGAGAACAAAAGGCTTAGAAACGTGGGAAATCCTATTGCTTCTAATGATGCGGTCAATTTAGAGTACTATCAGTCTAACAGAATTGAAATTTTTCTTTTAGTCGGGAAATACAGTTCAAAGGACAAATTATTTTACCTGGGTAATAATTAAACACAATACCTTTTTATGAGAAGTGGAAGAGTAATTGAGATAATAATGAAACCAGAGGATTATAAAGGAATGATCAAATTATACCATAATTTAAAAAGCATTGACAAACATAAACTTTTCGATGTCGAGCCTGATGATAAGATATTTTTTTTAATTCCAAAAGCTTTCAGTGTACCTGAAGACACGGTTGTGTTTTTTGAAATAGTTATTGTATATAAATACATTTAAAAAAAGAGCAGAGTCTGTTAGTTTTTAATGGAAATTTTTCCATTAAAAGCAAAGAAAAATGTGCTAATAATCTAAGGATTTGAAAAGTCTTTAATTTTATTACGGAACTTACAATTATTCAACTTACGAGTTGTGTCTATTGTAACCAAACCATATTCTTTATCCCAACATGTTGAACAAGTCTCCCTAAATTTCTCAAATGGGACATCGCCACCAACTAAATCGCTATGAATATGTTTATGATTTGTATCCTCTTGTCTGAATATGCAAAGAAAATTGTCATTGTCTCTTAAAGGTGATTAGGCACTTTTGAGTATGTCTGAGCTAAATAGAAACTATCAATATCTTTGTGCCTACCGCGAGTGAAGAAATCTCTTACTTTGTCCTGATTTTCAAGTATGACATCATCAAAAACAACAACAGAGTCATTACAACAGTCATCCACGGTAACCATTTCTTTATTTGTAGGGAAGAAGTATGTTATTGGTTCAGATATTTTTTTTGCTGCTACCTCTGTATTTTCCTTTGAAGCTACATATTTAGGTTGGTTCAGACTTTTTGAACACACATATAAATAACCATCCTGGGGAATATATAAAATTATCTATCTAAGTGTGGTTTTTCCGCAATTACTAGGACCCACTATCAAACATTTAATATTATTAGGCATTAATTCTCCATGACGTTTTGTCTGGTATCCTTATTTTAATATCCCAGTTTACCTGTTTCATGTTTCTTGGATTATTCATTAATTTAATATATTTTTTTTGTTTGTAATAAATGAGTAAAGTATTCAAGCTAACATTTAACAAATCAGTGTTAAAGAAAAGACTGCATTATCCTTTAGAGATAGAGGAGCACTCAGTGTTTTTAATTAAGTTCTATACTGCATACCTAACTCCTAACATTACCCCTGTGAAAAATAGACTCTATTTTAAAAACATGGTTGGTATGGAAACATCAGTTGAAATTCCAGTTGGCCAATATAGTTTAAAAGATCTTGTAAAAACTATAAAGACAATTCCCCCATTTGAAGTAGTTCCAATGGGTGGGGGAGAAAATAATAGCATATCCCTCGAGTTGGATAAGACAACAAACAGGGTGAAAGTAAAATGTGTGTTTGATTTACAGTTTGGAAAATGGGGTTCGATAGGAGAACTTTTGGGTTTCACAGAAAATAAAATCCTGAAATCAAATGAGTTCCATTTTGGAAATACAATTCCAAAATTTGTTCCCTTTGAAACAATAAATATACACTGTAATCTAGCTAATGGGATGATATTAAAACATGATGAATATAACCACAGAGAAACTAGCATAATTACTACATTTAAACCAAGGACGACATTTGGATTTGGTGATACGATCCATTACGAGCCTGCCTATCCCTTATTTTTTCCCGTGCAAACAACTCAAGTAAAGGAAATAATAGTTGAAATGAAGGATGACAAAGGTAAGTTAATAAATTTTGATTCTTCAGAACAAACTGTGGTCTTAGAGATGAGACCGTAGATACTTATATTTCTATTAAAGAAAAAGGTATTTTTAGGTTGGAAGTACTCTTATAATAACTTTAATGGTTATTTAAACCATTAAAGTTTAATGGTTATTTAAACCATTAATGTTTCATATTAAAAAACTAAAGAATATGGGTCAGACTCGTTGATAAATGCAATTGAATCGTGTATGTGACTTCATCACACAGCGCGCGCGAGTTCTCTTGGTGTAGGAACAGGTTTTTCCGTCTTACCGACTCGCTATATACAAACGGCCGCGCTATCGGTGACGTAATATGTGAACCAGGATGTAGTCGAGGTCAGTGTATACACGCTCTGGACGTCATTCATTCGGCGGGACTCGCAATGTAACTTGTATGAAGAACCTCGCCTAGCGTCTTGCCAGTTTAGCTCAGTGGTAAGACGTCCGACTTTTAACGCAAGGTTCGTGGGTTAAAATCCTGGGCTGAGCAGATAAATTTTCAGTGTGGGTGTGAAGGCGCCCGCATCCACACTGCATGCTTATCAATCGAGTCGTTCGAAATTTGAGCTAATAAAATAAATGCTCGTACTCTTAGCAGATCTAGGAGTAGCAGATGCAACTATATGTTGCCCTTAAAACCCAGCATAAATACTCTCTACAATAGTCATTATTGTATCAGATGTATAGCTGGGTAATCTTGGATGGTGATCTGAGAGGGGCTACTAGTACTTAAAAAAAAAATCCTTCACCTCACCACTTAAAAAAAATATTAAAAAAAAGGCCGGCTGAGTGGTGAGGTGGTATCAATAAAACCCCGCAAAACGGAGTTTTATTGGCGTCAAAATTAGGCCATAATATTAATAAAAAAAAGATCCCTGGCGAGTCATTAAGTTTAACATAAACCTTTTGCAATTTTTTCCTGTAAGATAATAAAGATGGATAATATTTCTATAGACAGTGCAATGAAAGATTTAGAAAAAGAATTAGGTGTTTCACCAACTTCAATATGTCGTATTTGGAGGTGCATATCTAAACTTGTAATTAGACTATGTTGCACGAAGTCAGAGTGGTAATTATGTTTTAATGGTTTCACAATCATTAAAACCTTATAGAGATATGAATGCTAATGAAAATAAACTGATGTCTAATTATACGAATACGTGCATTTACTCTTTTACAAACAGAATAGAATGCCTTTGGGTGTCACCATATTTTTTAAATTCTTTATACACAAGACTTGTTTGTGCCTCCTCGATTGACATCATTTATCAGTTTTGTACTGAAAATGTATACATATCTGTCTGGTAGGGTNCCATATTTTTTCAATCCTTTATACACAAGACTTGTGCCTCCTCGATTGACATCACTTATCAGTTTTGTACTGAAAATGTATACATATCTGTCTGGTAGGGTCACCTTAAAATTTCCTGAAGTAACTACCACTTTGGGACCGTACTTGGTTTCATTTATTTCAGCGTGGTTTATCGGGTAGGACTGCTCTATTGTGAGGTCGGAAAGTTTCATAAAATGGCGGGTGCTGTTTAATGCATTTAGTAACTGATCCATGTTTTGTTGTTTATTATACATTTTGATTTCTTTAAATGAAAAAAATGTCTCCCTAGTAATTTTTTTTCGCAGCTCGGATCGGCATTTCCATCAAGATCATTTAGTGACGAAATCAATTTTCATTTATTGACGAAATCAATTTTCATTTAGTGACGAAATCATTTTTTCTTTTAGTGGCGAAATCAATTTTTATTTAGTGACGAAATCAACTTCAAAAAGTCACTTACAGCCGAAGGGGGGTACCTCCCAATTTAGTGACTTTTTCGCTGGGCTCATATCGGCATTCTCCCACTACTTACGTAATCGAGTTTAGCTTAATTTTTTACACTGGCAGTATACAATCATCGAATGTGCTTATACATTATTTTTTGTTCTCCTTTTATGAAGATCATCACACGAAAAATATAATGTTTTATGCCATATCTCAGGGACCAATCAACAGATTTCACAAAATTCCTCATACAAGTAGCGCTATTTGTACCATTTAATAATACATGTTTAAAGTAGCTCAAACACTAATTTTTTTAAATAATAGCGTTGCAAATATTTAAGGTTAATAAATCTTATTATTCGAAACATTAGACTGATTAAGTTCGAAGTTGATGCTCGAATCCGACGTCCGTAGTGTAGTTGATTGCACACTAGCTTATGGCACGAGGTTTACTGGGCACGTCTTTATTTGTAATTGCCTGGCTACTTTTGTATACGTTTCTGGTGTCATCTCTAATGATATTGCTGTCAACGATACAAGTCCTGCCTTTCAACTAGGGTTTTAAAAAAATATTTCAAAATTAATTACACGCATGTTGAGGAAAGTAGCCTCCTTAGTTATATCACAAACTTGTTGTCACGTTCTGTGTCCCTGTGATGGTGACCGTGGTGCGGTCAGGGAGACATCGTAGCATGATGGTGCCGTGGTTTGGTCCAATGGACAGACTACTCGCCTCCTACCAAGGAGAAGCAGGTTCGATTTCTGGCGGGGTCACTCGTGGATTTTCGCACGTGGTAATCGTGCAGGACAATGCCGCTGATCGGCTGGTTTTCTCGAGGATCTCCCGCTTTCCCTGCCCCTACATTCCGGCGCTGCACCATACTCACCTTGCTTCACCCTCATTGACTCTCAAGACCTAGCAGTTAAGAGCCGCCCAAAACTCTCAACTCCACTCTTCACCAACTGCAGGAATAAACTCCAGGTTGCAGTACATTTATTCAACTTCTGCCATTGGCTAAGAGCTCTTGTCTCACGACCTGAAGGGGTGTTTTTTTAATCTAATAACGACAGTTTGACAACAAAGTAACCAGTCTACTGTAACACGGCCACCCCACTGACACACAATTTCTTATAAAGGCCAAAGACTAACGAACTCGAAGGATGTCCTTAGGAACTTACATATTTGTCATTGTTAATATATATCCTACCTTGTCCGCAATTATAGCGGGAGCTTTGTAGGTATCTTCTTATTTCTGTATTGTATTGGAAAAGGGAAAAAAAACTTTTTCAATTTGTGGTTAATTTTAAACATTATTATATTTGTACCATATTGACAGAAATAAAATTTTTTTCTTATTTTGCTGTTGACATTAACTTACTTTGGGAATGTGAATCGGCGTTTCATTCCACTGTATGCAATCAAGAAAAGGATTTTATTTTCAAATGTTCATTTCAGAAATGTTTAACTGACAATGAACTAGCAAACCAGATACATTGTAATGCAGTTCACGCGCTTTAGAATAATGGAATAAACGCCTTCCGATTCTCTGTACTGGACGAGTGGCGTTAGGCAGCGCGAGATACGGCGTTCGAAGTTGAAGTTCTGGTCTTCAGAGACCCATCTAACTGTTGTTATTTTCCACGTTTGAGGCTGAGAAGTGCGGGAGCCATAAGGGCAACACTGCCACGCGCAACAAGTGTGTCATCGCCGCTAAGCACAGGGTTTTGAACTGGTGTGCAGTGATCTCGTCGTGAAGCGTGTACCTGTCAGATTTTAATCATTTAATTTGTGGTATGTTTGTAAAAAAGGTTTGTTGCATGGCCCTATACTAGTTTCGCAGGAATTCACAGAGATAATGTTTAAAAATGTTTATGTTGGACTTTTTGGAGGGCTCCCAAATAGTGTTTGCAATAAGCGTGACCTGTTGAATGTTGTATTTCGCCCTAATCGAAAGTATTATATATTTTCGTGTGCAAACAGATTGTGGATATTTTAAGTAGTTTGTTTTAAAAACGTATTTTATACACACACTGCAACCCAATTCGTGCGCCAGGTAAACAGGCGCCTTATGAGAAGCCCGCAGCGACGCATTTACTGTGAAATCGTTGTATTCGCGTATCTCGATAAATAAATGTTCTGGAAATACGACTTTTTTTCAGAAAAGGTAAAAACCAATTATATATGGTTTTCATTTTTGACATAAAGTATATTCACGGAGAAAAAACAATAGTGAAAATGGTTAATTATCGGTATTTTTAAACTTGTCTATGCAGTTTTCTGAAGCGACAAACATAAGGGCTTAGGTTAATGTGTGGAAATTCATGGCCTGTAATAAAGTCCCACTGTTACAGATCTAGTTTGCACAGTACAGGACCACGACGGAAACACTGCACGCCTTGCACGTAGGAGCGATAAGGCGCTAGGCGTGCGTGTTAGTATCGCCCGTATCGCTCCCTCGCTTCTTGACCTCATATTAACACGGCTTCCTAGTGCGGCATGGGCCAAGTGAAAATGTAGGGTTTTATATACTAAATGATTTTCGGCGTGTATCAGCTACCTTCTGCAACATCGCTTTCAAACCTAAAATAAGGGCCGCTGTGCTATAGTGGTTAGATTACTCGCCTCCCATCAAGGCAAACCGGGTTCGATTCCCGGCGGGATTGCCCCAGAATTTTTGCATGTGGGAATCGTGCTGGACGATGCCACTAGTCCGCGGGTTTTCTCGGGTATCTCCCGTTTCCATCGCCCTTGCATTCTGGCGCCACTCCATCCTCACCTCGCTTCTTCCTCGTCGACTTTCAAGACCTCGATGTTAAGAGCGGCCCAAATCTCTTCACTCTTCGCTCGCTCAAACCACAAATACTTTTTCCATCTTTTCCCGGGCCACAGTTCGACAAAATAAATTTCGTATAATTTTTATTGCCCTGAAAATTACAAGTTAATTGAGATTTATAGATTCAAGAAAAAAAAACACACAAGCTGCCAGTCATTTACATCAGCTTACTCTCTCGCAGCATGGTTCTTCTCTTTAAATAGAAAAAAAAACACACAAGCTGCCAGTCATTTACATCAGCTTACTCTCTCGCAGCATGGTTCTTCTCTTTAAATAGAAAAAAAATGTGTGTTCGACGGTCAGTAAATGTAGTCGAATGAGAGAGCGTGCATGGTTCTTCTCTTTAAATAGAAAAAAAACACACAAGCTGCCAGTCATTTACATCAGCTTACTCTCTCGCAGCATGGTTCTTCTCTTTAAATAGAAAAAAAAACACACAAGCTGCCAGTCATTTACATCAGCTTACTCTCTCGCAGCATGGTTCTTCTCTTTAAATAGAAAAAAAAACACACAAGCTGCCAGTCATTTACATCAGCTTACTCTCTCGCAGCATGGTTCTTCTCTTTAAATAGAAAAAAAAACACACAAGCTGCCAGTCATTTACATCAGCTTACTCTCTCGCAGCATGGTTCTTCTCTTTAAATAGAAAAAAAAACACACAAGCTGCCAGTCATTTACATCAGCTTACTCTCTCGCAGCATGGTTCTTCTCTTTAAATAGAAAAAAAAACACACAAGCTGCCAGTCATTTACATCAGCTTACTCTCTCGCAGCATGGTTCTTCTCTTTAAATAGAAAAAAAAACACACAAGCTGCCAGTCATTTACATCAGCTTACTCTCTCGCAGCATGGTTCTTCTCTTTAAATAGAAAAAAAAACACACAAGCTGCCAGTCATTTACATCAGCTTACTCTCTCGCAGCATGGTTCTTCTCTTTAAATAGAAAAAAAAACACACAAGCTGCCAGTCATTTACATCAGCTTACTCTCTCGCAGCATGGTTCTTCTCTTTAAATAGAAAAAAAAACACACAAGCTGCCAGTCATTTACATCAGCTTACTCTCTCGCAGCATGGTTCTTCTCTTTAAATAGAAAAAAAAACACACAAGCTGCCAGTCATTTACATCAGCTTACTCTCTCGCAGCATGGTTCTTCTCTTTAAATAGAAAAAAAAACACACAAGCTGCCAGTCATTTACATCAGCTTACTCTCTCGCAGCATGGTTCTTCTCTTTAAATAGAAAAAAAAACACACAAGCTGCCAGTCATTTACATCAGCTTACTCTCTCGCAGCATGGTTCTTCTCTTTAAATAGAAAAAAAAACACACAAGCTGCCAGTCATTTACATCAGCTTACTCTCTCGCAGCATGGTTCTTCTCTTTAAATAGAAAAAAAAACACACAAGCTGCCAGTCATTTACATCAGCTTACTCTCTCGCAGCATGGTTCTTCTCTTTAAATAGAAAAAAAAACACACAAGCTGCCAGTCATTTACATCAGCTTACTCTCTCGCAGCATGGTTCTTCTCTTTAAATAGAAAAAAAAACACACAAGCTGCCAGTCATTTACATCAGCTTACTCTCTCGCAGCATGGTTCTTCTCTTTAAATAGAAAAAAAAACACACAAGCTGCCAGTCATTTACATCAGCTTACTCTCTCGCAGCATGGTTCTTCTCTTTAAATAGAAAAAAAAACACACAAGCTGCCAGTCATTTACATCAGCTTACTCTCTCGCAGCATGGTTCTTCTCTTTAAATAGAAAAAAAAACACACAAGCTGCCAGTCATTTACATCAGCTTACTCTCTCGCAGCATGGTTCTTCTCTTTAAATAGAAAAAAAAATGTATTTTGTTTGAATGTTATATTGTGTAAGGTGGCTGAGACACGCCTAAAATCTTTTAACTTGTAAAACCCTATCTATATGTTCGCTCGGCTGGTCCCGCATTGGGAAGCGTCTATCACCATCGTAGAATGGCTGTTCACAGCAAAGTGAACACTTTTGAAATCAACCTTAGAAAAAAATCACTGCCCATAGTTACATGTATGCTACAACACACAATGGCATGCCAGTAGTTGGTAGCGAATACGTCAAATAGTTATAAGATTTGACGTAAAAGTGAGTGAGTAAATAATTTAGATTTATTGCTATTGAAGTCAGTATTTCTTGTTTTGTACACATAAGAAGACGAATTTGATAATTATTTACACATTAAGATTCATGAAATTGCCACCATTTCATACTGATAACGTATTTATAAAATAAAACCGCTAAGCAATGTTAATTTTGCAAGTGGAATCGTACAGAAAGAGAAGAAAGTAAGATCGTAAAAAGGGCTTTCAAAAGTGCTTAGTTTACCTTGAACAACCTATAAATGCATATTTTTTAACGGAAAAACTGACTGGCATGCGCCCAATATAGTTGGTAACGTCGGAGAGAAAGTAGTTCCTGGGTCATAACGTTTTATTAAAATGTTGAGTAAACATGTGTGAAAAATGGAATAATTCCTTCTGTTTTGGGTATTTTTAAAATACATTTAAGTGTAAGAATGATCAAATTTGTAAGATATTATATTTTCTTATATTTTCACAGTTTCACTTGACCGACGCATACATAAAGTGATGACGCCAATGACAATGTTAATTTTAAATATGGTGGAAGAATACACAATGAGCATACAAGTAGATCTTAAGCAGGGCTTTCAGAAGTGCTCAGTTTACCGTGAACAACCTATAGTCACAGAGTTGCCGCCCTCCTCACCGCCTTCTGACCACTAGTTTCCGACAGGACATGGTGTAACTGTGGTCATGGCCTGGCCCTGCCCACCAAGGACTCGTTGACGAGGTCCTCGTGGCGTTTTAAAACAAAGAAAATAAATTTATTTTGACCCACTCACTCTTCGATAGCCTCTTAGGTTTGGAGGAACGGATTGTTCGTAGCATTTACTACCAGTGACGTAAATCCAGGTAGCCGACTGCCGAAAATAGGTTAGACATGCAATATTTAAAAGCGAGCATGAAATGTTCTGGAAAGTCACAGAATTCGAATAACAATACAGACGAACGGAGCTGTTAGAGAATTTCCGTGTTATTTTTGGAAATTGCTCTTTGTATCGATTCAAGATACCTTTGTAATAGCTTTCATTTTTCCGTGGCGCTTTCATACAGCAAATTAAGCCTCTCCTGATATACATTGCATATTTTATTTCAGAGAGGGTTAAATATATAAGCCAATCCGGTAAATAATATTTAAGGTTAGAGAAGCGCAACAGCCTCTCGTCAACTTCAGCAACACACATGCCAGCAAAATGGCGTCAATGTGAATTTGAAAATGTCTGTTGTTAAAGAACATCAGCAGAAGGCTAACATAACATTGATCACATTTCTCGTAAATTATTCATTTTTTGGTGGTTGTTTATGTTTTGTTGTTGTTGGCCTGAAAAATGTTGAATTTTCTTGTAGTGTAAGTTTTCAAATAACGTTATTAGTTACTGCTAATAGTAAATAAATGCATCAAATAGCACACAAGAGTTTGTCTATATAGGTTATAATACTCTGTTATAATTTTAACTTATGTCTTTTAATCACGTTTTCATCAATTTTAACTAAATTTAAAATTTACATAATAAAACACTTGAAAATTTTGTAAATTGTTTCCAAGTCTTTGTTCACAATAGTATTAAACATCGTTGATTAATTGAGAGGCTTCGGTATGTAATAATTAATCTAGAATTTTCATAATCATAATGTCATGTTAGAATTATATTAATTTATATTTTACACCATTTATTCGGCAAATTACCGCTAAAAATTACAAATTTCAAGGTATTTAGCGTGTATTCGATTCTGTACTTCTAAAACCAAATAAACGTATTTTTGTGCTAGAGCAAACTGAGATATTTAAATTTATAAGAAAATGTGGTTTACGACATTTGGTTTGACGTTGTTAAAAGAGGACAGTGTGCAGAGCGCTAGTTTAATGTCGAGGGAGAGACCTGTGGCGCACAAATATTTTGGTTTGTGTTAGCTTGCGGAGCTCCGTTTTGTTTGGTTTCCTAATGTCAACCCGCATCATATTTTGCCGCCCTGAAATAATTAATGTGTATTATCTTTCTATTTATCTTGTTTGTGTTGAGTGCGACCTTTATCCTCCCTCCACCCCACCACTAGTGAATCTTAATTTATAAGCCCTCAATGTTTCATTTCCTTTTGCTCTAGTGATATTGAAGTCGATATTTCATTCACATAATTTTATTTTCTTCCCTCCCGATAAACAGAAAGCGCGTACAATGTCTGCGAATCTCCCTATATGAAATTTAATATTTTGATTATGGTTTACATCAAACAGGATAAATTCCCATTGTGTATAAAGATGCGGCAAAGGTAATTGACTGCAGTGAAAGGAAACTAATTAGCTGCTATTATATTTTATGAAGTGTATGTTACAGTAATACAGGTCAAAAATGTGGATAAATATTGCTGACAATCTAGAGTAAGAAGACAGGCTATGAGAACTTAGGTTCAGTAACGTTTCATGTTCATTCTACAGCCCCATATCATAACTTAAATGATATGGCGCGCGCTCTGGATGTCTGTGCAGCATGTCGTAAGAGCTACCTTGTAGCAGCAGCTCGAAACAAAAGTGTCGAAGTGAATATGGACGAGCTGCCTAGAGCGTAAACAAATGTGTCGTTACAGAAATTCCATTGTCCGTATCTTCACATCGGCGATTTTCGCGTAAGGCAGCAGTTCCGTATTGGTCTGTACCGGGAGAGATTTACACGACGGCACCTAGAGAGGAGATCATTTGCAGCACTCCATTGCCGGTTTAGGGAACATGGAAAGCTTATGCCTGCCACCAGCAACATGAGGAGGTGAAGAAAAACGAGTGTTGCAGATCTGGAGGAGGCGATTCTTCATGCTATCGAAATATTAGCAAAAGGCAATTAATTACGGCCTGAATAAAACTGAATGATAATGAGCAGTGTGCAGGCCGTCATCAGCTTAGTTCCCTGCATGACTTGTGTTACGCATTTTAATCGCCTTGCAGTGTGTGAAATAAGACTTTAGTGCATAGTTGTCGTTCTCGGTTGAGATTTCGTTCCAATAGGACATGATCATGAATTCCCATAACCAGTACGCATGGGCATACAAGAATCCTTGCGCAAATGTTTAGTCGCGTCATCAACAGTAATGCATACTTTATATTTGGGCAGGCATTTTTGGTTACTAGTGGCACCACATGTTACTCCACCCAGACTCAACTGACAGACGTGTGAAGCTTCCTTGAAAGATAAGTGTTTTTTTTGTAGAAAATATCCCAGTATCGTTATGAAGTAGCACTTACTTTACGCATTACAAAGCTCCTGTTCATTATAAAGTCAGTTTTTCAGTAGAAATTTCCATGACAGCAGAACAGGTAGAGGTGTACTAATTCATAGGTACCCACGCAGCCCTGATTTATATTAACTAATTAGACTTTTGTAAAAGGATATCCCCTTAATCACATTCCTTTTTATAAAATCTTGCCAAAGGAAGGCATTTTTCTCTTTGACCTTATGATAAGGTGTGTGGTGTTATAACGCGTAAAGCGTGCGTGATACGTGCGTGATACGTGCGTGAACGTCAGCTACACCACGCATTCACACCGAAGCAAACGCGTTCAAACGAAGCGGTTTTCTGTTGTTCGGTCGCGTGAGCCATCCCATCTTTTACAATGGCTAAAGGTACTAATATCCGCTTTGTACCCAAGATTCCACGCATGACGCAGCATGACACGCGTGTTCGCCAAGAGTGTGTGTCTACCAAGAGATAAATGATCAGATCGCTAATGAAACCGCAACTACAGTGTGTCCATCTAGCCCACCTATTTTGTCCATCTGAAGTACAAACGCATTCCGTGGTAAGGACCAAAATTTTATGAGCGTTGCATTCCACTATCGCTTAGGCCAACCTGTTTTTGTTTGCAAATATATTTACGCTTCAATACCTTACGGGCACGCTTGCAACATTCCTTTGGTTATTGACCGCGTGTGTTTGTGAGAAGATATATTCTCACCTGTTTGTGCCATTCAGAATTAAGACATCCTGACAATAAACTTTTGTGCTTTGTGGGCAGACACACAAGACGAGTATAATGTTTGAAGTAATACAATCTCGGAAGTGAATCTGGATTAGAGTGTTTTGGAGTACGACTAGACGTGGAATTTTTTTGAGAAACTCACGTGACTTTACCCATCTTCGCCCTTGCGTGCAAAGACACAATAGTGACACAAAGATATTTCTTCGTGTAATGTAAAATCGTAAATGTTTAATCGAGAAAACTATGATATTATTGGTGGAAACTACATACGTAGCAAATTTCAATGCATTCGCCTACCAACTTTAATGAGTAGGCAATACTCACAAAAGTGGTATGCTTCCAAACATAAAAATCAGAAGTGAACATTTAGATTAATCTGTGGGGTTCAGAATCATATTTGCAGAGTGGAGTTTCTTTTGGAGCCACGTATTTCAAACCTTCTATGATGCATTTAATGTGCCAGAAAAGCACCTTAACCCTTTCATTCCCACGTTAATTTACCGTTTCTTGTGTGGCAGATAGGAAATATTTTGAAGTGTGCCCTTTTTAAGCTGGCAAAGAACTTGTTTCTCTAATAAGCTGAGGGCTTCGTGTTCGGTCCTCAGTGATATGAATTTGCAGTCATAACGAAGAGTAGTAGCACGGTTTACAAACCAGTTAGGAAATATTATTGAGCACCGAGCCTCGCAGTGTACAGTACAGGTCAAATATAACCTTCCTGTGCAACATTTAGTCTACAATGGGCATGGAAGGGTTAAGTAGTATTAGTCAGTGCATCGCGAGCGTTGTCTGTTAAGGGGGAAATTGTGGTGGTTTTTGCAGGAATGGCACGCGGCCAAGGACTGTCATTCATGCTGGAGCCACCTGCACTGCTGGAGTTCTCCAACAGCACTGGAGCCGTGCTGAGCTGCTCCGCCCAGGGCAGTCCCTCCCCGGACATCCGCTGGATAGACTCCGCCCGCAGGGAGGTGCAGCACGTGCCCAGACTAAGGTACCACACACACCTTCCCACCGTACACGTGACAAACTGTTCTTCTTACACGAGTCAACATTTACAGCTGTACTCAGCACGAGCGATGACGCATATGGCGTAGAGACCGGAACAATTCGCGAGTTCAATGTCATTTCCTTCTCCAGTGGAAGGCCATCATTAATCACGCATTTTTTACATTATTTATTATTGGCTCAGAGTCTTCTTAGGAATGTTTAATAAGTCACCGGAATATTGCGAAAGTGACACATACGTACGAGGATTCCGCGAATTTTTCAGGACTTTACATGAAGTTTGTTCTCAGGTGGAGTACGGAGATGAGCTTGGACCTCGCTCATCACCCGGTATTGCCATTTTCCCCCTTGTCAAAACAGCTCAAATCTCATCTCTTTTCTATGATTTTTCCTGCCTCTTCTTTCATTTTTTCTGTCCCCCACCTCATCCCTCCTTTATTTGTCCTCCTCTATCCTGCCTCTTTTATCCTGTCTTCCCCCACAATTATCTTGGTCCTCCGCTTTCTACTCTACTTACCGACCCTTGCAACACAGACATTTACTAACCGTGCACGCAAATGGCTCAAATTTTTGGCCCAAAATTATTATGATATTTCAAATCTTGAAAATAAAATGTTTCTACAGAGCTAAAAACTTAAAAAAAAAAATTGTTTACATATCTTACACATAGCTAAACTGTTACTGTAATATTTTACATCCAACTTTTAATGGAGGTTGTAAGATAATTGAAGTTATGACTGGTTTTGAGAGCGGCAGATATTAGTTTACTAAGTGACGAACTCGTGACGCCATGTTTATTATTTATTATACCGACATTACAGAAAAGACAAGAGAAGGTAACGGCAAGCAATCAATACACAGTGTACGATGGCTTTAGGGGAAGACGTGATTTATCAGTCAGGCTGCAAACACTGCAAGTCATTGTTCATAAATTAAAGTCTCTGTTAACAAAAATTGGCAAAGACGTTTTATTGCAGTTAATAATGCATGTTTAAGTTTTCTTATAAGCATTAATTTTCACAATGGAATAACGATCACATCAATAACAAATCGTTAAATTTTTCTTCAAAGTTACGTTATACCTACACGTGTAGTAAGTATATAATTATAGCATCCAATTCGATGTTCTAAACATTGCAGGGGGAGAAAATATCTCTTATCAACCAGCTTCACTTCAAGGAGTTACTCTGCATGTTTGGTGGTAGGCCTACGTCCTTCAAAATTCTGGAAAAAGATCTCGGGATATAAAAAACGAAACTTTAGGTATTAATTCATGCCACATGTACATTGTATATTACAGTTTACGTACAGAGATGTTACTTCATTATTAACAAAAATAAAAATTTTGTCTTAATATAAAATATTTAGTAGGCCTCCTTGTGCATTAAAAATGCCCTTTTTGAAGCAGTGCAAAAGTACATGTTCTTTAATAAGAATGCGTGTAATTGTTTTATAGCTTCACTACAAGTATATTGAAAATCACTACACATTAGATTATTAAAATGGGTGATATCACAACAAAAATAGAATATAAAAATGAAAAAAATTGTTGAACTGTCCCATATTGTTTGTTTTCAATTTACAATTAGTTTTATGTAGATGTATGAAATAAATAAATGCAAGCAGATTGTATCTAAAATTACTAACTAATACTTTGTTTATGATAAAGTTAAAACAAAGAACGTAAAATTTTTATTTTTATTTTTTATTGCCACCGATTGCGTTCTTGAAAGACAGCAATTGTAATGTAGCTGTAGTTTTCTTGGCAGTATCTATCAACTGGAGAGAATATTTTCTACGGAACTGAAGTGTCAGTAAACGAGATGCTTTAATCGTACAACATTTTGTCTTGTTTCCTTCTTTATAGCTATTCGCATAACTCTAAGAAGGCTTTTTCCTGCCCTTCTTTCAAATTAATTTACCACACCAATACTCAAAAACAATTGTACTGAAGCGAACATATCTAGCTGTACGTAGATGTATTTTCACACAAGATGTTTACTTAGAAAAGGAAACTTTGTATTGTACTCTGGTGATAGAACACTAAAACGATATTTGCAGACAACTAACTTCATTGTGTGGCGCTTTCCCTAATACGTATAAGTATACCTTTAAACCCATCTACCGGAATTGTCCTCAATTAGGCATTATCACGCCAGTCATTACATTTTCAAGCAAAAATTAAAATTAAAGGGCATTTTATATGACAACTGACTTTGAATAACTTGCGTTTTTTTTTCTGCTAACATTGTTTCAGCTGTGCGAGGGCAGCTCTTACGATAAAAATTAGTACATTTACAAACAGGTGTTTTATATCGTGGAGCTCAACATTACAGTATGTCACAAGATCATTGCAGCAAACATCTAGGGGTGATAGGTAATGTAATGAGGAACAAATTTTATCGGAGAGCGAATGTCCGGAGACGCTCCGTTGAGACGCCAACATCGTTGTAAAGTAGTTCCACGCGCCTTGGAGGTAGCCATTCGGCTGCGCGCATGCCAAGTTCTTGCTGTCAATAATGCAGTCATCTGTGGCTAGTCGTGAAAACCGGTAAGAGACTCTCATCTCTCTCTCCCTCTCTCTCTCGAATAGGTAGGCAGTATCAGAAGCACCGAGAGCCGCATTGGACCGCATATGCTGTGCGAAGTTAGGTACGCCCTTCCCTCGCCACATTCCAATACACAGATCTGCTTCGGTGTTGCTGACTTGAGTCGAAACAGTTGTGCGTTCACCGTTACTGCGCTTCGAACACCAGACTAGTCACTGACGCTTATTTATCGTCGGAACTGGCGAATATGCATATACTTTACGGTGAAGCTAGAGGCTGTGGCCGCATAACAGCACGTCTTTATCAGGGAAACTTCCCCAACAGATGGCAGCCACATCACACGCTTTTCCGAAGACTACATCAGCAGCTGCGCGTGTATGGGACCTTCCATCCACCGCATGAGTACGTCAGAGCAAGAAGTGTTATTACGCTACATTTTGAATAGTAAGTGCTGGACAGAGTTGAGACGAACCCGTCCACTAGAACACGTGCCATCGGTCACGATATGAACGTTAGCACCGCCTCCGTGTGGAGAATGCGTCGTCAGCGCAGACAACATCCGCTCCACGCTCAAAAGGTACAAGCACTTTACTTGACCAGCTGACTTCGAGAACTCTATACGGTTCGCAAAGTTGTTTATGTTTAACAGGCAGAAAACAAATTACTGGAACCTGCAAACGTCTAACTACTTGTTATTACCGCCACCCCTACAGTACTACATACATAAAATGCCACTGTTTCCTGGGAGGAAGGCAGTCGGTGCTTGCTGCGTGGAACGCTAACTGCGAACCTGCCAGGCGTCATAACGTGTTGTACAAATACGCCTAGTATAGTGTCTAAACGGACCGTCTCGGGACATCCGTTCCCTGACAAAAAATGTTCCTTATTACATTACCAGTCACCACTAGAAGCGATCCTGTGACATTCTGTACAAACGTACAGTCAAAACTAAAATTACAATTTCATACATTACAAAAACTGTGTAGTTTTTATTCTGTTTTATCTACGAGGATAAAGTTGTTAAGTTTGACAAAAAAATTGCTCCAAATATTATTATTAGGTTTTCAGAAGGAACATTTCCCGAGGCAGAAACCGGTTTTGCCATAAAACTGTGAGGTTCCAACACGTTATCTTTGACCTTATGTAGTGTCCTCTTTTACACATTATCTGTACATGATAATTATAACAGCAACAACAGATTTTATAAAATGTGCTTGTAATATTAGAGTTTTGACTATCCACTCACAAACGTACCTGGCATAAATCATCTACATTGTAACTTATCTTAGAAAAGTATTAATTGCTTGGATAATGACATAACATTTAGTTAAAAACAATGAATAATCGCCTTGCATAATGTGTCGCCATTTCTGGAATTTCTTCCCATTCCGATGGTCGCTGGAGCATTCTAGCAATAGTAAAACTGGAAAGTGATGCATTTTTTTTTTTTCATTCACACAACGTTATGAAGTAATGTTTTCGTTTTAATATAATTACTGAAATGCGCGAAGACAGCATGTCGAAAATTATTACGGTGAAATAAAATACTTAGTTCCAAAAATTAAAATTTTTGGAGGTGTTAGAAAATGTAATCTAACTATAATATTGGTTAGATTTCTACTGCATAGCTTCATTTAAATTTATTGTACATTAACTCAAACCATTTTATAAAAACCCGGATATTTCGTGATTTGCTTTGAGGACATGCTAGACCTCAAACATGTTTACATTTGTTTGACTTTCTTTTTCAACTGGATCGTAGTTTGTGACAGACATCCTGGCTGGATTCGAGCCAATAAACAGCCTGGAAGAAAACACGAACCGGATCCCGTGCTACCTGGTTTGGGATAAAAATGGAGCATCAGCTAATAAATGAAATGAGACTCGAGTACACCCAGTAATGTTAAACCTAGCTTGTTGCGAAACGAATCAGCAAAATTTCCTGGTATAAAAATTATTTTCTTTAAGTGAAAGTTCATATCCTCTATACTCTGTAAGCAGGTTGATCTGCAACGACCCTCCTCACTCACACAACAACGTGTGAAGCGAGTCGGCGAGGGATGCAAGTTCCAGCGCTGATCGTTAAATACGGCCTGGGCGAAATAACGTTATATTAAGTTAAGGACTAATTCGGAGCAACGTGCGGCGGCGTGTCGTAAATCTACGAGGGTCGGAGCTTGGCAATAACCCAGGCGTAGTAAGGTTGGAGGCAAGTTGGGCACTAAACAGTGCCGGAGGACGAAGGCGAGGGAAACTGTCCGGCGAAAACATCCGCCTGACTTCACAGAAGTTGGTTGCTCCGCGTGTGGGAGTTCATGACTTCTCCCCACACGCCTACTGTCCATCTGTCGTGATCTACAATGACTTCTCACTTGTTTGTGCATTGGTGGCCCAACTCGTCTGCTCGAATAGCCAGCACACTTAGAGTAAGCCTAATAACGCTTTTACACAATACTCTACATTAAATTGCGTTTGGTAGTTCTGGTTATAAAATATTTTATTATTCTGAATTACAATTTTTTTAATTACATCTTAAATTATTTGTTTACCGGGTCTTGAAATAAAATATATTATATCGAATACTAGAATATAATATATCATAACATTTTATAACGTATCATATTATATCGTAGTAAATTAGATGGGTTATACCGTCATATTATGTACGGTTTAAATTATATCATCGTAAAAAATATAGCATTATATATTTAATTGTTATACTCACTGTGAAATATTTGCAATTTGTTCATCATTTAAGAAAATAATTATGTGAATAATATGAAACTTATAAATAGTTCCATAAAATTGCGTAATCATGACAACTTATCTGCATGAGGTGAAAGTTTATATAGACTACCGTTGCAGGTAAATATTATTACTGGCACATTAAACAACCCCTGCAAGTCCACAAGTATAAAACTTGTTAACTTGTAGACTTGCAGCAACAAGTCACGTAACACCATTCAAGAGAGGAGAAATATAAAAGTTCATTTTATACGTTTTACAATTGTAGGTGGAGTCTACAAGAGTGGTAAACAACTGTAAAAGTGTACCTTCCTGGTTTTGTATGTAAATTACGATTGTTTTTTTTTTTTTTGTTTTGCTATTCCGTGATATTGCCCACCCTTTCCGAGTCGATGTAATCCAATTTTCAGTTTTTGTTCTCTTAACAAACCTAAGAATTTGTAAAAAAAAATTTTTAAGAAACCCGACTATTTCGTAGAAAACATTTAGAAACTGTGCAATATTTAACTTGAATTTCTCCTTTACTGCCACAATCTGGTATATTAGAAATTACATGTATGACTGTATTACCCCCGAATCATAGTCTTCGTTATACTTAAAACTCAAAAATACATTATATTTTCATCACAGATACACTTGTAAGCAATGTCTACCCAGGGTCGAAGACTTTTATATAATAGAAAACAATTGTGGATATTTTGTAGAATAACTTACAAGTTTATAGGTTTGTGTCACTGAACTTGTCTGAAGAATGGAATTCCACTTGTAGTTACAAGTCTTACACTTGTAGCTACAAGAATGCTCGTGCAACAGAAATTGTATATTTGTGAAATTGTACTTACAAATTTTAGGACTTGTAGGAATTATGTAATAGGCTCCTGAGGACCCTAATATCGCTACAACCATGGTAACCTAAACGGCCGTAGGAAGAAACTGTTGTGGGGTATAAACAGTGAGTGTGTGGAGTGAAATTAATAAGTGATAACCTAGGATATCTCGGCGGCACATCATGGCCACAGATATTTAGAGTTTAAGGAGTTTCGATGGAGACGGACCGTTGTTCTACGGGAGACGTGATAGTCATTCCGTTGAATTTCCAGCCGCTTGGCTTCGACTGTTGCGACAGAACTGAGAGATAAGTTTTGGGAACAGTGGCAACGTCAGGGAAACGTATATGAGCCACAAATAAATCTAGGCGACACAAAACGACTAGGAAAAGAGGAACTTTTCTCTGTACGACAGGCGTGAGCTCAACCAACAGAAAACATCCGAGACATGCAGCGGCATCGTTGGGGACCCATGTTTCACCCGCACCATTGAGAGGTGACTTGAAATAGAAACTACATCCTTGACCTCTCTTACCAGTCGTCAATTAACATCTCGAAAATTATATGTCGTCATTGACTCATTTGTATTTACGCTGTAATCACTTGTTTTCTTCATCATTCGCACTCCAAGTTTCTTTAAATTTAAACGTCTGCTCCTGGTTGCGACTATTTATGTGAGCTTATCTTTGAGTTTAATATTCCCAACGGGAAATGCATTATTGGATGACAACGTGTATTTCGCTTTTGTTATCTTACTGCTTCTATCATTTGGAGGATCTTCGCCTTGTAAAGCTGCTAAGGGAGTGTTCTGCATTTACGGGACAGTCGAAAATAACAGCAAACTTTATTTATCTACATTTATATCACTACGTTGACCAAGACCTCAATATAATGGATAATGGATAAGGAACGTGCATATTATGGAATTGCTTCCACATTTGCGCGGGATGAGAGTAAGAATGCACTCAGGGAATATGCTCCCAGAGCAGCCGGCCGAGCTAGAACAGACGGCTTCCGATTGCAAGGCACGCATGTAACCGCATATATTAGTATGGTTGGCGTTACTATTAATTAATAGTTTACGTTTCGGTATTTTAATTTCGCTGAATTGTTTAGTACGCTGCAGGATATTTTCTCGGTTTAAAAAAAACAGTATAATTACGGAATGTTTGCATACGCTGACAGTGAATGTTACATCAATATAAAGTGTTTGGAAATGTCAAGTACCGGTTTTATTATACTGTACAAAATATACTGATTTTCCCAATATGGAAAACTAGTTGGAGGTTAGTGTAAAATATCTAGCACTGAATGTAATTTAAGTAAACTTTCATGAGAAAGAAGTTTCTCGGTTACAGTAAGCGTAGCTGCAGAAAATGTAATAAATTTATGTTTGCTTTAAAATTCAACACAAGTGTTTATTAAATTTTTGAGTTCTCTTAAATCCACGTTGTAAAGGCGTAGCATGTCTTTAGAGTTTTATGTGACTTCACTAAGTTACGCATTTGTGTTTCTTTGTGTTAGTAGCTGGCAAAGGATAGTGATATGTTTACGATTTTATTATATGTTTTACGTATTGTAACACAGGTGCATTAAGAAAAGTAACTGATTTATGGATGAAACCCTTTTAAGTATTTTTAACTTATGTACATATGCGTTTATAATAATATTGTAATATGATGAGGAGATGAGTCTCGATCTCAGAACTAATGGGGATAAAACCTATAACGTAAAAGGTATTTATTCACACTGAAGCATGGACATCGTTTATCCATCAGCATTTTTCTTCCCGTGGAAATCATTAAACAACAGAATTAAATTTGTGCACATTTTACTTTTAAAAATATCTAGGTAATTTGTAAAATCATTGTCTTGCAATTTTTACGAAATTTTTGTGTAAACCACCAAATTCCGTAACATTTATGTCAGTTCGGTGTGTGCTATCGAGTATTTACTGTAAAAGACTTATGTTTACAATTATAAACGACTTTTATGACTGTCAACTGTCGGGTGTTGTAAATTTTTAAAGGTTACGTCTGTTTTTTATAAACTTTCACATTAATGGCTTATCACAGTTCCAATAAATTGCTGAAGTTGTTTAACTTTATTCAGAAGAAAACTAAAGAACAGTACAATTTATAAATAACTCATATAAGAATTCATACATTTTACTCCTGCACAGTGCTTACTCAGCAGTCCTTACTCCAAAATGCTGACTCCTGCAGACTGACACCTGCCGACTGACTACTGCCACCTGACTCCTGCAAACTGACTACAGCAGACTGACTCCTGCAGAATGACGCCGTCAACTTACTCCTGTCGACTGACACATGCTGACTGACACCTGCCGACTGACACCTGCATACTGGTTCCAGCAGAATGACTGCTGCAAACTGACTCCAGCCGACTGACTACTGCAGACTAACTCCTGCCGATTGACTCCAGCAGACTGACTCCTACAGACAGACACGTGCAGACCGACTCCTGCCGACTAACACCTGCAGACTGACTCCTGCCGGCTGACACCTGCCGCTTGACTCATCCACACTGACTCACTCACTGACTCCTGCAAACTGACCCCTGCCATCTGACTCCTTCCTACTGATCCATGCAGACTGACTCCTACCATCTGACTTCTTCCTACTGATCCCTGAAGACTAACTCCTGCCAACTTACTGCTGCAGATTGACTCCTACATGCTGATTCCTGCCGACTAACTCCTGCCAACTGACTCCTGCAGATTAACACATTCTTACTAACTCCTGCAGAGTGACTCCTGCAGACTGACATATTCTTACTAACTCCTGCAGACTGATTCATGCTCACTTACTCCTGCCGACTGACATCTGCAGACTGGTTCCTGCCGAGTGACCTCTGCAGACGTTCTCCTGCAGACAGACTCCTGCAAACTGACTCCTACTGACTGACTCCTGACGACTTATTCCTGCCAACTAACTCCTGCAAATTGACTCTGAAAACTGACTCATGCAGACTTACTCCTGCCGACAGACCCTAGCAGAATAATTCCAACCGACTAACTCCTGCAGACTGAAAACTGCAGGCTGGCTCCTGCCGACTGACACCTGTGACCTGACTGCTGCCGGCTGACTCATTCACACTGACTCACTCACTGACACCTGCAAACTGACGCCTGCTATATGACTCATTCCTACTGACCCTTGCATACTGACTCCAGCCGACTAACCCCTGCAGAATGACTCCAGTCTAACGACTCCTGTAGAATGACTCCTGCAGACTGGTTCCTTTAGACCGACTACTATAAACTGACTTCTGCAAACTGACTCCTGCCGACAGATTCTGCCAAATGGCTTGTGTAGACTAGCTCCTGCAGTCTAACTCATGTCGACTGACTCTTTCAGACTGACTCTTGCCGACTGACTCCTTCTGACAATCCTGCAGTCTGACTACTACCGACTCTTTCCTGCAGATTGACTCCTGCAGACTGTCTCCTGACGACTGACACCTGCAGACTGGCTCCTACAGACTGACTCATACTGACTGACCCCTGCAGACTGACACCTGCATAATATTTTCTGCAGACTGACTCCTGCTGACTGACTCCTGCAGAATGACTACTCCCGGCTGACTAACCCCTATATACTGACTCCTGGCAGACTGACTGCTGCAGACTGACTCCTGCTGGCTTACTCCTGCAACTGATTCCTGCCTACTGACTCCTGTCATTTGACTCCTACAGAATGGTTCCTGCGACTAACTCCTGTTGACTGACTTCTGCAGAATGATTCAAGACCATGTTACTCCTACAAAGGAAACAAAACTTGTTATTGATTACGATAAAGGAGGTGAAGACGATCATAAAGAGAGCATTGTTGATAATGATCATGACGACTGTGTTGATGAAGTCCCTGATGGGGATGATGATTCTCCTGGCGTTACCATAAAAATTCTCCAACTAGTTTCCTGCGACCAGTGGTGTGAAGAAGGCAAAGACGTCGAGAATTCTCGTTACGTATTTCCCGAAAAGCCAAAATGAACTTGTTTGTAGTCTCATACATTTGTTTGGCCTATAAAACGGCGGATATCTATCACACATTGTTGAGATATCTTCAATTATCGATAAATTTAAGGATCAAGGTCACATCTAATGAGACTATTGACTACTATCCATGATCTGCAAACATCTGAGAAACGTAAAGATAGTACGTATAAAATAATTATAAAGAGAGAATGTATAAAATAAGTAAATTAATTAAATTTCTGTATACACATTAATGTTTATTTATTTCTTTTTAAAGTATCTTATGGTTCTCTGAAATACATATTAATTCAGCAGTCAGGTCAAATGTCGAGGTAAAGGTCACCGACATACAATATGACCACCGGTCGACCGGAATGACAGAGAATAAACGACTTAGAACTCCGATGCCAGACGCCATCTGTGTCAGAATTAAAATACATTGTCCTGAACTTCCCATAATCATTCTACTATGGTTGATAAAAATAGTTATTTTGAATTGAGTTATCTAGTAGTTGTTTCTCAGCATAGTTGTGAATTGCCGAATGGTGTGAATTAGATGGGGATGTAACAGCGACGGAGTGCAAGGTTGGCAGAAATTGTTGTACCCCGAGAAAACTCGTTTGTAACCTTTCTGGTAATTTATTGGTGACTAGTCGCTAAGCTTTGTTTTTGTTCAAGAACAAAATATTTGTTTTGGCTTGATATTCAACGAAAAACTGTCGCTATGTGGTATAACCCTAATTCATACCGACACCCAACATAGCATAGACCAAACATAAAAAGGTAAATACATAGTAACAGCTAGTTTCGACGGAGCGAGGTGGCGCCATTAAACTGGACTCGCATTACGCAGGACCAGAGTTCGATTACTGGTTATGCTATATAGGTGTCGGTTTTCCTCGGTTTCCCGGAATCGCTTCAGGAATGGTCCCTTGATATAGGTCATGGGCGAATCCTTCCCCGTCGCTGCTTGTCCGAGCCGCTTATTGTGTCCATAAAGACGGCCTACACGATACCTGATTTCTACTACATTCTGTTATAGCCATGAGAACAACAGAAGGCATAAAATTTCTATAGCAGAAGAGAAGAAAAACTGCATTAACTAATACCCATAATTTGACCTAAAACGCTAACTGAAAATTGTAAATGGCAGGCAAAAAAACTCGCAAATGGCAGACAGATCGCAATTTGCAGGGTCACAGATGCAATCAAATCTTATATTTAGGCCCTTTGTAGTGCATACAAAAATTAAAGACTGCATTTAAATTTCTGAGGACGAGTACTACTATTCACGTATGGGAAATGATATGAGTAATGGCACTGCTTTTGTAGAGAAAACAAGGTATTCACCTTTGTATAAGATAGATATTTACGTCACTCATTAAAAAAATAGCAAATTTTTTATATATTGTTCAGTAACAAACATGAAAATCGATATTGTGCTTTCCGTAACTATTCACGCTTTTACGGTTGGAAGGTCAAAAGAAGACAAAAATACTACAATACTATAAATAAGACATGTATGGGTGGCTGTTAAAATTACTCATGCTACACAGTTCAAATTTTATATTTTAAAACCCAATCGGTTTAATTAGCAAACAACGACAACCAAATGTACAGTTACTTGCGTATTATTGCTTTAAGACAAACGTATTTTAGAAAAATATATTTTATAACAAGAACATAAGTCATAAACAGCAATAACGTATCTCATTAAAAAACTAAAAAAATTTCGTTACCCGAAGAATATTTCTACCCAAAAATCTAAAACTACGGAATACAGAAGCGTGCAAAAACTCACTTAGCTACACATACATCCTTTATACTTATATTTTAACACGTTAAATACATAACAAAAGTCCTTATTTATCGCGTATTTTTTTAAGTTGTCTTTAATATTTTATTATGACAGTGTGAGTAATTGGAAACGTTTCACGCTACCCGTGTTTACATTACGTTTCATTTTCTACAGAAATACATTTTACATGACCTGTTATCTATCTGTACATATTATACGACTCAACGTCTCTCTGTCTGTCTGTTAGTGCTCTTATCACTCGAGAAACACTTATCCGATTTACGTGTTTTTTTTAATTCATATATATATTCTCTGCTCAGGTTTTAGTATATGTTTTGTTACGTAAAGTAACATAAGGAATAAGCAGTGCCGGAAATTGTGAATCAAGTCGGAAAAAAGTGTGCCACCAGCGCACTCTCTTCTAATACGCTGTCTAAACCGTTAAAGATGGAAAAATATCATTTAGTAAAGAATTGCGTAGGATAAAAAACATTAAAAAAACTCTGTGGTAGCATATATCTATATATAACCGAAAAATACTAATAAGGGTTTTTACCAATTAATTCACAAGCAACATTCAAAGACGAAGTTTTTCACCTTGCACTCATTTAAATTGATAAGTAAGTGTGAAAAAGTATAAAAAGCATGGGCCTACCAATACCAGATAACATATTACAACCGTTAACAATCACTACATCCGGGTAAGTTCATATAATGGATTAGAACTGCATACCACCGCAACGCATATTAGTATTTCTCTATTATAGATAGATATATCCCGGGCCATCGCGTGGTTTCTTGGCGCCCCCGGGGCGAGATTTCGTCAGCCCCCCCTCCCCCACCCAGGGATAACAACTCCTTGGTAAGACAAGTTCCAAGCCCCTGCGTTCGTTGCGTCACTGTCTGTGTTTTTGTGCCCTAAAAGAGACACCCAATTGGATTACCTTACAAGAATACCAGAGTCCGGAATTAAAATAACGACAAAATATGATTTTAAATAAGATTGTATGGAAAACCCATTTAATACAAATAATATGAGAATATCACAACAATCATTAAATAATACTATAGGCGTTATTAATGCAAATTAATAGTATGGAAAACCTCGATACATACATTCAATACAATATAGAGAAGGGAACCCCGTTTATCAAATAAAGATAAGGTACTAAACGCTAAATTGGAATTCGCCTGGCTTTGCACCAGCAAATGTTGTGAGAATTACCTTAAAGTCTATTTTTCGTGCCTCATAGCTTTCAATGGACAAATTGGCCAGAGAATTCAGTCTCTTCTGTGACATAGTTGAGCGTAAATATGTCTTCATAAGTTTTAGCTTACTAAAGCAACCCTTAGCACTAGCAACTGTCAATGGTGTAGTTAACAAAACTCTTAATGCAATCCAGAGATTCATAAATAAGTCTTTGCTGTCAGTTTTCTTGATTGCCTGCAACACATCAATAAATTGAACTTGGGGTTCTTTCAGCTCCATGATGGAATTCACATATTGCAGTTCACAAAAAAGTTTATTGCCGTTGATATCCGATACGTCATGAGTATTTTTTAAGAGAGATTCTAGTTTCAAACAACTTTGTTTTAAGTCGTCTTTTGCTGGAAGGTTAGCCACGTAATACAAAAACCCCCACTGCAAATTATGGTTATTAATTACAGTTGACCTTTTCAATGAAGTAACAACTGTATCCACCAATTGATGAAAGACCTCCCTCTTGAATGTGTCTTCTGCAGATGTTTGCACTTCGTCACCACTTTCGTACAAAAAAAAACGTTTCTTTTTGCGAATTCTTTTTTCAGGGTTGTATTTCCAGCTCTTCTGCANCGTTTCTTTTTGCGATTTCTTTTTTCAGGGTTGTATTTCCAGCTCTTCTGCAATTTAATTTGCGGAAATTATTGCGTTATTGTGTCCAATTACTCTTAATTTGTCTAACAAGTCCAAGCAATTATTGAACTTCTTCACAGCATCACTAACGCCTTTGGCTTTCCCTTGAAGACTTTTACTGACGATATTGATTTCAAACAGCAAATCATGCCATACTAGTAAGCATACTAAGAAAGAAAAGTCTTCCATCTGGTTGACTAAAGAATGAGCCTCACTTGCTCTCTGAGGGTCGTCCGTTTTCCCATTCAATTCGATCTAAGCACCCCGGACTTTGACGTACTGATAGCGAACAGCCTGAACCACAGATCTGTGGGCTTACCATCGTGTCTCACACACTTCTTTTAGCGTGAGATTCTTGACATGTTCTCTGAACACACACCAACGCTTTGTAGCAAATATTATATAAATACGCTGGAGAATTCCAAATAGAGATGCAGATTTGACCGACGATTTCCCTCCATCAGCAATTACCAGGTTCAGACTATGGCATCCACAAAGCATGAAAAAAGCCAGAAGGAAATCTTCTAGTACACGAGCTTGAACTCCTTTGTGGATTCCTGCCATATTGGCGCCATTATCGTAACCCTGCCCCCGACAGTTTTTCATGTTTAGTCCACATTCGGCAATTTCCTTAAACATAAGGTCAGTGAGAAATTCTCCGGAGGTTTCTTCAGCCACTCGAAGTGATATAAAGCTCTCCTCTATGTTAATATCATCATTTTTTTCAGCTAACAGCATTTGACTTATACCACAGTCACTTCAGTCAGCTTAACTAATGAATTAGTGAATAATGCCAGTTTCCTACGCTTGGTGTTTGCCACTGATTCATCAACCATTTTATTCGCTGTTTTTCAGTGATTTGTTTCTTGACTGATGAATTAGTAAACAAAATGTGTCAAACACATGAACTAATGAATCCCACAAAATATTATTTTTTAGTGTTAGTTTCGTCTTTAATAATAGGCCTACAATTTTTTGAAGCAACATTAACATTCAGTTATCCATTTCGTTTTCATGTCTTTAGTTTCGTTTTAACGTAATTATCATAGCACTCATTTTAAAGGTTTGAACTGAATTTAATATAGTGATGAAAGAGAATTCATACGTACTATTTGTTTTAACAATCCTAATGTCACCAAATTTAGATAAAAATTAAAAGAAAGAACATACAATTTAAAAGCTACACAATTTCGATAAATATGTATAACACATATATTTTCCAACTCGAAATAAACACTGGTTTGGTTTCTAGGTTGGTAAGATTGCGGATTGGAAGCGGGGTGCTAGTGGGTTCAAGTTTATGTCACAGCATTTTTTTTTCACTTGTTTTTACGCTTAATTACACAAGTAAACAGTAATCGGGTGGCCGGGAACGATTGACAACTGAGGTGGCTAGCAACACGCCCCCCCNCCTTTTCCAATGAAGCCGACTACTTTAGAGGATGCACAAGAAAATTCTGGGAACTAGGACCCTCGGTGCCACGCACCATTTGGAGATATTACTGGGTGATGACTTACGACCCTATAAATATCTCAGCGGCCCCAGGGTTAGGAGTCTTTGATAGAAGCGAACTGGCTGCGTGTGGTTCACATGCAAAGTCTGTGAAGAGGACGGATGACGACAGGAGATTGCGAGACGACGGCGGGCGTGGTGTTTGTTGTGTGGACGGATGTCAAACGAGTGAAGGCTACTGTGCATGAGGGCGTTCGGAGAACTTTAGAATATTGCAGACTGGTGGGATCTGGACTGAGCTGAGGTAGGACTGAATGATCATGTGATAAGGATTTTATTGCAAATATTGGAACTGTCGAATATGGAAACATAATTTATTAAGTAATTGAATAGATTTGCACATGCTGTTATTGGGACTGATTTTAATTATTTGATTACATTAATTTCTTTGAGGTAATTGTAAATTGTATTGATTGAATTCATTAATTGTAAATAGTAAATTATATCAATTTATTGTGAGATATTGAGTCGAGATAATTTTGTTTGTAGTTATTGCAAATACATTATGAAATTACAATGAACTCTTTTATTTAATTAATATCTCCATCCCTTAACGAACCTCGCTAAGCTCACTAACTTTGAGAGAAATTGTAACCCTGGTGTCAGAAGTGGGAAGGCAGCATTTCATTAAGAAAAATCGTAATTACGATTACAGTGCAAAAATTAACTAGTAGGATAAATTTGTAAATAAAATAATAGATAGATTTATAGTCCAAAGAATTATTTAGAAACTTGTGGATGATAATCAGGAAAACGATGGCAGACAGGGAAGCAGTCCGATTTTTAATCGAAAGTCTAAGTGGCCTAATAAATACCAAAATTGATCATGTAAATAGTCAAATCAGTTGTGTTTATGAAAATTTAAATATTAAAATAGATAGTGTTAATGAAAATGTAAATAAAACTGTAAATAGTAAGATAGATAGTTTTAATGAAAATGTAAATAGTAAAATATGCAGTGTTAGTGAATTTGTAAGTAATATTAAATATAATGAAAATAGCTAAATATGTATTGTTAGTGAATTAGTAGACAAGAGAATAGACAGTGTTAACGAAATGGTGTACAAGAAGATAGACAGTGTGAACGAAAATGTGGATAGAAAAATAGACAATGGAATGAGAACGTAGACCGAAACATGGAAGGTGTAAGCGAGTCATTGGACAATAAAATAGACTGTGTGGACAAGAAGATCGACAGAGTGAGCGAGAGAATGGAGAGTTTGAATTAAAGTATGGAGAGAGGGAATGAAAGGATGGAGACTGAGAGTGAAAGGATGGACAGTGTGAATTAAAAGATGGACAGCATGAAGGAAAGGTGGACAGTGTTAACGAGAGGTTGTACAGTGTCGAGGGTAAAGTGGGACAGGTAGTAAGCATCCTCAAGAAGGAATTGCAGGAAATCCTGCAACAGGGAAGAAGACATGTAGCAGCTGAGGAGGAGCTGAGATCAACCACCATCGAGTGGACGAATGTGGGTGGCGAGGAAAAGGAAGTGCTATCGCAGGAGAGGCGCTGCAGTTCTGCAGTGCGGATACGCTTCAGCCAGGGGTGGGTAAAGGCGTCACAATAAATTCCACCCCCTACGATGGTTAGACACCTTGGTGCGAATACCGGCACCAGTTCGAGATCATAGCGGCCCTGAATGGCACATACATTGCGGCATTACTGAGGGGACCTGCACTGAGCATACTGCAGTCTATGCGACATCCACTGGTGTACTCCACATTAGTTTCGGCCTTGGAGATGCGATTTGGTTACCGATACCTACGACACGCTCATCTTGCCCAAATTCGAAGCACCATCCAGCGACCAGGTGAACCACTGCAGGAACTGTGACTGGACATCGTGAGGCTGTCATATCTGTCTCTGGAGGGGTGCTCTGAAGAGGCACGAGATGTTATCTTATTCGTCGACGCTATAGCTGACACCGAAGTGCGGTAAGTTGTACGTCTGGCTGCGCCTCATGCAGTACCGGATGTCTTAGTTCAATCACTGGAGGTGGAGTCATCAAGGCAGGCATCAGTGCTCCGACATCTAGTGTGGGCTGTGATGCTGAATGAAGAGGAAGACGACAGCATCAATAGGACGCTAAAGGAACTGCAGACGACCATGAGTAACATCGCTTCAAAGGTCTGCGCTACCAAGATTCTCCGTCCCCCATTCAAACTGCCTGAATGTTGGTCGTGTGGTCAGCTGGGGCACCTGAGAGCCAACTGTCCCCAGTAGCAACAACAGCAGCAGCAACCGCAGCAGCAACCAGGAAGAAGGCAGCCGATCAGGTGAGAGTACAACTTCCTCGGGAAAATTGTAATCACTGATTTTGAGGGGAATGTTTAGTGAGCTAGAGGAAGGCCCCAATGTTCTCGCAGGTACGTTAAGTGAAACAGGACTTGGATGCCATATTGGTGGAGGGGAACATAGAAAATGTGTCTTGTCAGATGATCCTTAACACAGGTGAGACTATAACGGTGGTACGACCGGACATTCATGTTCCTTCCCCTTAGCGATCGTCCGATAAGGGCATGGATCACTCCTATTTAACTATAGTAATGGACGAGACCAAACCAGTCAGAGGCAAGAGAAGAGTACTCTTAGAGCTCGGTAATGCTAACATAGAGCATGATATTTACATAGCTGGCATACAGGAAGAATTAATTTTGGGTCTTGATATGCTACCAAGCTGGTGTGCTGAATCACAGCCTTCTTTAGTGGGAGGCCGGAGCGTTAAACCTGACAACGCCGCCGAGGCAGTAGGCCGGGAGCCGAGACAGACAGCGGGTGGCCAGGCTGGCGCACGATTACTAAGTATACGTCATTCAAATAGCCCACATACAAAAACTGAGATTTCGTAACCAAAATTGCTGCACTTTAAGTGACATGTTATTAGTGTGTATAAACCATAGAGTGAACGTTTGGCTATGCTTAACTCAATTATAAATCACGTATATATTTCTTGTCGGTTTTACAAAAACTCAATATTTCAATTGCTGAAAAGGTTTTTAAATATTTCTGACAAGATATGTTTATGGAAATTATAACCATTGGCAAAAATACCTTATTTATTTCGTTAACTTTATGCAGTTGCATATTATCGGTATGCAATACGATACTTATTAAATATTATATTTTGTTATGAATTATCTGTAATCGCAGTAATCAGGATGCATATTTTTACATCATAGTCTTATTTTAAGTTGCGTAATTTTCGGTTTTACTAGTATAAGTTTTACTAGTAAAAGTGTCTTAATTTTTACTATACAGAAGGTAGGTACATTGTAACTCCGTCTAGATTTTTCGGTTTTGTTGTTAAGTGATTGAAATTTTCTAAATAGGCTAAATAAGTGCTGACATTATATTATTTATGGTAATTCTGCAGTTACAATTAAATAAAGTTAATTATAATTCAATCGAATAACATGTTGCAACACACAGTGCTGTAAGCAAAATATTACATCGTAACAGAAATAAATGCAACTAATATAACGGAATACGTACAGATATACTTAAGATTTTACGAAGTGTTACTAACTTATTTCATACCAGACAGAAGTAAAATTATTCTTGTTTTCTGGAACTTTACATTTCCGTGATAACTGATACATTCGGTGCCTTTAATAATTGTTCAGAAATATTTCGTCTTAAGTTGAGAAGATGATAAAATTCTTCACAGATTTTCCACAGTGACACAAACCATCCACAAGTTCTGATAAATCTTTATCGCGCAGGATGTAATGTTTGGCTAGGTCCACAAAAAATCCTTCTGATGTTTATTTTCGAGGAACTCTTATTCGTGCTTTTCAGAAACTCAAAGTTTCATTACCGCGCGTGTAATCACTCCTGCATGTAAAATAGCAGCTGAAGTAATGCACTGTTAAATTTGTAAAAAAAATTTCATCAGTAAAATATTGAATAAAAAATTCAGCGCAATAGCCACAGCTGATATTCATACCTAGTTTATGGGAAGTATAAACATAAATATACAAAAATAAATGCTCTCCTTCGAAATTACCGAGTTTAAAATCGAGGAAGCCTTGTAAGATTCCAGTTGTATCATTGAGGAACGAGATAAACTGCTGGTATCAGAATAACATATATATTTGAATACAACAAAATTAAAGTTTACCTGTCCGTATCAGGAATAATGTACCCCCAAGGGACTTTGAACACGAAGTTTTTCTCTGACTCAGTTAACAGAGGCATTGAAATGTTATGGAGCCGTGGTGGCGCAGTGGCTAGAATGCTCGCCTACCACCCTTAAATACGGCTTCACCTTCATTGGCTCTCAAAACCCCGATTTTAAAGACAGATATATAACACCAGAAATTTTTTGAGCAGAAAAATACATACTCCTTTGTTATCAAAGCCTTTTGTAACATTAGTGTATAGCCTGATTCCTGGAAAGTTCAGAAAACTTAACAATTAAATAAAAAATTACTGACACAAACAAATTGTAACATTTCCCTCGATAAAATGATTGAGAGTATCATTTCTTTCACTAGGATTCTGTTTCAAGTTTATATATTTCAAAAACCTAATTATATTAACATGCAATTCTCTACACCAAATTCTGAAGTAGTCAACTGCCTTAAGAGCCTTCCAAACCTACCCAATCCAATACACGGAAATATAATAGCTTCCTCCTGATAGGTGTGTGCTGGCAGTCAGGCATACAGACTGTCGGTATGTAGTTATCCTGTGAGAATGTACACAATCCCTAAATCATGAAGTTGATACCGAATGAATTGCACCAGAACTACTGCACTGTGGTGTATCAGCAGTTAAACAATCTGACTTCAAAGACAGTGATTTCCAAGTTTCCAGCCGAGGTGCTAATTGCTGCAAAAATATTATTCTTTCGTCAGTCACGCTTGTAAAGGGGCGAGGTAAGTTGCTTTTCTGCAGAATACTTATCAGAGAGATTTTCATGTTTAGTGTATTACACCACTATTTTATTATGTCTATAAATTCGGTTGTTCTCGCAGAAGCATTTTTCTTAGTTTTTAACTCAGCGATATTTGACTCTTCAAAAATATTTTGAACTAAGTGAACATTTTGCTTTTCAGGACAGACTATTTTAAAATTTGGCCATGGGGCTGTTTTCACCAAATAATTGCATTTTTCTTTATACTAGCAAGGCAATTACACTGAAGAGCCAAAAAAACTCGTACATCTGCGTAATATCGTGTAGGGCCCCCGCGAGCACGCAGAAGTGCCGCATGACGACGTGGCATAGACTCGACTAATGTCTGAAGGTATGCAGGAGGCATTTAAATCTGTGCCAATTTGAGAAAGGGTTGCACGTCTGTCACGTTTAATGATTCTGGTCAGTCGTCGTTCGTTCCGTTCTTTCACGATCTTTTTCCGGCCGCAGCGATGTCGAAGATGTAATATTTTACCGGATTCCCGATATTCGCAGTACACTCCTGAAATGGTCGTACACTAACATCTTAATGTTATCGCTACCTCGGAGATGCTATGTCCCATCTCTCGTGCGCCGACTATAACAACACGTTCAAACTCACTTAAATCTTGATAACCTGCCATTGTAGCAACAGTAACCGATCTAGCAACTTTGCCAGACGCTTTTTGTCTTATATAGGCGCTGCCGACCACATCGCGTTACTCTGATTGGTTATATGCCTCTGTTTATTGCATACTCACACCTATATCAGTTTTTTTGGATCTCCAGTGTACATCTTTAAACTTTGCTTTAAGGAGCGGTTTGCCTTTGGCTGCATAAAGGGAGGAAACACAATAGTTTTCTCCGTATCTTTAAGATTAAGCAAGTTGATTATTATTTTTGAAATTATGAACACTGGCATAAGTCAAGACGATCTTGTGGCCTGAAACGCGTAAACAATGTTTTCGTGAAGAATGTGCTGGAAAAATATTAATTTTTTTTTTTCTGTTATTGTCAGTAATAACTCGCTTCTACCATGTTCAAGACGTTTGACCTCCATATTATGTTGTTGAGAGCCTGATGGATTTTTCACTGGTAATAGTGCAACAATTTGTTTGAGACTGCCAAACGTTGATGATACCATGCATGCGACAGCAGTCTTCGCTTCTTGTGAAACGTCGTTATTTGCCACGCCAGTTAGTTTTCCACATTTGTAAATACGCAATACCAGCATTGACAAATATTCCATCACATTGTAAAACTTCATACTTCTCCCACATATCTAGCCCTTAACTATCGTTGTAACACAATGGTTATTTTTAATTTCCTTTTTAGGAGATGCCACAGTTTTATGTGTTAAGTTATTTGTTGCAGGTACTTAGGGTGTGGGAGAATAAACAAATTTTTTACTTGATAGTATAGCGCTGTATCAGCATATGGCCTATTGTATTTCAGAAATTCACTTACTACTGTGCTTACAGAATATACATTTTTTCTATTGCAAAGCTCTAGTTGTTGCATAAATTCTAACTGAACTGTAGTTGGGTCGCATGAACTAAAATTAATAACTTCTCGTAATGAAGTAAAATACTTATGTGTATTCTCAACGATGGTCTGTACTAAAGGAACAGGCGCAAATATTTTAATACTTGCACAACACGTTTACAAGCTGAGGCGACATTTAAATCCTTATGTAAAATATGTGTCTTGTTCTCATCATATTACAATGCGCCACCGTATTTCTTAAGGTCGCTCTGCTGAGATGTCTGTGGCTTTCTCAAGTAATACGACTAAGATGGTAAAATACTAGGTACAGCTGTTTCAAACTGGGACGATTTCTAGGATATTCCGGAATAAAACCTTTCTTACCTCTATAAATCTCAATCTCAAGTATGTGACGCTCAATGAAATGTTTATACACACGACGCAGGTCGCTGGAGTCACTCAGTGTCTAATGTATAATGCTTTTGAACTTAGCTTTACTCTACATCCCCAGGTCAGTCAGGGCTACAATCGGGATTTTATAGAACTTGTTTGTTATAAATAAATATATAAAAGTCACCCCTAGGAATGTTTTTAATCTACTTAAGCTTGTGCTATTCTGCGTGCGGAAACTAAATACATTTACGTAGCCTGAATTAGTGCCGCGAGGAATAGTTGCTACGGCAGCCAGGTACACAACATTTCCTCGACATTTTCTTAGCGGAGAAAGAAATGTAACTTGTGGGAAAATATTTATGCGAAGCTCACTTATGTATAACATTTCGGACGTAGCAGAACAAACAACAGCCAGGGAAATGAACGAAACACGCGTGTTTTTTACAAGCGCGCGCCGGGTAGGGCTGACCCATGGGGGTGCGAGACCGGCCGCGAGCGCGGCGTTGCCACATTTCAACACTCCGGTTTCCCACTAAAGACGACCGTCGCTCTATCGATACTCGACTAGGAGCGTTACGGCCAGGTAATACTGAGTTAGTAGTGTCAACAAGTCGAGATTCATTTTGCTAATGAGCTATCCTGTATTATGTAATCAGTTGGATGTGGTCCCTGCTTCTTGCGAAATTTTTATTCCAGGCAGATGCCACGGAAAATATGTCGGGCGGTTGGGCAGAATCAAACCAGCCGAGAAAAGGGGCATTTTACCATAAGGCAAGGACTTGCATCTCTTCAAAATCGTACAGTTAGCAAGTATGGCTGATTAATTTATCTGACAGTGCTATTCATCCTGAGGAGGGGGCCACTATAGCGGTTTGCAAGCAGGTCTCACTGGTACTTAGAAATTTTCCAGAATCTTCGATACCGCGAAATACCAAATGTCGTCTACCATATGTTCTGGGAGAACTGCTGACAAGAACAAGAGAAAACCTCAACTAGCGACCAAATCATTACTGCAGAGAAATAGAGGTGTTTTCTGCTGTGAACCCAAAGACCTTGGCAGGACTAATGTTGCATGCCACCACATCGATACAGGGGGTGCCAGGCCCATAAAGCAGCCACCAAGGCGACTACCACTAGCTTCACATGAGGTGGTTGGCGGTATTCTGAAAGATATGAAGGATTTGGATATGATAGAGCCATCCGTTAGCCCATGGTCTGCTCCCATTTCGCTTTTTAAATAGAAAGATGTCTCCATGAGGTTTTGTGTTGATTGCCGTCAACTTAATAATGTGAACAAAAAAAAATTTTATCCACTCCCAAGGACATACTACGCACTGAACAGCATAGCAGGTTCACAGTGGTTTTCTTTTTTGGTCATGAAGAGCGGGTATTGGCATTGCGAAATGGCTCCAGAAGACAAAGAAAAGACTCATTGTTGAGTCCAAGGGAAAGGAACCTGGCAATTCAAGGGATTGAAACAGACCCTGAGAAGACCAGGGCAATAAGAGATTTGCCTCTACCAACTGATAATACTGAAGTGCGAAATTTTCTGAGTTTATGCGCTTACTACCATCGGTTTGTGCCCGGGTTTACCACGATCGCGAAGCCTCTGGATGAATTTACTGAGACAAAAATAACATTTTATTGTACCCTGGAGTGTGAAGTTGCTTTCAATAGACTAAAGAAAATGATGATATAACAGTGCTAGTCTTCCCGAGTAGAACGGGTGCTTTTATTATGGATAGTGATGCCAATGATGTAGATGTCGGGGTTGTTTTTTTTCTAAAATTCAAGATGGAAAGGAGAGGCCACTTGAAAACTTCAGTAAGGGGCTACAAAAGCCTGAGAGGAATTACTGTGTGCCACACAGGAAGTTTCTGGCTGCGCTGAAGACAATTACATATTTTCTTCCATAGCTTTATAGCATACACTTCATCTTAAGAGCGGATAATGCTTCATTATGGTGGTTTATACATTTACAGAACCCCGATGGTCAAATTGCTCGGAGGATACAGTACCTTCAAGAATATGACTTTGAAATACATCACAGGTCTGGACGCCTTCACAGCAATGCGGATGCACTTTGCAGGAGACCATGTGAACCATTTTGTCATAATTTTCAATGCCAGAAGGAAAAAGGTGGTGCATCTTGGAAAACCAGAAGGACAAGAATTCAAGGTTCTGTAGCTTGTGAAGGGTCACCTACATGGGACGATAAGGACATTAGAAATGATAGCTAGGTGACTCCACCTTGCGCCCAATATTTAAGTGTAAAGAAGCCGAGTGTCAACCAAGATGGGATGAGATATCCTGCCTGGGCATGATGGTGAAGGCATACTGGATACAGTGGAATTCTCTTGTTCTCAAGAATGGTGTGCTTTACAGGAACTGGGAAAGTAATGATACGAAACCAAGTCGCTTACAACCAGTCCTACTAGAGTGCCGAAACCCGGAAGTGCTAAGATAAATGCACAAGAGAGCATCAGGTGCTCACTTCGGTGTAAATAAGACTCTCGACAGTGTACGACTGAGATTCTACTAACTGAATTGTCAGGAGGATGTTGAGAAGTGGTGCCGTCTGTGCGATGCCTGTACTGCGAGGAAAGATCCGATGATTAAGGGACCTTGTCCCATAATCATCGGCCCCAAGGCCACATTTTAATGGTTGGCGGTTCACATTTAGTCACTGAGAGGGGAATCGGTACCTTCTGGTAGCGAAAGATTACTTCACGAAGTGGCCCGATGTCATACCAGTTCCAAACCAAGAGGCTGGCACTGTAGCTGATGCACTTGTAGAACATGTTTTCTCCCGGTTTGGAGTGCCACCCGCGCTCCATTCTGTTGAAGGACGAAATTTTGATACTCTTTTTCCCAAGAGACAACGAGGATTTTAGGAATGTAAAAGATTCTTCGTACAACAGCATTTCACCCTCAGTCGGATGGAATGGTCAAGAGGCTAAATCGTAGCCTGTAACAGTGTCTGACGATCTTCGTGGAAGACAATCAGAAGGATTGTGACTCCAAAGTACCCTTATTTCTCCTGGCAGATCGTTCAGCAGTTCACGAGTCACAAGGGCAGCACATTCAAAGATGTTGTTTCGGAGCTCCCTCCTTCCCTGGTGACCTGCTATTCGGACATCCGGTGGGAGCAGAAGCAGCCACCTCAGAATATGTCAGCAAACAGCAACAGAGGTTAATTGACTTCCACGGGTTTGCCCGACAGAACCTTATAACTATGAAAACATTACATGATTGGAGAATGGCTGAAAAAGTTTTTCAAGAAGGTCAGCTGGTGTGTTTTTACAATCGTCAAAGGCGGAAGAAATATTGCCCGAAGCTACAGAAATGTTTGGAATGTCCCTACAGGATCCCGAAACACATAAATGATGTGGTATACCGGATTTGTCAACAGGGCTCCCAGGCATAGCCTAAGGTGGTCCACATCGACCGACTGGCTCTATACGAAAGTCTAGATGTTGGAGAGTATATTTGGAACGAACAGACATAAGGAGGGGGCAGTGTTGTGTGCATATTGCCTCACAGGGCGTGAGCACTATGCGCGGACTTGGCTCTGTGAGAGGTAACCCGCCTTAAACTCCCCTCCTCACAGGCAGAACTGCTTGCGATCCCATCGCCATGCGGCCGGGAATGATTGACAGAGGATGCGCAAGTATGTTCTGGGAACTAGGACCCTCGGGGCAACACAGGATTTAGAAAATTTTCTGGGCAATTACCTACGACCATATAAATATCTCAGTGGTTCGAGGGTCGGGAGTCTTTGATAAAAGCGAACTGGCTGAGTGTGGTTAACATGTCAAATCTGCAAAGAGTACGGATGACCACAGGAGATTACGAGACGACGGCGGACGTGGTGTTTGTGGTGTGGACGGATGAGAGGGCGTGAAATCAAACGAATGATGGCTACTGTGCGAATATTGCAGACTGGTGGGATCTTGACTGAACTGAGGTGATACGGATTTTAATTGTAAATATTGAAACTGCCAAATGTGGACATATAATTTATATAGTAATTGAATATATTTTGTAACAATGTTAATGGGACTGATTATAATTAATAAATTAAATTAATTTTTGAGGTAATTGTAAATTGTATTGATTGAATTCATTAACTGAAAATATCAAGTGATCGCAATTTATTGTGAGATGTTGAGTCGAGATAATATTGTTCGTAGTTATTGTAAATAAATTATAAAATTATAATTAACTATTTTATTTAATTATGACCTCCATCTCTTAACGAACCTGGCAAAGCCCAATCAATGACTTTGAGAGAAATTGTAAATATATTTACACCACTGAAATCCTTCAGATTTCGTTAAGTGTTAATTATTTTAGCATTTAATTTTTAACAAAGAAAATGTATTTCTTATGACAGCATTACTCGCAACGTTGCAAAACTGTAATAAAATTTAAATTTTATCATTTATTATAACTCTTCTCATATGATAATTTGATTTACTTTAATATTTATATATTAGTTAAAAACGATAGCAACTCTTTCCTTGTATTAAAATGAATACATAATTTATACAGCTTTAGCAATAATTATATTGAAAACGTACAGTTATAAATTAAAAAGTTTTAATACAAATAATTACATATTTAACCACCACTTCGGTTGCCCCCATCCACCATTCCCACAAACACAATTGGTTTAAGGGTTTACCGATTGATTCGTCCTACGCCCTCTGATATCATGAAGACTACTGAACTACTCAACCTATAACTCAGCAATACCAAGGCATAGTCTTAGGTGGCCGTATCACTAAAATATGGAATAATGTGTAAAACGTGTTGAAGCATGATAACTAATAACTTTGGTATACTCATAGTTAATTACAAACAATATTCTGACTACATTTATTATTTTCCACATTATCATATTATTTATGTGGCAGGCAACAGCATTCATGCTGTGATTATTACAGTCCACTACTTGGTCGGATCCAACCTTACTATATCAACGCTTCCTATCCACTAGTTTGGTCAACGAAACTTCCTGTCGTTTCGTTGATTTGGACCATCTCTCGGTAGATCATATGTCTCTTGTAGCTGTTGATCTGGATCTGCGGCATGATCCTTATTTCCAGCTGCAGATGGTTGCTGAGCGTACCCAAGACCAGTCTTATACCTATAAAATTCCCAGTCAACTACAGTCATATGTTTTCATATATTTTTCGATCATCTACCCTCAGATTTTTAAGGTTTTCTTCCATTCAGTTTATTTAAAGAAACTTACGAAAATTTTACTTGAGGAGTGTATCGTGTTTTTACTGAATAAATACTAAATAACACAAAATTAACTGCGCTACTTTAAGCTCCCTAATCAACAATCAGTTCTCTAATACGGCCCTCGTTAATAAGTTCCATACCTGCTGTTAGCTTTTGTTAGGTTTTGTCATCCACCCACAGTCCTACGAACGAACAATCGTGTAGCAGTTCAGTGTATCGTAATACATACAATTTGCAAGCAAGTTGTAGCGAGGATAAACTTAGGTGGCAAAGAGTCATTGCTGATGATTTTCCACGCCCTTACAGCACCCAGGAATAAGTCTTGAAGAACTCCTCCGATGGTATCTCGCTGGTGGTTGCGGTGCCGAACCTCACTCGTTGCTTACATGTCCACTTCTGACCCTCTCTGGCACGACACCTCCTTCGGCTTAAAAAAAAACTACTGCGCAGTAGCGCACCAGTGATAGTTGTAATACACAAAAGAAGGCAAGTATACCTTCTGTGAAAAGTCCTGAGTCATTTACAATTTCTGACAACCAGAAACCACATAGGTCGAGAAATTAACCAACAAACTCTGGAACCTGACACTAAGTCCGATATTCCACTGCAAAAAAAAATATTGATCACTGTTCGCCTTTCCCTGTTGTCTCAGGACATCCTGAAGCTAGTACAGATCAACTCCACAGAACCACCTCATATGCCCCTTTACTTTTTGTTCCATATAAACCACTGCTTACGAGTCTATAGTACTTGTAACAAATTAAGTTAATTCTCATTTTTGTGTGAATGGTTGAAATAACCCACTTATTTTCTTATGTGTACAACGTTATTATGAAGATGTCTCTTACGAAACCGAAACTGATTGTGAACTAAACTTGTACCACATATCTAAATAGCTTTAAGATATCGCAAATTTTAATTTGCACGCTGTAAGAAATTGCAACTAACTAATTCACGGTTCTTATAAAATTCTCTATTGCCAAAAAAAAAAAAATTGTGAGAAATCATATGCATTAATAATGCTTTCATTGGAGGTAACAGATAGACTGACTTATTTTTTCAAAGGTTGGTTTCAAAAGTGTTTATTAACTGGGGAGCTTTGTGGTCAGTATTCTATGACAGCGGAACAATACAGAGGGTGCTTCCTGAAGGTGAGGACACCGCTCACGCATCCGCCGCTAAACATTCGATAACTCTCGACGAGTGCCCCTCCTTGCCCTCTTCGACCGCTTTGCTACGTCACATCCGCTGGGAGGCCATCCACGTCACGAGCACGGCACCTACTTCAGTGGCAACTTGCAACCCCGCTTCCCCTCCTACTTCCTCCGGGCACGATGAGTGCGCAAGCAACTCCGCGCGCTATGGAACGTTATGTTAATTCGAAACCCGTCGTACCTCTTCGGGCAACACCGCCAACTGATGCGCCAGGTATCGAGGTAACAAAACCACCCAACACTAGTTATTGCTAATGTAGTTACAAGTTAGCAAAGCAGTTTTAACAACCATACTCACGTGATCGTAGCCACGATTTCTCTGAGAGGAACGTAATATCTGTATTAAAGGAAAGTATTTCATAAAATATATTCTGTAGATGGTGTAGGTTGACTGGGCCTAGTTGTAAAGCAGAACCACTATACAATTTATCCATTCCAAGATATTTAATGTAAATTTTTTTCGCAAATTAAATTTTTTTCTGTTTTTACTATTATTATTAATAATATTTTTATCGTTATTATTATTCTCAACACTCACATATCTAAAAATTTTAAAACCAAATCTGTTTCATAAAGATGAAACACATCACATATATATTTTCAAAACTCTTAAGCAAAAAAGGAATAAAATGTCGGTTGATTTACATGCCATATTTCACCTTGAAAAAAATTAATTAGTTCGCCTACCTTTTGTAAAGCGTAAAAAATAAATGTTTAATCAAATACACAAATCACACAACCCAAAGAAACAATTTTTTTGAGTTGCTTCTCTTTCGCATAACTACGTCGAATTTATTGATATAATTTTCATGTATGGAAAATTATTTTGTTGAATGCAAAATTTTTGAGGTCAAATGCTTTTATTGTACTTTTTCTAAAGTTTAATTTCTCTTTGGTAGAGATTGCCTTCTCCACTATCGCCGCACCATAACAATGTCCATTCTTGTTTAGTTTTTATATTCTGAATGTTGTCTAATTTTCCATTTTCACTATTGCCATGGGCTGATTGAATGGTATACTGTACATGCATGCTTCTATCAGTGGCATCGTGAATAACTTATCACAATAACGTTCACAAAACCGGCATGGACGCATACCTTTGCTCATAGCATGGCCATAAGACCCATTTAGACTCCGTTAGCTCAGAAAATAACGGGGGGGTTAAGTGTCAAAAATAACTTTTGTTTTACAGCGAATCTTATTTTTGCTTTTATAAACATATAAGTAGCAATTTACGAAGTGAAAACGTATAATTATTATACTAGAAAGATAATTTCTTTGTTGCTAAACTGTGTGCCTACTTTTCAACATTAAATTGTGCAGAAATAGTTTTTATTGTTATTTATTTTTATTTGTTTATTTCAATTTAAATTAGCCTGCAGATGTCATTTTAATGTTGAAGTAACATAAAAAGCTGAGTGCATAACATTTTGTTGCCCAAACGACCTGTTAGTAGATGTTCCTACATCTTGATTACAGTTTATTTGGAAATTCCTTCTTTTGTCCAAGGAACATTTACCAGGTTTCCTCGTGGCGCTACGTTTCAAATTCTGTAAATAAAAATTCCATAAATTTTTGCCACTCCAGGAGACTTAACCATTATCAAATCGTTGTTAGAAACACTGCACTATTTCACCAATGCTCAATCTGTAGATATTATTGCATATGCCAATTCATACTTTAATAATATAAGTTCAACAAATTTAATACGTTTTGTGATGATGCAAAGCAGGTTCTTATTATTTTGCACCACAGCGGATGCTAAATACTATCAGATTTTATTCCGCAATAGCAAAGAAGATATGAAAACGACACTGGCACGTGAATCGAATACCCTCATCGCTTCTATACGCAAAGCATGAACTAGCGTGTTTAATTTTTCTACTTACTGTACATCATTGCAAGACTTTAAATGGCGTGACTTTAAATTTTCTAACAGAGTTCATTGCTGAGTGGTATAAAAATTAGCAGATATTCTTCTGGGATACTTAAATCTTCAGCAATGTGCAAAATAAGTTTTTTCCTTTCGTCAGAATGTCTGTAACGTATGAATTGTTTTCGAAAGTTGATATATTTAATTATGGAAATATGTTGCTAACACACACCGTTGTTTCTGTTGAGAACGTGTATTTTAGACTGCGATGCAGTTAGCGTATCAGTTCGCAACCTAAAAATTAAAGGAATAGAAGATTATCTATACAGACCATGTCTTCGTGAATTAAAAATTATATGTTTTTCATTCATTTCCCAATAAACAGCTAACGCTCTTGAATGCCCAATCCACCCATAAAACCAATACCGTACTGAAAAAAACTGAATATCACATACCTACGATTTCATTCCAAGAAAAAAATGGTTTATTTAAGACTAATGCATAATTCCCATACCATACAACTAAGGCTAATAAATAGGTTGAAGTGTGAATTTTTGAAACTAAACTTCTTAATACACTAGGATATAACCAAACTGGAACTTACGAAACTAGTTTCTTACGCTCTATGGAAAGCAAAGGAAATTATTGTTGCATGCTTAATGTTCTTTTGTCCTCAGCACCTTGAAGACGAGGAATTTTGAGAACTAACTAGCACACTCGGTACGCCGACTAACTAATATCCCTGCTGATACCCCACGACCCATGGGATAATACAAGAAAAGGGAGGGGAAAAAACACGACACACGGGGATAGGAGAGATTTGGGCGGGTCTTAACATTGAGGACGTGAGAGACAGTGAAGGTGAAAGGAGGTGGATGCGGAGCAGCGCAGGAATTAGAGGTCAGGGGAAACGGGAGATTCCCGAGAAAACCTGCTGGCAAGCGGTTCGCCTTGGTTGAAAACGAGTGGTCTNGTTGCATGCTTAATGTTCTTTTGTCCTCAGCACCTTGAAGACGAGGAATTTTGAGAACTAACTAGCACACTCGGTACGCCGACTAACTAATATCCCTGCTGATACCCCACGACCCATGGGATAATACAAGAAAAGGGAGGGGAAAAACACGACACACGGGGATAGGAGAGATTTGGGCGGGTCTTAACATTGAGGACGTGAGAGACAATGAAGGTGAAAGGAGGTGGATGCGGAGCAGCGCAGGAATGAGAGGTCAGGGGAAACGGGAGATTCCCGAGAAAACCTGCTGGCAAGCGGTTCGCCTTGGTTGAAAACGAGTGGTCTGACCACCACACTACCACAACCCCCGATACACTTGAAAAATGGAACCTTAACTCACGTTGGTTTCGTTGTTAGTGTGTGCTTATATGTATATATAAGTATATATATATATATTTCCCTCGCGGCTCTAGGGCTACCCAAAATACTAAAGTATAAAAGGTAAACACTTGTAAAAGAATATTTCTTACTAAGTTTCTGAATAACCAATCCACGCGAGGCTACATTACAACAGACAACATTACATTGTATCAATTGGTACTTTCTGAAAATTTAACCACGTAATTTTGGAACATATAAGAACTACCCTTCTTAATTTTACAATGGCTAAACACACCCATGTATAAAGGCCAACTGCCATCAAACATAATGTATCTCAAAACTTGTAATACTTAAATTGAATCATTTTTTATTGCCACGGCGTGAACAATGCCCTAATTCCTAGAACAATGCTTGCCATCACAAAGCGACATTGGTATTTATACCAAAATACCCTTTCTTTCCCCCTAGTCTTCGACATGGCATTCGATTATCAAGGCAATTAAGGATTACATCACGAATTTGTTTACATGGGCCTTTATTTGAATATGTCGTAATATTAATTAAAGAGTATTTTGCTTAGACCTCGAACGCTTGCTCTCTTGAAAATGCACATCTTATCAACTGCGCTATCGGTGAAGGTAAACAGTCAATGACAACGAATCACGTCAGTCTTCCATGGTGACTATAAGCGGTCACAACGCCCACAGCGACCACGGAAGTTTAAGGCGGGACAGAGGCCGAGTATGCTGTCCGTCGCTGTAGCAGTGTTTCGTCAAAGGCTGATTTGATCCAGTGTACACAAAGTTGAGCTGCGTAGGAAACCGCTTTGTACTTCAAGTGCCCGTGTCAATGCAGAGGCATCAAAGGTAGGACGCACATTTTTGAAATTGGAGCAGGTTATTTGGGTAGGCAGGGCATAACATTGCGAAAAGTGTTATGTGTTTTGCTGGTCTGACGAGATATCAGACTCATAATCCTCTCCTTGAAAGCTGTGTTGCATCGGGAAATTAGTCCACAGCATCTAGTGTATCTACATGTTGGCCAGTCATGTAGTGAATCTGAAATTAAGACTGCCGGTCATATCGCAGAATATCTTACATCATCATGCCTCAATGCGGTCTTCAACAACACCGAGACATCTCCCGCTCAACTCCAAACGTCCTCTGCATGTGATCTTCATGGGCTCTCTCTAAATTTGGACAATTAAACGGCTCCGAAGAGCAGCAAAGCGAAGATAAAAACTGTTTATGATCTCTGGAGCAGTTGTGAAAGCATCACCTCAGAAGATCTGGGCACCCACAGTAACTCGATGCAAGATGTCATCATGGCAAACAGGGCTATCCTTGAATCCTCCACTCTGGATGCATCTTTGGCACCTTCTGCATATGATGATCCAGCCGCATCTCGTAACCATCGGACGAGCGATATCTCAGGGAAGTCCTCTCAGCAGACTCCACTGGAACAACCTCAGACATTCGCAAGCATTGTCAGAGTAAATTTATGGGCATCCGGCTACCAGCATCAAATTGAAAAATGCCTGGGAACCCCTTCTCACATCTAGTAGTTTTATTCGAAACCAAAATAGTCATTGTTCTTGGATTATAATAAACCCTACTCCTAACATGTCTCACCCCAGAAGATATAGTCTTACATTTTTAAATTATTCTACATACATACATTCACATCATTTAAAACACGTATCACAATAAGCTCTCATAACTAAATGGTGACGAACATAACATGAAATGATAATGACACATGAGGCAATGTTACCAGACTTATAAGATTTATCACAAAACTTAGCAACACCTGCAAATGAGAGACGTGAGCTCTGTTCTTTTTGTTAGGATCCAGGGGGTTGTCTATTAAAAGTCACGGTTATTAAAAAAACCTTTGATTATGAAAGCAAGCTTTAAAATTAAACTATTTACCTTTTTACGCAAAAATTGAGTCTCCAATAGGATTTTACCCCCAACTTTGAAATCAACAAGCCAAACAATCTGGTTATTGCTATTATCTTTAAAGATAACTGTGTTTCATCCTATATTAAAGGTGTAAAGTCAGCTGGCCCCAACATATGAATCTTGTGCAAACGGAATGGCCGACGTAGCTGTTCGCTGAGGATTCGTCTACTCTCATTCGGCCAACTCCCAGCGTGTGGGCAGTGGCACGTGTGCTAGTCTATAGAGCTTCAATAAGGCGACTCTATTTGTTAATGTTTACATGTTGACTTCCAATAATGAAAACCGGAGGAAAGCTGGCGTCACAATTTATTTTATTTAAACCAAATTTTTTTTTTGCAAAATTTGTAACTTTATTATAAAAGTTATGAAACTTTATTATAAAAGAGTTCCACTGATTAATGCAAATATTTTCTTTACCCTCATTCGTAGTCTCGTGGTTTGGGCAGTTTTATTGAAAACAGCTGTTCAGTGTTGCGACAAATAGATGGCTTCTTCGCAGCTGACATGCGTACTCCGTCACATACCCTTCCATTGTCCAAACATGTTCTAAGTACGTGGCGTTTTAAACACATGCAAATGGTATTATTTTGAAAATAAGACAATAATACTTGTGCTTTTAACTCTTTCGTGCCCTCGTTGGTTTATAGTTTCTGGGGTTGAAAATAAGAAATTTTTTCACTTTGCTGACAAAGAACTTGTTTCGATATCACAACCAATAAGCTGTAGACAGAGCAGAGTTTGTGTTCGGTGGTAAGTGATATGAACCAGTCATAGAGTAGAGCAGTAGCATGGTTTACGAATCAGTTCCGTCAAGGGAAGGTTATTAGACAATGAACGGTGGTAAGTGATATGAACCAGTCATAGAGTAGAGCAGTAGCATGGTTTACGAATCAGTTCCGTCAAGGGAAGGTTATTAGACAATGAACGGTGGTAAGTGATATGAACCAGTCATAGAGTAGAGCAGTAGCATGGTTTACGAATCAGTTCCGTCAAGGGAAGGTTATTAGACAATGAACGGTGGTAAGTGATATGAACCAGTCATAGAGTAGAGCAGTAGCATGGTTTACGAATCAGTTCCGTCAAGGGAAGGTTATTAGACAATGAACGGTGGTAAGTGATATGAACCAGTCATAGAGTAGAGCAGTAGCATGGTTTACGAATCAGTTCCGTCAAGGGAAGGTTATTAGACAATGAACGGTGGTAAGTGATATGAACCAGTCATAGAGTAGAGCAGTAGCATGGTTTACGAATCAGTTCCGTCAAGGGAAGGTTATTAGACAATGAACGGTGGTAAGTGATATGAACCAGTCATAGAGTAGAGCAGTAGCATGGTTTACGAATCAGTTCCGTCAAGGGAAGGTTATTAGACAATGAACGGTGGTAAGTGATATGAACCAGTCATAGAGTAGAGCAGTAGCATGGTTTACGAATCAGTTCCGTCAAGGGAAGGTTATTAGACAATGAACGGTGGTAAGTGATATGAACCAGTCATAGAGTAGAGCAGTAGCATGGTTTACGAATCAGTTCCGTCAAGGGAAGGTTATTAGACAATGAACGGTGGTAAGTGATATGAACCAGTCATAGAGTAGAGCAGTAGCATGGTTTACGAATCAGTTCCGTCAAGGGAAGGTTATTAGACAATGAACGGTGGTAAGTGATATGAACCAGTCATAGAGTAGAGCAGTAGCATGGTTTACGAATCAGTTCCGTCAAGGGAAGGTTATTAGACAATGAACGGTGGTAAGTGATATGAACCAGTCATAGAGTAGAGCAGTAGCATGGTTTACGAATCAGTTCCGTCAAGGGAAGGTTATTAGACAATGAACCTCGCAGTGTACAGTACCGGTCGAATATAACCTTCCTCTTCATCATGTAGACAAAAATATCAACAATGGACATGAAAGGGTTAAATGAGAGTAACTAAACTTTTCCCTTGAATTTCTCACCTCCCCTCTCATCAAATATACTAAATGATGACACTAAGGGCAGTGTGTATACTTATTTTACATCAAGCCAAGTTGTTACTCTACTTTCAATACAAACTATTTCAACAGTTCTATATGCAAAATATTTTCTGTGTTTTTCTGTTATAATTCTGTCTAAAATGGGAGTATTTAGGTAATTAGAGCATACTCTAACTCTACTATGCGTATGGTTGTGAGTGCTTAATATTTTCATGTAGTTAGATATATATACATAACTTATATAATTCTTAAATAGTGCATGAAAAATGAAAACGGCCAGTTTCGCAGCTCTCAGCTGCGATCTTGTATCAATAAAAACTTATTTGCTGTAACCCATTTCCTTTCTTTTTAATTTATTTTTATTAACTGTTTTGTTCTTATCCGCTTTCTTCTCATATCACAGAGAAATCTGGGCAAATTAAAACTTTCAACGAGTGGTCGGTATACGTTTTAAACTTTCAAAGGACGTCGCTGCAATGGAAGGAAGGGCCGCCCGTCTCTTTTATTAATCCCCTGCCACAAACAAGCTTGGTTATTACTTATTTAAAAACAATTTCCACTTCTCACGTTTCAATTTCTGCTAATGGAACGTTTGCCAAAGTGTGTAGTTAGTATTACTTCTTTAACCAATAAACATGCTTAAATAAGACTTTGTAGGTGTCAAGGTACAGAGCTTTTAATTCATCACAGGTGTATATATATATGTAAGCTTTTCGCTGTTTATTATTCATTTATGAAATGCCTTATTAGGGTGAATTTTTCTGCTCTTTGTATCATTAAACAATGAATAAAATTAGCATTGTCCTCATCCAGGTAAACAATATTTACGTGTCGGCCTAATGAAATGGTAAAATTGAAAAAAAAAAATTGCAAATACGGAGTAATTCTTAAAGTATCTTTACAAATTTTTACGTTAATATAATATTATTGAAAGGACTAACGATATTTATTATAATACACCAATAAAGCCAAGCTCTTCAAGTTTTATGCACGGAAACCGTGGTACCGAAAAATGCCACCACTAGTGCTCCCGAACAGCGTGATCAAGATGGCTACTTTTGCATATGCGGAGCGAAAGAGCATACTGAATTTTCATAGTGCAGGTTTTTAAGATGGCGATAAACATGCTCGTAAGTAATATTGTACGGGAATATTACGACGGTTTGAAGACTACGAAATATTTATGGAATCAATAGTTTTCATTGACGAAGGCACATTCCATTTCACTGGCACTGTTAACATCCACAACTGCAGGATTTGGGGGAAGTGAAAATATCAGTACTCCCCTGGAGCACGTGTGTGACAGTCCTACAGTAAATATGTTTTGCGCCCTCAGCAAATATAAAGCATATGGGCTTTTTTTTCATGTTGACGGCCATTACCGATATTGTGTACCTAGACATGCTCCAAAAGTTTTTCATTCCTCAACTTGACGATGATGATCAGGAAGGACACATCCACCTCCGGCAATACGGTGCACCGCCTCATTAGCCTGGAAAAGTGTGCAAGTTCCACAACAACCGTTTCCCATATCTGCGGATTGGTCGTGCCACACCGATAGCATGGCCAGGATGTTCCTCCACCCTTACGGCATTACAACTTTTCTTGTGGGATTGTGTTAAAGATCGCGTGTATAATGCACTCTTATCTGCCAATTTAGTCAAACTTCTAACACGAATCACCCCCGCAGTTGCTGAAGTGACACCGGAGATGTTTCATGGCGTGTGGGAAGAACTTTTCTACACATAGAAAGTCTTCTGTATAGCAAATGGAAGTCATATTAAATCATGAACAAAATTTTCGCACGAAATGTGGAGTTTGTGGCTTCATTTTTGCACTAGATGAACTATCGTAAGTCCTTTCAACAATTTTATATACACGAAAATATTTATGAAGCTACTTTAGAATAATTCTGTATTATAATAATAATCCTATTCTTAATTGTATGCGCATAAAATTAGTACAAACAAAAAAAAATAATATCAGTACTCACAAACTTGATCATTGCAGTTTTGAAACGGCGTTAATAATTGGAACTACTTTTCGAAAATGCTTACCCATTTCACCAGGAACAAGCCATTTAGTGCACTCATAAAAATATAAGCATTAACGAACAAGGAATTCCTTTCGAAGTTTGTTTTGATAATTCTCAAGAAAATACGGAAGATCTGTAATAATTTATTATTATTTATTTTCTCAACAATCTAAGGAAAGCTTCAACGTCTAGTAAATTGCTAGAGGCTAAATACTAAGAAATATATATAAAAAACATATATAACGATTGCAACAGCAATACGATTTGAAATATTTACAGCTCACATATATTATACAAACCTGTAGTTAATACAAAAGGAAGAAAACGAGAAATGCGGAGACAACGCATAAAAGATGAATATCAAATATACAAAATTGGATAATTTTTATATGGTGTTGACGGTTTAACTGAGCACTTTTGAAATCAGTCTTTGAAAAATGTGAATGCCTCTAACTTGATACACTTTTATAGGCACACTGACTGGCATCACCCTGGTAAAACTGGAAGAGACGGAGGGAAAGTAGTTCTATGTCTTAACGTTGTATGAAAAGTGTTAGGTGAACGTTCGTGAATACTGAAATTACTTATTTTGTTTTCTGTTACTTTAATGCACGTAAGTGCAAGAACAAGCGCATTTGTAAAATATCAACTACCATAATAAACTTTACATTTTCACTTGACTGGCGCATGAAGTATGGACAATGGTAATGTTAATTTTGCATATGGTGTAAGGATTCACTGTAGATTTTAAGCAAGGTTATCAAAGATGCTCACTTCATCGTGAATAGCTTATACGTTACAGTATATCATGCAGTAAGAATTCAATTTTTTGTTTACTCTGAACTTATATTGTATAGCAGTTTTCGGGATGAATATATCTGTGCAAGTAACTAATATGTTATATTCTTATTACCCGAACGAGATGTAATACTACTACAATATATTCTAGAAAGGTCAAATAAAATTTTGGTGAGTAAAAGCTCATATTTGTTGAGGAAACCAAATAAATATACAAGAAGCTAGCGATATATGCAATTAGCCTACTTGCCTCTACATGGATGGAAATAATTTTTAATGAAGTTCCTAACAGCCTAGATGGTAGGAAGGCTGTGACGTCACATTGACAGCAATATCATTAGAGATGAAACCAGAAACATATGCAACAGTAGTGAGACAATTACAAATGTACACGTGCCTAACCCGGGACTCTAGCTAAAGAAAGCAAGAACCATAAACTAGCGTGCAATAAACTGTTCTAGGAAAATATAATAAGGAGCATAAACTCCGAATGTAATAAGTCTAATGTTTTAGTAGATAAAGTTCACAAAACTGAAATATTTAAAGGGCCGTACTTTTGGAAATAAGTGACTGAGCGACTTAAATAATCGGTTGATTGGTCACTGAGATATGGCACAAAAATTTAGTTTCTTTATTTGGTGCTATCTTACAAAATTGCCTAATAAAAGGTTATGTATATGGTATTTCTAATGCTGTCTGGCAGAAATTTTGAGCAATGGCCCTACAGTTCCGTTTTTTTTTACACCCAACAGATTCGCAACACTGTGCACAGAGTGTAGATAGTTCAAAATTTGTTCTAATTTAGCGGCCAAAGCAAAATTTTTATGTGTGTCTACTTTCTTACTGCTGTTCTATCTGGCCACGCACTGGAAATTTACTATTCAATGTGTTCACATTTCAGTTTTATAAGAGTATGTTATTATCTAACGCTTAATAAACCCTAATTCACAATTCGCACTGCTATGGTATGACAGTTTATCTCAGAGTGTTACCGTTCCCTGCTGTATGTTTATTCCACCGCTATTATATCACCATTTCATCCTTCACTTCATCCGATTTCTGCTTGCTGGAACGCCAGGTGATTTCACTAGTCAACGAACACCGTAAAATGTTGCTGAATTTTTGCAAACAATTGATTGGAAACTAATCCCCAAGATCATTTTTGAAACAAAAAAGAATGAGAACATTTTACAACACGTTATTTTCACGTTTGTTAAATTAATAATGCATTTTACCAAGAAAATTCTGTGCATTTGATGTAAAGTCCGTTCATGGCTACTCCCATTTTTCTGAAGCCCTGCTAAAGTTCTGCTTTCATGATATCTGCTTTCGTGAATGTACTATACTATGCACGGTTAATAAAACAGCGAGCTGTAAAAATGCAGTATTTAACTTGAAAAGTTACACGATAAATTCTGGCAACTAGTTTCCATGGAATTGTATGTAAAACGTACAGAAATTATAAAAATGGTGTCAGTACCCAGCAAAATGGCGCAAAATCGTTCGTCTAATCAGCGCCTGGCGATTTACTTGCAAGTTGGCAGCCCAATCAATGGGGAATTTTCCGCAGCACGCAATAGCCAATCACGCGCAAGGCCCACTTCCTGAACATAGAGCAACTAATCAGCGGACAAGTACGCGGACATCAAACGAACCGCTACACCTTTTCGCTTCTGAGAGGTTGTCTATTCAGTGCCTTGGCACACTGCACCCCATCTCTGACCCACTGTGACCCTGAACGAATGTGGGAACACCGTGCGTTTTAAATTCACATTTACAAAGCCCCAAACAAGAATATTCTCTCTCCGCCAAGCATTCATATCTGGTCTTCCAGTGTGCCGCACATGCATACACGTAAAACATGTTTCATTGTAATAGTTTGAAACTAGTTGTCAAAGGAAGTAGACTATTATATTTTTACAACTAACATTTTTACGAAAATTTATTATTTTTTACGTTTCTTCGTTTCCATAGTAAGCTTGAAATCTGCTCTACTTGCTTGTTAAAATTAAATGTTTGTTTTACATATTCCACACAAATATGTCATATAATGTGATCTTATTTAGCGTACTTGTAGTGCTACAAATATAATCTCATAAGTTTGTTCCCAGATAAATTATTTGTAAAAAAAAGAAGAAAATTTATAGTGTGCGTAAGGAAATTACTGTAAAAATAAGCAGAATTTGATGTTTCAGATTAATTACGTAAACATAAACGTTAGCGTAATGGTTGGTTTTACGTAGTTTGGATTCGAGATTAAATAAACAACTCTGCAGACTTGTGTATACTAGGACTTGGACAAAGAATACCACAAGCGAAATATTGACTGATCATTTTTAATAATAGGGCATTATCAACATGTTTAATTATTTGTTATCATAGCATCTTAAGATTTCAAGAAGAAAAATTTTGGAAAAGTTATCTAGTCTTTAGGTATTGATCAACACTTCAGTGAAGACATAACGCCAAAACTTGTTAAAAATACTACGTTTATTAGATTTATTTTGTATTACAATAGCTTCAACATAAACCGTAACTAAATATATTTAAAAATTTATGTCTGAATGTAAATTTCTGAAGAATTTTAAAGGAATTTATTGAACACTTTCATCTTAAATGCTTAATTCAGTAATAAAATATACTGGGTGTGGAATCCCATGACAGTCTAAAGAATTTATAGTTGATAAAATTACGAGTTCAGTATCTAGTATTTTATTTTATTACAAGGTCTCCCATTTTATTTTAAAGTATCTGCACAATAGCAGCGCAAAACCAAAGACAAAAATAACATAAATAACGCGAGTGGTTTGGTCCGGTAAAGCAGGGTCACCCGTCTACAAAATACTATAATACCGTGCATAATTTTTTATGTATCTAGCTCCTACCGTCGTCCATTGTTCCAGGGACAACAGCTCTCCCGGGTTTCGAACCAGTGCTCTTTTTTTTTGTCCCAGTCGCCGCACACGAGTGGGGTGACCTGGAGTGTTTATGTTTATCTGGCACCGGGACCTATCTCTCAGCTCTCATATCCGTGACCTCGCGCAGGGAGGGGTGAGGAGGGAGAATTTATTTTTGCCAGCGCTCTTTTTGTTCCCCGAGAGCTATTACCCTGTGAGGGGTTGGCAGGGTGTTTGGAGTATTATGTTTGGAATCGCGGGGGTGGGGCAGGGGGTGTTGCCGTATGTTCCCAGGGTTGTTAACTCTGCCTGCGGCAGCTTGATACGGTCCTGCACGGCAAATGGGAGAAGACAGTTTTCCGCGCCCTCACACTGCTGGGGAAATATTTCAGTGGCATTAGCGAAGGGAGTGCGTGGAGGAGGAGCGAAGAGGGGGCGTTATGCAAATGAAGAGCGAATTCCCAGCCCTCCCCCTCCGCTGGGCCGCTAGAGATGCAGCCAGCGCTTAATGGGGTTTTAATTCGGGGGATGATGAGGAAAGAGACAAGGGGAGCCAGAAATAATATTAAAAAAAAAAGAAGTTGCAGCCTTCTCGGCGATTGTTTTTACATGCAAATTCCNCCAAGAACGAAACCATATTCTCCGCCCCGTGAGTTTCTACCACCGTGCTAACTTTTCATAAACTGCTGCGCGCCGTTAGGTTTTTTATTTTTTTTTCACCGCTCCATATCCGCAAATCGACCGCGTATTGGGTCCACGCCGGGAATTGTTTAATTATCTGAGTTATGTGAATGGGTTGCAAGTCACTTAGCTTGTTTTGCAGGCATGCTCTAGTGTATAGCGTTTTATGTCGCACTTGGCGCAACATCGTATGCATAACTCACGTGATTTTGTAACGACTGATGTGATACTTGCCAAATGCTGAAGTTTGGAAGTAGGTATTGAATCTGCTCTGCGGCGTTAGGCGCCAGCACTTGATGCTAGACCTCAGTGATAGGGCGTAGGAATACGTCGACACTGTTGTCTCTAGGTCCAATTTACTAATAAATTACACTTTATGAGAGGGGGGGGGGTTGGCAGGATTATTCACACCTGGTGTAGAACTACATATCTGACACTGCGGCGCTGTCTTCCCTCGGCTGGCGACTTGGAACTGCTCTGGCGCTTGGTGGGGCGTCCCGGCGCCTGCTCTCGGAAACCCTCCTCCCGGGTCCACTCAGCACTCTTCGTTTGACGAAGTCTGACTGCTTTTCTCGGATTCTTCCCGCCGTATGTCCCGCTTGACGGCCTCCGACTGAGGTCGACGTCATGATGCATTCTCGATCCTCGACTGACTCCAACTGACTGCCTGACTGCTCGATCCTCGACTGACTCGTTCACGTCTCTCAACTGACTGCCCGATCCTCGCACTGGCTTCGTCCGGCTCCGACCCGGACGCCTCGCTTCAGGTCCCCCGACTGACTGCCTGACTGCTCGATCCTCGAATGACTGATCGATCATCGCACTGGCTTCGTCGGGCTCCGACCCGGACGCCTCGCTTCCGGTCCCCCGACTGACTGCCTGACTGCTCGATCCTCGACTGACTGATCCGTTCCTCCCNCTTGACAGCCTCCAACTGAGGTCGACGTCGTGATGCATTCTCGATCCTCGACTGACTCCGACTGACTGACTGACTGCTCGATCCGCGACTGACTGCTTCACGTCTCTCAACTGACTGCCCGATCCTCGCACTGGCTTCGTCCGGCTCCGACCCGGACGCCTCGCTTCAGGTCCCCCGACTGACTGATCCTTCCTCCCTCCTTCTCGTGGTTTTGTAGGCTCCATCACCATATTCAACTTGCCCCATCTCTGCACGTGGCCCGGGGTGCTTGTCGTCCCCCTGGGTCGTAAAACACGTGGCCGCTGCTCCTGTGGTCCGCAGCCGGCCTGGCATCGCCCCTTGATTCTGGCCTGGAAGTTTATTGTTCCGTTCTGCACGTGCGGGAACTCTTGGGTGCCCTCTTGGTTCGGCGCACGTGTGGTTCTCCTGCCTCCGAATATCGTGCCGCTATATACCAGCACGCCCGCTAAAAGCTCTCATGGTTTATTGCGGTACAAGCCTGGGACAGACACAGCTGGTGGTGGGATCTTGGTGTCCCTTGTGCAGCAATAAAATGCAGCTGTGTCTGCGCCTGGGTGCCTTCCATTGTCTCCGGATGTCGTCTGCACATGCAGGAACGGTTGCACGCGCAGAAACCTTTGGTAGCACACCTCTGTAGCTGCGAGTCGCGGTCGCGCCCTCCTGGCGTCGCTCTTCCAGCACGTCCATTAACCCTTAATTTTTATTGCCGGTCAACCGCCTGCGAGCTTCGCCAGAGCATGTGTTCTGATGAATAAAATATAGGCACGCAGAATGTGTTAAATCCCCACCGCTCTCTTCGTCAGTGCACACTCTTGCATTTCTTCCTCTTTAGGTTGTCCTCTGGGCTGACCGCGGCTCTGTACGCGCGCGGGGCGCTGCTCTTACGTTGCCGGGAGGCAGCGAATACAGCCGGGGCGGTCTTCTGCTTCTGACCTCATTAGGGGCATACAGGGGCGGTCCCCCTTCGTTCTCTGTCGCATGGCACTGGCAGTGCGTCTGAGGGAAAGTAAGGGCTTCTGCGTCACAAACCAGTTTGTGAGGGGCACACCCTCTTACAATTTAAGAACATCGCAGGCCCGCAAAACCCTTGGGTCCGAGCTTCTACCTGCTCCTAATTCTCTGGCAGGGGGTGGGGTTGTCTCACACTTTGAAAATTGACAAAAAGTACAAACAAAATAAACCCTGGTCACATTGCACACTCCTCTTACATCCTTACAATTAATTACACTGGTTCATTACACACTCTGCTCTGCCGCACTACCCGGCATGTCCAGGCTGGGGTCATTTTTACTGAACAGTTTCTCATTGAACAGTTGCCAACAGGTTATGCGAGCAAGCTTCCCTTACTACTTAGGAACAAAAACCCTGTTATCTTATGAGCCTCTTTGCTGCTCCACACCAGCGGTCTGACGGTGGGCCAAGATAAGCGACATTGACCCTAGCGGCAAAATAAACATACTTTATTCATGGGGGCTGCTCGGCCCCTCAACAAAAAAAACACATCGTTTTCTCCTCCGATCTTGTGACTCGTGACTCGTACCCGAAAGAAACAACTTACAATGGCTGAGGCTCTAAATCTCGAATTCTAATACATAGTTACACCTTTTTATCCACGTAACTTGCCAACGGTAAACGACAAGCGAAAATCGGTAAACCCTAAATAACCATTGCTACATAATGAGACTGACGAAGAGAAACATCGGTAAACAATAATAACCACTCTCAAACCTAGCGTAAAACGACTGGTACATAATTGCGCCTTTCTCGGGGTTAACAACGCCATGCATAGCCCTGGCCGTGACGTGAACACACGTTATTTATGAGGGCAGGTAGGCCCCTCAAAACAAACTTCATGGCGGTCTGTTACTCAGTCTGACTCTGGCGGTAAAAAAAACTCATATTCCTATCTCGGCTGGCGGCTTAACTCTCGAATTTCACCTTACACACTAACCCTTGTTAAATATAACACCAACTCTGACGAGCTTAAATCAAGCGAATTTAACCGTATTTTAATTACCGCGGCATGGCCACTTTACCGCATAAAACCACTACACACCTTAAGAATTTCTTATTAAAACTCTAAGCCAAAGATTTCAAAAGACCATACCAATTTTTTTCACTTGTAGAAATTCTCCAAAAAAATTTAATGCAGAACTTTAAAATCACTGGTTGACCTATAAATGGGTCACTTAAAAATAATCTAAGTTTTCTCGGACCTTTTCATAACATAACCTTTCGTTCTTCCCAACTCGCGCCATTGAAATAAAACATTTAATTTTCCCGCCACACTACCTGTAATCAACACACGTCTCGCGTCACGCACGCCCGCGCGGCCTGCGAGAGCCCCGTCATTGGCCGGAGCCTCGTTCCTTCCTCTGTCTCCTCGTAGATTCAAAATTACTCATTCTTACTCGTTTTCAAGCGATATTTACTAACCTATGGACTTTTTCTGTAGTAATACGTAACAAAATATAAAAACGACTGCTTTAAAACCATGATTCTCGCCCTCAGCATCGTTACGCGAAGTATACTCGTCACAAGCGGTCCAATCATACAACAAAAACGTATTATCAAATGCAGTCAACATCATAAGCCATGACAATTAAGAAATTAAATAACTCACATATGGTTTTCTACACTATATTTAGTAGGCAGCTTTTTTTTTTCCGTAACACTTTACATACTATATACCTCCAGTAACAGGTATATGAAAATTAATTCTTAGCAACTTAACCAAACTTTGGCGATTAAAAAGTATTAAGGTTATTGCCACTGTCTGTGTAGTGACGAGTTGTAATTTTTACTGGCATTTCTTACTGGTATTTGTTATCTTTTAACACACTCGTAACCAATGCTTTGCAGTGGTAAACAAACAGTAAAATCACTGTTGATACACAGTGGTAAACAAAAAGTAAACAATATATAAACATCGGTGAACATCTATTAATTGGGGACACACAAGTGAAAACAATAAGTAACTGGCAAACAGTGCTACTGATGAATTTAGCTCGGGTACAATGAGAAAGATGTCCTGCCTCTTTTGTTGAGGATTTTCGTGGTTTTCACTGTGCATGTTTGAACACATAATTACAACACTCTCGAAACGGGGCTGGATGCCTCTTGACACCTTGCACTCCTGGTACGGTCTTGAAATTAATTAAACTAATCGGTCACTTTGCACTCGGTAACAAAATATTTTCTCGCTGCTCGGTCTCGCCTTTTGTTGCTCTATGCAGAGGGGGGTGGGGGGTATAGTGTGGTAACCACTTTACCTGGTGCTGACCGCCTTCACGGCCCCTGGAATAGGCGGGGCCTGGAGAAGTCCCGGCAGTTGTTTACTTACGGCTGGCTGGAAAGAGACTGCCTGTTGGGGGGAGGGGGAAGGTCCCTCCCTTCCATCACTCGTTCAGTTGACGACTGCAGGCTGCTGTCTCGTCTCGTCGATTAGTCGGGTCTGCATGGTACTGTCTCGACTCGCTGAAGTTCGCTGGGTTCGACTCTCTGCCGATGCAGCTCCCTCCACTTTCTTCCTTACTTCATTTTCTCCACGGCCGCTTCTTCTCATGTTTCTCTTCGCTTGTCCGCTTCACCCGGTCATTCCCGTGCGCGCAAAGCTTCTACTGGTGCTGCTTTAACTCCCATGCGTTCACCCGGGTTTGTTTATCTTCGGGCACCGACTGCGCGATCTTACTGGGTTTCATTGGCAGCTTGCTTTTACCCTTATGTCGCAGTCTCTGTACCATACAGAGAACTATTTTCCTGCCCTTTCTGTGCCGCTCCTCCGAGTGCTCTTATGGCGGGCGGAAATACTGGTATACATGTCGGAAAGGGACACTATTCCCCATCCAGGGAATATTTCCCCGGCGCTCCGGTTACTGTAATTTTATTTATCTTTGGGCACCGACTGCGCGATATTACTGGGTTTGATTGGCAGCTTGCTTTTACCATTATCTTGCAGTCTCTGTACCATACAGTGCACTATTTTCCTGCCCTTTTCTCTGCCGCTCACTCCGACCGGACTTATGGTGGGCGGAAATACTGGTATACTTGTTCCGAAAGTGTCCCTATTCCCCATCCAGGGAATAAGTACTAATTTTTACATATTTTATCTTCGTCGGCGCGGTATTTGTCCTGTCCGCCTGACACCACGTCACTCCCACCATCCAGTGAAAGTGACCACTCTCCGCTAATATGTCCTCTTGCCCGTTCCTGGCACGTTCTCCTGCCCGCTACTGGCATCTGCTCCACGTTTCCACTCCCATTCGCTAATTTCTCCCCCGTTAATTGGGACTTCTTAAAGTAATATTGCTGGATGCTACAGGATGTTTTGTCGTAGCCTCCCTGACGTCTGTGTTTAGCCTGGCTGGCTCGTTATTGTTCACCGTCTGGTAACCTAATAACCCACTGGGGATTTCTATTCTTCTCCGTCTTCCTCCTAAACTCCACGCACATCTGCCGCCTGCCATTTCTTGTCTAGTTTATTGCCTCGCTCTGCTCCCTTCTCGGTTCTATTGTCGGTAATTGGCACCACGAGGGTTAATTGTATTTTTATTTTTATTTTATGACCCTCTCGAAGTCGTAAATGTGCTAGCTCTCGGGGCGAGATCCCTTTTCTCCCGGGTGCTTCAGTTTGTCCTTGTTTCCATCCATACAGACTTCAGTGTGCCCCATGTTGGGCGCCAAAATTGATACCTGCCAAATGCTGAAGTTTGGAAGTAGGTATTGAATCTGCTCTGCGGCATGAGGCGCCAGCACTTAATGCTAGCCCTCAGTGATAGGGCGTAGGAATACGTCGACACTGTTGTCTCTAGGTCCAATTTACTAAAAAATTACACTTTATTTGCGAGTTCACATAATCGAGTTTTATTGTTGCTTGAACAGGTTAACTGGTACATGAACTCTCGAGACAACTCCCCTCCCCTTTTTCTATGTAGACTATGTATGGTTTGACGCCGCGATTGGCGTCGTGAAGAGGGGGGGTGGCAGGATTATTCACACCTGGTGTAGAACTACTTATCTGATACTGCGGCGCTGTCTTCCCTTGGATGGTGACTTGGAACTGCTCTGGCGCTTGGTGGGGCGTCCCGATGCCTGCTCTCGGAACCCCTCCTCCCGGGTCCACTCAGCACTCTTCGTTTGATGAAGTCTGACTGACTTTTCTCGGATTCTTCCAGCCGCACGTCCCGCTTGACGGCCTCCGACTGAGGTCGACGTCATGATGCATTCTCGATCCTCGACTGACTCCAACTGACTGCCTGACTGCTCGATCCTCGACTGACTCGTTCACGTCTCTCAACTGACTGCCCGATCCTCGCACTGGCTTCGTCCGGCTCCGACCCGGACGCCTCGCTTCAGGTCCCCCGACTGACTACCTGACTGCTCGATCCTCGAATGACTGATCGATCATCGCACTGGCTTCGTCGGGCTCCGACCCGGACGCCTCGCTTCCGGTCCCCCGACTGACTGCCTGACTGCTCGATCCTCGACTGACTGATCCGTCATCGCACTGGCTTCGTCTGGCTCCAACCCGGACGCCTCGCTTCCGGTCCCCCGACTGACTGCCTGACTGCTCGATCCTCGACTGACTGATCCGTTCCTCCCTCCTTCTCGTGGTTTTGTAGGCTCCATCACCATATTCTACTTGCCCCGTCTCTGCACATGGCCCGGGGTGCTTGTTGGCCCCCTGGGTCGTAAAACACGTGGCCGCTGCTCCTGTGGTCCGCAGCTGGCCTGGCGTCGCCCCTTGATTCTGGCCTGAAAGTTTATTGTTCCGTTCTGCACGTGCTGGAACTCTTCGGTGCCCTCTTGGTTCGGCACACGTGTGGTTCTCCTGCCTCTGGATATCGTGCCGCTATATACCAGCACGCCCGCTTAAAGCTCTCATGGGTTATTTCGGTACAAGCCCGGGACAGATGCAGCTGGTGGTGGGATCTCGGTGTCCCTTGGGAAGCTGCAAAAGGCAGTTGTGTCCGCGCCCGGGTGCCTTCCGTTGTCTCCGGATGTCGTCTGCATGTGCAGGAACCGTTGCACGTGCAGAAACCTTTGGTAGCATGCCTTTGTAGCTGCGAGGCGCGGTCGCGCCATCCTGGTGACACTCTCCCGGCACGTCCGTTAACCCTTAATCTTTATTGTCGGTCGTACGCCTGCGAGCTTGACCAGAGCGTGTGTTCTGACGAATAAAATATAGGGACGCAGAATGTGTTAGATGTTTTAACATTAATTAATACCATAGTAAAAACTTCAAAGCGCTTAACATGCTTTGTTATTTCCATGTCTCTAAATTAATGCCATCTTTAGTTCATTTTCTTCCTTAAATGTGCATCGAAAGTGACTTAATATGTTACGCATTATCCTTATTCTTCTTTAATGATATTCACTTATTCCCCATGCAACCTAGGTTCATATTTAAGTGCACAGAATGTCACAAATAAACTGAAAATACAATATGTCCCTTATTCAACGTCAGCCATCTGTCCATAATGTTTAAAAATATACATGCACATATATGTATATATGTGTGTTTACATACATAAATATAGGACTTATATAATTCTGCATATACATGTACACACTAACACGTACATGTTACATAACACCGACTAATATTACATACACAAATATAAATACTTGAACGCAATACGTAACAGTTGCTCGCCTATGTTCGATTTATTGTATTATCTTCTCACAGCTGGGTTCTAATATCCACATAACCGCTTGATATCTGAGAGTCTAATAAGAGTATATACGATTAAAATAACGTATCTTAAATCGTGCTTATTGTAGTTTACACTCTTGTGATTTACTCTTAAACGGAGGACATCTTGCCCATTCCACTATCCCAGAATGGTCTACGATACACATATTCAGACTATTTCTTTAACTGGGGATATTCTTCCTTGTAGCGTAGGCTGGCATGCAACCAACTTTGCCTCCGTTTACCATTCCGGTATTATATTTCGGGAATCAGTTCTTATAAAGAAGTGAAGGGACGGTCAGGGGGCGGCGGAAAGTTTGTAGGGCAAGTGAAAAAGGTTCTTGCAATTGAAAGTTTTTAAAGGATAACTATAACGCGTTATGGTTTTGCAGAAAAACCAACGCAACGTCCAGATTGCCAAATCAAACAGTATATCGGGATGCACAAATGATACCATCTTGGATAATAAATTCCTGAGCTTAGAAATAAAAAACTAAAATATGTAATATAACTATGAGATTGATTCAAAAGTCCATGAAGATTGAAGACCAGATACTAAGATAATCAGAAGAAAAACATAAAACCTTGCAGTCAAAACGTTAAAGAGAAATAATAGGCAAGGTACGAAGAAAGAGAGTAGCGAATATAAATGTTCAATCACTTAGCAAAATGTCAGATATAGCGAACAAGGTAAAGAAAAAAAAAGCCTTTGGAAAGATCCGGCTGATTGATAATATATATAAGAAAAACGAAATTCCTATAAAACCACCAAATGAAGAATTGAATAATATGGGATCAAATGTGTAATAAATTTAGCAGTCCGAGAATGATTTCACCTATACGGTATTACGGCAAAGGGAGAAATATCTGTAGCTACTAAATCCGGAATTCAAATGTATAGATGGTTAGTATTACGATGTTTCGTTTCTGAAACATGGTTAATTTAAGTACTTTGTGGATTGTCGTGACGTAACAGTGCGCGGTGGCTATATTTGTTGACATTAATGACCCCGACCGTCATCTTCGAATTCCATAACATTGATCTTACCCGCGAAGACAAAGCGATAACGTTGAAGTCGAGAAATCGAGAAAAATCGCAAAAATTTGGAATAATCACGAAAATCTGGAAAACTTCCATTATTGACCACGACCACTTTCTTGGATAATCCTCAGTGTACCCTTAAAAAAATTAACTTAAAATTCAAAAAAATATTTATTTTTAACAAATTTTATTTATTAAAGCAAGATTTAATAAAAAATTCCGAAGACATATGGAAAAATCTTACAAATTTCGGTAAAATTCAAGGAATTATATGCAGGAAGTCCGGGGTCCCAGTCTTGTGAAGACGACGGATCACACATCCTCCTTGCTTGACGACCAGTATAGATGACTGATAACCAGTCCTTCAATTTTTATTCATTATTTAATCGATCCCACAATCCTACTATCCCCTCCTCCCCGTACACTCACTCCCATTCATTGCCTTCTTCTGTTTTCAGTATTTTCCACTAGAGTGCTCCAGTATCTCGTGTTTTCAGCATTGATCATCAGAACGCACCCATGTCGCCCATTTTCCAAATCTATCTGCTAGAGTACAGTGACGTAGACATTAGCCAAATAGCAATGACGCCCAAACCACTCCATATTTTTATTAACCCACAAAGTAATCACTCTGACATATGTAATTATTTTAATTGTTTTTCAACTAACTAAGTAGATGTTATTTAATTTTTTTGCCTACCATCATTTTAAAGTAATAAATCTTATATGAGGCAAGTGTTTTTCGGCGATACGTTAAAAAATTTCATAAACATCATATTTATTTCAAATTACTTGTTTTCGGTTAACGACCATATACTTCTACTACCCCATATGAGAAAGCTCATACACCGCCGTTTCTAAATTATTTTTTACACTTTGTTTTTTGTACTGCGAGGAACCATTATTTAGTGAGTCCTGAGTCCCGAAAGTAATCGGTAAAATGATTAAAACACTGTTTTCAGGCATGAACTTAGTACCCATGCAAAGTTAGCTGCCACCTTATCAGTCGTGAAAAGTTCGTTATGCAACATTAATGTGAAATATTCTTAGATTCATCCTTCACAATTAAAACACGATGTCTTCCGTTTTCTCATCCTTAGTCACGTGTGTTGGCACTACCTCTTTCCTAGAATTTAGTGATTACACATTCGCAACTTGGTCGCTGTTCTCAGAAACTGTGCTTTGATGCACAGGGGTTAGAAACTACAGTCCCGTAAAATCAAACATTGGTTCCACCTCACCATACCTCTTGTCAACAAGTTGTGGATACTACGCGTTAACCAATCGAGCTAGCATTGGCCACTTGAAAAATTTGTAGTCATTGTTGTGGGTATTTATTACTGCATGATGATATTATTTTAAAGTCAAGAAGGCTTTACTACTCAATTGATAACTGCGAAGGTCCATCTTACAGTGCATAGAAAGCCCCTGTTCACGGTAAAATGAGTACTTTTGAATACCCTGCTTAAGATCTACTTGTATGCACGTTATATTCTTCCACCTCATGTAAAACTAGCGAACCGGCCCGGCTTTGCCCGGGTACAATTGAGTTTTACAGTGATACACTAATAAATAAATTGGAAACAGACAATTCATTTATATGAAAACAGAATTATAAAATTATGCTAAGTTGGCCTAGGTTTCTAACTGATTACGGCAACCCAAAAGGAAGGAAATATTTTTTACCCGATAGCCGAGAAGTAGGGTATTGTTTTTGGAGTGTGTCTGTGCAACTATCGCGTAGTTACCACATTTCCGCTTTCCAGCGTCGATGTATGAAAATTTCATCAAGTTGTAGCTTTAGAAATAAGTGTACCTAGGTAGTATTTTTTGCGCTTGGCTGAGAGATCTTAATCGATCAGCAAAGTTAAGTATCTTGCCCAGCGGCACACATTTGGATGGATGACCGTTTAGTGGCATAACATCTGAGCGCTTCCGGGCTTCGGAGGGCACATTAAATATTCGATCTCAGTTTTTATCGATTGATATCAGTCGTTTAGACATTTCAGAGGTCTTTGGTCTCTGATAAACTCTGGCACAAGAGGAAAAAAATATTTCGGTCACGTTCCCAGTCGTTGCAGAATTACGTTTTGTCGTTATTTCACAGTACCCGTACCATTTACCGGGATAAAAAGTATCGAACGTCCTATTCCAGGACCTAAAGTACCTACATACCAAATTTCCTTAAAATCAGTTTAGCCGTTACGGAGCTGAGTGGTAACAAACACATACACACACGAACACATAGACTTTCGCATTTATAATATTAGTAGAACTAACACTTCCATGGGCCTCATCATTTATTTATTTATGCGTCGGTTAAGTGAAACTGTGAAATAATTAGAAAAATAATTTTTTTCTACAAATTTGAATATTTTTACGCATTGATGCATTTAAAAAGAGAATGCGAATGAAATAATTTAAGTTATCACAAATGGTTACCTAACACTTTTTATTCTATTTTAATATATAAAATTACTTTCCATCCAACGTTATCAAATTAACTGGGTGCAAGTCACTCGGTGAACACATTAAAATATATTGCTAAGATTGATTTCAAAAGTGCTCACTTTATCGTGAACAGCCTTTCCATGTATTCGTGTGAACCTTTACGCTTTCCTTCCGTGATGCTGATTGGAGCCGGCTGCCGTTACTTGAGAGACGCGCCTGTCATCCCAGCCGGCCTGAGGAAACGAGATGGGATTGAGCAGGGCTGGAATGAAGATGATAGTAGAAAAGGGAGCACCCAGAATAAAGGTTCTCACCACGGTATTGTCCGTCATGATACCCGCATGCAAATTGTCGTCTGAAATATTGTCATCCGTCAGGTTTACGTAACCGAACTGCGGACTCAGAAGTGTAAGGATAGTGACTAGCCACAGAGCCAAGCGTGGATCTACCATAATGTTTATAGTCTGTTCGCGGTTAACTGAGCACTCCGGAAATCTGTCTTTGAACAAATAAATGCATTTAATTTAACATAAGCACATTGGGAATCACCTACTCGTGTTAACAGTTTCCAGCCAATCGGGAGAAGTAGGTCCACGGTTTAAGACAAATTTAACGGTTTGATATTTAAATTTGTGGGCAATAAATCTGCTTTTATTTAGTTTCCCACCTGTTTTATGTTCATACAAAATTAATGGTTTCACTTGAATAACGTATGAATAAATTCGTAGGGTACATGGCAATGTTAATTTTGCATGTGGTAAGGATACGAAACGCCACGAAGGTGGGGGGTTTATAGATCTTAGGCCAAAGAAGGGCTTTCAGAGGCTTATTAACCTCCCGAGGGTGACACCATAGCAACTTCGACCACCGAATTCAAGTATAAAAATGTTGCATCACGAATATACCCAAGTACTAAAGACAGATAAACACACTGTCCGAGGAATTGGGATAACATTTCAAAGAACCTAATTATCTAACGATTGTGTAAACCATGCATATAAAACACGTGGTTCTGACGTTTCCAGTTGCCACAATTCTTCCAAATTTGGGAATCAGGAATAGTAAACTATGTACTGCGCAAACGGCATGCCATTTTCAACCTTACGTTTTGTTTTGCTGTTTCTGGTGTTTGAACCACGCCACTTTACGAGACTCAGAGTGACGTCGCTTGGTCCAGATTAATTCTGTTTACGCTGGTTCTTTTGATGCATTCGAACCCGGTCTCCGATTGACTTCCTTCTGCTTTGAGACGGTAGGCGATTGGGTGCGCCGTACCGTATCAGCCATCATTCTGCAGTAGAGATGAGTAGTAGCCCATGAGCTTTGCAACTTTTTTTTGTGAAATGAAAGATCTTTGAAAAACTCTATATCCTTACACGCATTTATTTTGACGTAAACAATTAAAAAAGTTTGAAATGTGGTATCGTATACGAAAAAGTAATTTCATGTATAGTCTTAATTAGAAAATTCGATATACAAGCGACTGGAATCGGTTTATGTTTGATTCATACACATCAGAGTTAAAATGCAGAAACAGTAATGAGTACACTCTAAATCAGAATCACTGATATCAATCAGTGAAATAACATTCATTGAAAGTCAGTTGATAAACTACTGCTGCTCGGTGAGTCAAGCAAATTAACTGGAAACAAGTGATTAATAACAGTAGAATTATTGACATTCAGTGATAAATCACAAATAAATCATAGAAATTCAACCACTACATTAATTATTTATCTGGCACTGATTATCAGTGGCTCAACACTCACTGGTTTCACTGATTTGGTTTAGTTATCACTGTTTTAAGATTAGAGTGTATATTTGATCTACGTTTTCAATATTTTTGTAATGCCACTTGATATGATATAGACAGTGATCACTAAATCCGCGGTAAAATTAGCTTTGATACATGGGGAAAAACACGCATTCACGAAGAAGAATAGTAATCAGGGCTTTCAAAATAGCTCATAACTGTTTCCTATACGGCTTCAAACCGACAACGGGGTGGGAAACGTCAATAAGTACATTAACAGAATAGACAAGTATACAGAAATGTAAGGGCGTGTCGGTGCCTCAAATATAGACGCGCTCATTTGATGACTAGCTGCGTGATGCTCTTGATTAAGCACTGCGGGCCTGATTGTGTCTGCATTGCTGTGGACGGCTTTTACTGCTCCTTCTCGTGTCCGGCAGGTTGGATGCGAAGCACTGATTGTCAGTTCACCTGGCGCAATGACGTCAGAGCATTCCGCAATTTTTCTGAGTACGCAGCGACAGTCCACGAAATCCGCGCGACAGTTCCGCTTCTCTTTACTTATTATACGTTCGGTAACGAAGGGAACTGCTAGACAACGCAGCACTTGACTGCACATCGACGAATAGGTAAGTGCACATACCGGGAAGCGGAGGTTGTATCTTTGGTGTGTGTGGGCCCATTCGTTGATTGGCAGCGTAGGGCTTGGGAAGCAGGTTCTTGAGTTTGATTCGTGCTTTGAAGGGGTTCCTTGCTGTTTGGCCTGCGTTTGGCTCGTCCCCTCAGGGAACAACTGATAGTGGGCAACACATTTCGGGAATTCACTCGATGACAATATGTGTTTCATTTCCGTGTAAATTGTAAAAAAAAACGTGCAAAAAATTCTATATAAAAATGAAAATATTTTTGGGACATTAGCATAGTCATATTTTAATTAAAAAGGAAAAGGTTAAAAAATTTAGACTTTTTGGTTTTTGAATGTTTTAAAGTTTTTATTTTAATATAATATTACGTTTATTGATAGCAGAGAGAGAAATATTGGAGCTTGTTTTGTGTACAGTAAAGAAATCTTGCTGTATACCAAAGGAAAGGGTTACTTGATTTTAAAGGCTTTTCTTCCATACATTGTGGTATTTAGTAGGTAACCATACATGCTAGATTGTAAGTTACCGAATAACTAATTACTTGGAGCATTGAAATAACGGCTGAACCTTCAAAATGCAGTAACAAATTTTTCTACAAAAATACACTTGCTATTGTAATGATAATGCAAGATTATAATCTACTATATAAAAATAAGTCGGGTTTTCCTTCCTGACGCTATAACTCCAGAACGCACGAACCGATTTCCACGGTTTTGCATTCGTTGGAAAGGTCTCGGGCTCCGTGAGGTTTATAGCAAAGAAAATTCAGGAAAAATTTTAACAGAAA
>NQII01000410.1:717111-755915 GCA_002778355.1 Clitarchus hookeri | reverse complement strand
AAAATCATTGTTTTTCACATGGGCAGTTATACGTTGCGTGTTCACGAGTTGGGAAACCATCCGCTTTGTTTGTGTTAACGTCAGACCAAAAAACAAAAAATGTGGTTTACCAAAGAGCACTTCAATGAAACGTATTTACTTTGGATTCACTTTCATTTACTTAGAGAAGTTCAATTCATTACTGTTGTGAAATGAAATAAAATTTTTCCTTTTCAAATATAAAAAAAATGTTTCTTCATGTTTTAATCACTAAACAAAATGTTGCATAAAACGAAGCCATCTGGTGGCGAAACGGAGTTCGCCGGGTTTGCTAGTTGTCTTTAATAAATATATGATACAAAAATTTTCTTCGTGGAAAACCCCCAGTGCAGTGGTTTGAACGTAACCAGAAGTTCTTTTTTTGCAACAAAGCATGTGTTGTACAAATAAAGTGGTTTTTAGAGTGTACGTTTAATTTACTTTCGCAAATGGATTACAGTTTTTAACTACGTGTCATCATGGATTACTCTAAATCATAAAAGATTCTGCAAGAAAACAAGAAATTATTCTACTGCTACCTCATCTGCAATAAAATTTTGCACTCATTAGGCAGCAATGAATGGAAAAAACGCTAAGAATCTGTTATGAAAAAAATAGTGGCTAAACATTTCCAGTCTCTGCGGATTTACGAATGACGTGTTGCCGTGTTTTTGGCTCTGTACAGACTAAGTTCGGGATATTTATGGACGCTTCCGCTTCTGTATGCTTCACTGTTCTATACCAGAAGATGGAAATGTCGCATGATAGATATCTTGAAGGAAAATCCCATTCCAATGTTGGGTCGACGCGCTGAGAGGCAACACAGTACCGACATCGTACCTGACAGAGAGCACGGAGACGTTACCCAGGACGGACCAATGGTGCACATGAGTGCGATAGTCTCATTTAATGGGGGAGGGCACCTTCAACAACATTACTGTGACAGATTGGTGCTATGTTGACTCGTTACAACGATAATGACAGGGGGCGTCTGGGATGATTTAGCGTACCCCGTCTTCGCACATGAAGGCCAAAGCGCGGTAGGTATTGCAGTATGGCTAAAAGCACAAGTGAGTTAACTTTGTGTATGTGTGTGTATGAATGCTTGTGGGCTTGCTAATATATATATAAGGTAGGTATATGGATAAGTAGGTAGGTATGTAAGAATGTAGCATAGTAGTGCACTCAATGAAACAAAAATTTATGTCTTGTAAAGGAGACGTCTAAGCGGAATGAAACTTCGCACAGACAATGACAACATCGTCTGAAAGACGCGAACTTGAAACTACAATGTCAATTACCGCCATTCAGATACATGAATCAGTATATTAACTAATTACTGATGGGGAAGATTTTTAATTGTGTCCAACTATTCTCCATCTCTCAAACCTTGTAAATGTTTCATCCCTCTATTTAATGCGTCACCCGTAAATGCTACTCACTCACTGACATTCACTTCACACGCACACACTCACAAATTCACACACAAATACACGCACATAGATTTAACTGCAAACAGCGTCGTCCTACGTCCTACGGCCGTTTATTTGATCAAGGTTGTAGTCGTGTTAACTCTCCCTTGTGGGAATTATATGTAGCCTATCGCAGCCACACTAAAATTATTTTCAATTTTACCCATACTTGTACTGTACGCCAACTTTCGCTTCTTTTGTAGTGCGTTCTGAGTTCAGCTACTTTTATGACTATAAGTGTTTGTATGCACGTTCATATATTTATACACGCATATTTGTATCTGTCTGTATGTATTAATCTGTGCATCTATTTATGTACAGCACATATGTATACATGCAGATATGAGTTATGTGTAAAACTTTGCGTGCATCTATGTACATGTGCATGTCAGCAGGTTATTCTCTCGTTTATCGCTGGCAGACGACTGTAAAATACTTTTCCGCAGGTGCATATGTTTCAGTGATCGCGAAGCCATCTGTTGTCAGCGTGGATAGTACTCGCCTTAAAAAATATTGAACCAACTGCGATTGGCTGCACTTGATGGATGTTCGTTTGAGATAGTCGGCGCATTACAAAAAGATGATCCAAGTCTGGCGTGGTCATTCTGTAAATACAGTGTGAATTTAATGCCTTACTTTCCCTTGGGCTATGAGCAACCTAGTAGCTCAGAAATTCCGGTGGTGCAAAACGTTTTTGAGGGGTGTAGTTCGGTTTGCACGGTCTTCTCTCTCCGCTGTCCGGAGGCACTCGGTGCACTTTGCACTGTAAATAGAGGGTCGTTCCCGAACCGCAACAAACCCAAGAAATTCACTGGAAATATTTATTCTGAGATTTCATCGCTGCTCCCTCGTAAGCGGGCTTCAAGAGTGCCCCGGGACACGAGGCCGCAGCAGCGAATTGGGAACGCCTCGGGAGATTCATTATCGATGATGACACAGTTAACGATCTTCCCCACCAGAGCGCACGTCAGCGGCCGGAGGAAGGAGAAGACACCAGCAGAAGTACTAAGAACTTTAATTCAATACGCAAAGTTTCCCCAAGTCTGCCAAGGGCTTATTTGTTCGCCAGTAAGCACACTGAAAGAGAGATAGTTAAAATGTTTGTAGCTGAGGTGTCACGAAGTTCAATGATGACGTCAGTACACGCAAGAAAAAGTGTCGGGGTCGAAACTTGATATTTTGACTGCAAATAGAATGTAGCCTAATAGTGTATATTTTATAGTGTGCTCCAAAGGCGTAGCTTACCTTTAACCACGCTTTGTCACGGATTTTATTCTCATTCAGGACCAACTTAGTTCAGAAAAATGTGCACTATTAAAATACTATTGTAAAGCAGCAGATAATAAGGGGAAAATAAATTATTTCAAAGATTTTTCTAACTATTAGCAGTGTGCGGAAAAATAAAAAATAAATGGGAGTTTGGACCGGCAATTGTAGGTTTATCCTAGTGGGAAACGTTGCGGACATTCCTGAAAAAGGGTGGGTTTTCTCGGAGTGCTCCCAGCTTCCCTCTCCACTGTATTCGTCGTCTCTCCAGCCAACCCTCGCCCACCAGGGATGAAATACGTGTCACACGGGTAGGGCAGCCATCTCTCAGGCTCCCCTTACCACATTAATATCGATTCTGCTTCAAAGGGAGGAACATAAGGTCTATGGGTGCATTCATTGAGAAAAGTGGTGCTACGGCGCGTAGCCTTCATGTCATTCATCCGCACCGCTGCAAGGAAGCACTTGTGCAGCGATTTTGAAGGAAGAATGTTTGGGTACATTACAGCTGCAAACAGACATTATATATTATTTGAATAGCCGGGATTATTTCAGGAATAAATATATATGAAATTATTCATAGAATTGCGTTCAGAGCTATTGGAAGTGATCCACCCTACTAATACATAGTAAAAGTAGTACAGGAAAGATGGTTCTGGTGCACGATTCATGACTAGGAGCATCTACAATCCACCATCTTGTATAATGTTACTTCCTACTCTGTAATTGCGGTCGGCGATCATTTCGTGACCTTTACCTTGACCTTTCCACCATTTTTTTTCGCCGACCATTTCGTTTTGCCAACCATCTAGTTTCCTGCCCACCATGTTGTTTCCCAATCATTCACATATGTTCTACTGCCATTTTGTATACCAATTACTCACTTTCTTCGTTCGCCATCTTGGATGTCGTCTGCTGTAGTTTCCTCATCAACTGATAACTGTATGGTGCACCACTGATACCTGTATGGTTTTTATTGCTGATAGAGTTTACTGCCCTATTACTCATCTTCGTTCGATCCCGCCATATTGTTTCCATTTGTCCGTCATTCAATTGCCACCTGCTAGGGAATCTAGTGTCGCTCTCGCTCTGCCACCATGTTGGTTCTGGAGTTGACCACTAGGGGGCGCTGCAATGAAATTTTCGCAGAGGTAAAAATATTATCTGGAGTAGACCAGGATCCAACTGCCGGACCTTGGGTTGCCAACATGGTGGACGCCTTAGACCACTCGACCACCAAAACAAGTAGGGAAGTAAAGTTTTAAATGTTATTTATGTATTGGAACATTCCTCACCACCACCTACCCAAAAATTTTAAAAAAATTGTAAAAAAAAAAAAAATTCTAAACAATTTAGGATCATATAACCCTTAACCTCACACTAATCCCACCACCCAACCCTCACCCCCTCTACTATCCCAACCCCTCCTAATCATTAAAAAAATTGTGAAAAGCCATAAAAATTTCTTAAAAACCGAGTCACATATAACATTAGACCCTCTGTCGTAAGTCACCCCTTCACCAATAACCCCTCACCTTCCCCTCCAATTAATCATTGACCTTATGTTACGAAAATTATCCTTTCGTACCAATCGATTGTATCTGTCCAGTGTACACTAAATTTCACCTTTAATACGTATATTTTTCACAGTATTGGATACTATAGAGAGTGGTAGTTATTATGTTTGTTAGCATCTACAGTCAGAGATAATTTACTGTCGGCAAGAGTGCTATAGACATGTACCTGCAAACATTGAGTAGGTGCTAATAATATTTTTAATGTTAATGTTAACCTTTAAAAATTAATAAAACACGACACATTAAAAAAACTTATTTTATGATGTAGTGTACAACATGAGGAAACACATAAACCCTTGAATATAAGTATTTATATTTACATAATCCTCTTCCACAGCGAGTTCACCTCTCGATGTCTGCTTCAGCGACCCTGGAATAGAAGCAAGCAGAGAAATTTTACCACTTGACGTACACACTTCCGTTACGTCGTTTCAAAAACTTCTCGATCAAATACACATTTGGAATCTTCGTAAGCTGGATCTCCTCGGTGTAGAAACCACCATTGTTGGGAACATTGTTCTGATCTTCAAGATAGTAGGTCCTCGGAGTATAATTGTGTATACGTCGCACTTAAAACAGTTCAGGGCTCCAATTTGTTATGGACCCATTCTCGATTATGCCTTTCTGTTTTCAGATGCTCACCAGGTCGCCGATTGGCTTAAGGCTTGTGTTGGTCCTTCCTCTTTGGAACAGTATACACGGTCCGAACCAGGGAATCGTCCTTAACATCTCTGGGCTTCATGCGAGTGGATGAATGAACAGTAGAATCATACTCACAGACGAGTTTCGGCATTAGCTCAAGCCACTTATAGCTGCCATTCGCCGTGAAATGCTTCCACATCTTCGCCTTCAGAGTCCTGTTGAACATCTAGACGACAGATACATGGAGATCGCTGTACATGGAATAATGATTTATGTTATGTTCCTTCATCAGAAACTTGAAAGTTGCATTGGAGAATTCCTTGCCCTGGTAGGTTTGCAAATTAGTCGGGATGCGTCCTTTATATAACACCTCTGCCATGGCTTCAGTGACATCACGTGCATTCTTCGACTTGACCGGCCTGGTCCATGCGAATTTTCTGTATGCATCAATAACTACCAACATGTAATTGTAGCCCTTGTTGACCAGAGCATATGGTATCATCTCAACTAGGTCGGCTTGAAATAGGTCGTTCATCCCACAAATCATGACATTGCGACGATGGTAGTTGCGCCTAGCGGCTGATGCAGTTCGTGGGCGATTCCCAACCAACTCATCGAATGTAATCACTTTCCTTCAGTTCTTCAACGATGGATATAATATCGCTGGTGTGCGAGTAATTTCCAACCCTTTGCGCAGTGACCAATAGTCGTAGTTTATCCACCAGTTCGTTCGGGTCTCCCCAACAACTGTAGCCGATGTTCTTGTCACTGTCTATCTTCTTCAGACCTTCCCCACTTTTCACCGCTAGCCCACTGAAGAGGTCTGCGAAACTGCCGAATTTTTCGTGATATTCGTCCTTTTAAGTGCCGGTCTTGAGATTGTTATCTTGGTAAAGTGCATGTGTGAGTTCAAGCAACGGCTTGTATTCCAACAGGTCGGACTCTGAAAACTACCTCGGTTCCTTGCGAAATAGCAGTTAGTAAATCCTGAAAGTTCCACGTGTCTTGTAATCGCCTACTAGGATTATCCCACCTAGTAGAAACTCTATTTCATCAGCTCCGAGGAACCATTTATCATTATGCCTCTGTACGCCGTATGTCGTGTTATTACTGTGAGATGTGTACGGTCGTAGGTACCGACGAGCCAGAGAATTAGATTTAATGTATTTCTTCTGTAAAATTTTCTTGTGTGCCAATTCCACATCCGATCCATTGTCCCAATCCATTTGTACGTAATCATGATTCCTTTTCTTCGTAGGCTTGGAAGTATCGTTGACTTTGGTCATCACGACAATGGGTGCTCCATCGCTCTCCCTGAGTACACCGATATGGCGAGTAATGGGCTTAAATATTTCTTCATTAATAAAGTCGCGCGAAATTTTGGCTCTCTTGGAAAGCAAATACTTCGAGCGAACGAAATGTATGACTCGATGTAAGTCTCTAGCAAATTCCGACATCGCACTGAATAAAAATTGTTACTGTTGCTCTCTTTTATAGGCTTAGTCATGAGTTTCCGACAAAAGATTTTCGATTTTATTCAAACATTCGTTGCAGACATCCAATATGTTCCCGCTGTAGTTCCGAATATCGGTTTTCTTGGAGAGGCGGGAAATCCAGGAAGCAAATGTATTTAAAATATATCCTTCCACGTTTTTCAGTTTCTCTTAATTTTTTGCAGATGCCACATTTAAATTGTCATTAATTTGCCTTTGAACACTCGTCACTTGCTCGTCCATAGCCATCATATCGCAGACGATCTCGGTCTTCACACACGCCATCTTCGATTCGATCTGGGACAGGAAGTTCCGAAAGAATGTGTTTTGTTCATGCAACATCCTGCGCAATTCGGAGATGATGCTTTTACCAGCTTCGAGCACTAAATGTTTAGTGGCCGCATTCTCAGATCGTTCGGGTTCGCCAACAGTTCAAATTATTCTTCTACCAGCATCACAAGTTCCATCGTTTCTTGGTACGAGACAACCTCCATCTTCGCCTTTGTTAAAATGCAACTTGAGGTTACTTTTCCCGAATATCGATATGCTTTAACTTATTCTCGTTGGTTGACGATGAACTGATCTAATCCCTGTTGGTACCACCTATTGTATATGGGCCAGTCCTTAATGATCGTCAAAAATCGTACATGTATTTCCAACATAATTCACAGACTCTTTAACGGTGATAACATAATATCTGTGTTGATGTTGTCGTCGTACACATGTCGCAAATTCATTTCGTCCATGCGAAACAACACCAATATGTTTGCATTGTCACGTAGCAGCTGTTTGGGTATGCACGAATAAATCTGGCCGAGGTACATGCAGTCCACCTTCGCACACCATCTCATGATAAAGCACTCCTGTGTGCACATTTGTTTCTCGCAGGCAATATACTCATAGACAAACATCGAGTTCGGAAGTGCTTCACTTGGCGGAACAATGGCTTCGTTTTCGCTACAAGGGAAGTAACTCACACCATCTACAACTTGAAGTACTTGTGCTTAATCGCTGGTATTTTGTTTGCTTGAGCGATTTTAAATACATGTTCATGTTCATGAACGGGAGACCATTCTCTTCTTCCAGCTGGCTCAGTAGGACGCACGTCTTACCACAATTTGATGGTCCCGCAATGATTCACCTAACCGTTTTCGGAAATAGGCTTTTATGTTGTGAATCGTGGGAGATTGCTTCTTCTTCAGCAGTAATGCATACGGGTAGAGTAAAATTTTCCTTGATAATATGCATGTTACCACTTCTATCTTGTGATGCATGTGGTGCTGATTGTGTAGTATGTNGTAAAATTTTCCTTGATAATATGCATGTTACCACTTCTATCTTGTGATGCATGTGGTGCTGATTGTGTAGTATGTGGAGAAGGTTGAGCGATTGGGGAGCGATTGCGGAGTAACTGTGGAGCATGTAGAGCAGTTGTGGAGCATGTGGAGATATTTTGGAGCGATAGTGGAGCATGTTGAGCTATTGTGGAGCGATTGTGGAGCATGTGGAGCAGTTGTGGAGCATGTGGAGCTATTGTAGAGCCATTGCAGGGCGATTGTGGGGCGATTGCAGAGCATGCACAGATTGCAAATTTTGAGATGATGTATTTCTACAGAACCTGTGCTGCAAATTTTAGAATGTCTCTTTAAATCATCACTCCAAGTAAACTGTCGTTGACAACGTTTGCACTGAAATGTCACACTTGAAGTTTTCATCCTGCAGGTAGTTGTTTCATATCTGTGAAAATTCCACAAAGCAGTAAATACTTTATCGCAGAAGTGGCAAACGAAATGCATCATTCGTACTTTATGTCCATACTTTTCCAAGTGTAGTATGAAACTGAAACAAAATGTATAAAATAAGCTAATTAATAAGTAGTTAAGTTAGTTCACTGCAATGCCTCTAAGAGGTGAGACCATAGCTGGAAGCGGGATAGTCGATAAACTTATCAACAATCTACTGTTCTAGCTGTACATTCCCGGATACAAGTTCTGCGGGTTACGAATTAAGATAGCTAAATGCTGTCACATGGCATCAATGCACTGGACGAGGCATTCAAGCAGCGCGATATTGCTTACTCACTAAACAAGGATCAAGAAATACGACACCAGGCAGACAAGATACTTGCACAGAAGACCGACGAGATAAGTAAATCGTCAGGTGCTGGAATCGGAGAAAAAAAATAACAATGTGGGGTGTTTCCAATGTGATTAAGGCCAAGGTGAAGATGGGCATGGGTGAAAAGAGCAAGTGTAAATCACAAGTAAAACAAAAAGTGATGACAAAGGGAAGAAAAGCACACAATACAAAAAAATGTCTACTGGCAGATTTTTTCCACCACTTTTGCCTGCACTTGGGGCCCTCGGGGGCCTAATCGGAGCCACGAGTGGTATCGTCCAAGCTGTCAACACAGCATCGAATGAATGGAAGCAGTTGTCCGAGGCCCAAAGGCACAATATACATTTTGGAAGCTATCACAATGGGTAAAAAAAACGGCCAAGGTCTCTACCTAAGACCATACCCAGTAGGAGGCGCAAGTGTGCAAAACCGAGAAAGCAGGAAGAGTCGATAGTGAAATCTCTAACGAAACGGCATCTCACAAACTTGGATTTGGAACTGATTGGATGGGAATTGAAGATATCTAACATTCGCAGTGTGTTCATGCGAGATGCTTTTCCCCCTAAACCCAATTGTGACGAATGTGCCGTAATCAACCTGGACACGACAGCCGGGTTCGGTTCTCACTGGGTAACTTATGTGAAATGCGGAAAACGTTCAGACTGCTAAGACAGTTTTGGGATTTTGCGTCCTCCACCCAAAATGTGGCAGTACCTGAAAATATTGCATACTAACTTACAACTACGAGATGGCGCAGATGCCAAACATGTGAAACTGTGGACACTTGTGTCTTCACTTCCTTTTTCGTCCATATAAGTAATTGGATAAAATGGCCTTACGTGGAATGGAAAGCATTAGTCATGTCGATAACACTTACCTTGATGGGTCATAGTTCCGAGCTGCATGCTGTACACTTTCCTCCACTCGACCTGGAGGGGGAATGGTGCATAGGTTTGGTTGATTTTCAAGCCTACAATGCAATACCAACCATCGATGAAAAAAAATGCAAGACGTATCTCGTGAAGAGCGGTAATATCTCTCGCGAGGTAATATTGCCTGTTGGGTTTTACGAACTAGACGACATTGCAAGGTACATGGAAGATTGGCTTTCTCCCGATACAGTTAAAACTACATGGAAATTCTAATACTCTAAAAAGTGTCATCAGATGCAGTGAAGATATCGACTTTACAAAACCGGATTCCATCAAACAATATTGCGATTCGAGTCACGCATAAACGAAGCCAGCAAAACTCACGTAACTTTGCAATTTGTGAGCATCTTGCCCGTTAATTTTATACGAATAAACTCCAATTTGGCAAGCGGTATATATCTCAGGGGTAGATAGAGCAATATGCTGCACGAGTTTTTGCCAATGGTCCCTCCAGGTTTTAAACTGGTGGTGGAACGACAAAGCATAATTTACGTACCGGTCGTCGTGAAGAGAGCACGTGAGATGACTGTGACTATCGTCGAGCAGCGCGGTCATTTTTGAAGTCAGTAACACGAAACTAGAACTTCGTGCTTACCAGCCATTCATGATTGGACACTACACATTACTATCAGAAATTCTGATAGCTATCCAACACCGAGATATCTGCACTCTTCCTTGTCAGTCATTCGTGCGATTCAGGGGGACACTGACGAAAGACGATGTATCCAACCTGGCATAGGTGTAAATAACGAGCAATAGTATTCTCTACTTTGTCGATGGCATCACGTATTTGTGCAATGGTGTCGAGGTAGACCAGACGAGATATTTAGGCTTATTGATCACGATCAAGAATTACCTCTCTCTCATGCCGAACGAGCTGTCTGTAGTTAAGATGGTAGGCTGCAATGTTCCTGTATACCCTGTCCTTCGCTGCGCAAGTTGACGAAACTTTTCGAAGACCAGCAGTGACACATCTGCGACAGGTCAGAACCTGACTGGACGCGTACATGTAGTTCCTACAGCTGCTGCGGAAATGGTTTGCTTCGTCTTTGGACCTTTAATATGCCGCCTACTACTGGACCAGAAGTCACCGTGATGATGGTTATGAAGAACATTTTTTTTTCTCAAACGTTAACACAGACGGAATTTTTTTTGTGTTATGGCATTTGTGTATTTATTTGCAATATAAATTTTGTGTGATTATAAAACCATTTTATTTATATTTTTTCCCTTACTTATTAGACTTAAAGAAAGACTATATAATATTTGGGGTAATACTGATGTAGGTTGAATTCGCACAGATGGTCCTGGGAATGTACTCGTGCCTTCAAGTTGAACCAGGCAGTGTGTCAAATGGAAGGGGGAGGGGATGGAATTGCAGAGGGAATGCGCAAAACTAGCAATGAAATGGAATGAGAAGTTTTCCAATATCAAATGATTGTGTCTGGATTAGTTGCTCTTTTCTTTTTTTCGGTGAAATAATTTAATATTTCTGTTGTTATGGATAGGAGGCCAATCTTCCCTTTCCCAGCCCACCCCTCCAACATGCACTGTGCTGCGTTGTCGTAATTTTAGCGACATAATTGTAGGAGGGCGGCAGTTCTTCTGGCACGTCTGCTGATAACCTTAGTACATGGCTTACAGACAGATAAGCGAGGCTGCAAGCATTATAGATAAAGCACGCATGGCCATGCGGGGGCGCCGTGTGTTTCATGCTGTGTCTCACAGGGTGTACCGCTGGCAGAGATAACGCACATCCTTCACCCTCTGTCGGCTGGCCGCACAGATAAGCGCAACTTACTCTCCCTCCCCCCCTCCAGCACCACCTACTTCAGGTCTTGTACCTGGCCTCGGAGTCAATAACTGCATTCTTAATCTTCGATTTGCGGTGACTCTTTCCAACATTATTTTATATGAAAACCGATATAATTGCTAAATATCCAAGGCAGCAAGCAGACATTTAAATAATTTTTATAGTACCACATTTTTCCTTCGACTTAAAATATAAAAAGTATGTATGCTAATGAAATATGTTGTCTTTCGACTAGTTGTGTGTCCCTTCTTGCTACCTATTTGATTTAGTTAAAATTACAAAAAAATTAAAGTTTCTTAATTAAAGTAATTGAGATTTTTAATTTCATATATGCCTTGTTTAAACATTCTAGGCGGCAGGAGGGGGTCGAGGGACAAAGCTCCAGGAGGGCTGCGATGGGACGGGTGTTGTAGGGGGGGATGGATGACGAGCACTCACAATAAACTTTAATGAAAGCAAACAAATATATTAAACAATAAACTAAATATGATTTAAATAAATGAAATAAAATTAATAGTTCTAAAAAAAAATTTAATTTTTTAACTAAATATTTTCATAACTGATAATAAGAAAAAAATTTCTATCAAAAGTGATTAAATAAATTATTACAAACTCTTATTATGGAATAAACATAACAACAAAAACTTACATTATTTTTAATATAAATTGTTTCCGAATGATGAAGGAAAGAGGTTATGGTGTTGAAATCCATATCAACACTTAACTTTCTTCCATATCTGTCTCGGTGGTGATGTCGTCTAAGGTGTCCACCATGTTGGCGACCCCCCAAGGTCCGGCAGTTCGATCTCGCCCTACTCCAGACGACATGTTGAGCTATGCAAAAATTAAACGGCAGCACCCTTAGCGGTCTACTCCAGAACAAAATAGCATCCGAGCGAGAGCGATACCAGCACCCCTAGCAGGTGGCAGTTGAATGAAGGTCAAGTGGAAACAATACGGCGGGGTCGAACGAAGGTTAGTAATAGGGTGGCGCACTCTTGCGGCAATAAAAAATATTACAGGCATCAGTGGTGCACTCTAGCAGGTGATGAGGGAACTACAGTGGACGACATCCAATATACCGGACGATGAAGGTGAGTAATAAAGTTACAATATGACAGTCAAACGAATGTAAGTAATTGGGAAACAAGATGATGGGTGGAAACAATATGGCGACCAGAAAACAAGATGTCGGGCAGAAACAAGATTATGGGCGTAAATAAAATAACGGATGTAAACATGATGGCAGACGTAAAAGAGATAATAGGTGGAAACACAATGGCGGAAAGGTCAAGGTCACAAAATGGCTGCTGACCAGAACGACAGAGCAGGAGGTGACATTGTCGAAGATGGTGGACAGTTCTTTGCTCCTACTCATGAATCATGCACCAAACCCTTATTTTCTCAACTAGATACTGATAAAAATGGATATGTGGTACTATGGTAAATGTTCTGTGCTTTTGCCATGTAATACGATATTTATTTCTTCATATTTTCAGATATAAATTTAACTTTTGGAAAATTAAAGGAAAAATTACTTCCAGTATTACAAAGTCACGCAGCAGTAAATAAACAAATATATACACCGTAATTAGCTAGGAGTAGTTAAGTCATTAGAATAACAAAACTGCTTCCAATACTGTCAACATTGCGGCAGCACTTTGCTCGCAGAATACGGCGCGCCCAATTTTACCATCAGGTTTCCTGGAGCGCTGGCATATCTGCAACATGAATAAGGCAGCAAAGAAGTAGAGACATGCAAATGTCATGTTATAGCCTAGGAACAGCGTGAATTGCGCAGCATTATATGGTCATTGAAGCCCGAGTTATTTACCTACCCGCATACACTAGTCGGCTACTGTCACAGCAAGACGCCATGTTACATATTGTTTTGATTGCGTGGGGTCCGGTCACACTGTTGTAGTGATTTATCCGTTAACTCATATTCGCTTTACGTAAAGTCAGTAATATTATAGACATCCAATATAGTATTACAAACGCACTTGCATTTGAAATCTAAGCTGTCACCAAATAATAAGGCGAATTATAGGTCACTGGGAAACGTATTGTATGTGTATGTAAGTGAAGAAACATCCTCGTGCAGTGTAGACATGAACCTTCAAAACTGTCATCTAATCGTTGAGAACAATCACAGAAAACTAAGAAAGCGTATGGACTATTCCGAAAATTTATGATGACCCACTGTGAATTTCAATGCTCCAAGTGTCTGAGAAATGCGTGTCGACAATTTGGCAGTCGTAACATGAATATCAAGTACATTCACATTGTCACTAATGTAATTTCTTGAAACCAACAAGTTAGGTTTAAAATGTATTCGGGAGTCATTTATCTATCGATTCTCCCGGATGTCATAAAAAAGACAGACATGATGGGAATTAAAGGGGAACAGGAAGGTAAATTACCCCTCACACCAGCTTAAACTGTTTTCGAGACTCATCTAAGGAAAATTATTTTGCTTCGAAGATAGGAGGATAACGTGTAATAGTTAAGAGGATCAAAACAATTTATATCCGTGTGATTATGTGCAAGATTGAAACGTGACTGTGGCCGGAGCCGGGTTCTAGCCTTGTCGTTGAGGGAGTATGCATAATTTCGGTTGCCAGGTAACATGCGACCAGGTGTTGATGCAGAAACTAGCGTAACTTGATAGATAGTAAGCGACTAATGTCCTTACATTTTTCACCTCTCATTACAGAGCCACGCTCACCGATTACATTTCATACAGTTCACTTTATATTTGCTGACGTCTCACCTCTCTTTTTAACTGTTTATTCATTTTCAGTATTACACGACATGTTGCGTATTGCTGTGACTTAATAGAGTAATATAAAAATACTTGAACACACCCAAAAGTTTACACACCCATTTCCCCTCAAAAAAAAGTTTAGTTCGCAACCTGAATAAAAGTAAGCATGGCACTCCCGTACGTCGTGTAGTATGTACTGTAATTCATTTATAAATATAAAATTCAGTAATACACACTTCAAACCTTAATTTAACTTTGGCAAAAAAATGGTAAATTGAAGATAAATAGACGCTACCGATTCGCGAATTAGCGTAAAAAACTGGGAACAGTGGTCTAGAGAAGTGAGAACCACTAAAATTCAGTGTAAATCAACAATCCGTCGAGTTCAATAAAGAAAACCGTCATATTTATTCCTCATTTTGAGCCATTTTGACTATTTGATATTAATTGTGAATTCACTTTCATAACTACTCCTTCATATGGTTGAGAAACTTGTAATAGAGCTTAAAGCAGGTATACTTAAATTTTTTTGTCCAAGACCTACCTAAATTCTACCAACTTTCGCGACACATGAGTCTGTTTTGGAACAGTGCCAATACTATATAAATAACAGTATAAATTATTTATTTGAAATCAGAAGCAATTATAAAATATCTTAATATATCGTAGTTTTGAAATGGTGTGTATAATTTTTAATATAGTAAGTCAATTAATTATATGGTTACCATTTTGTCAATTTTATTTGTCCTGAGACGATAATACATCCCGAAAGCCATACATTCGGTTCGTGGTCCGTAGATTAAGAACCATAGGCTTAAAAAAAAGTGTTAATTTCGCAATGACTCCATATCATATCCAGGGAACAAGACGAGCAACAGGATACATCGTTTCCTTGCACACGTGTCGGTCACTTGACTGCACTCTTTCAGAACTCGACGGCAACGTCAGAATTCAACATTACTATAGTCATTGGAAATAAAGCCTTCTGGAACAGGCAGTGTTTCAAAGCATCATACAGACTATCCTTGTGTACACTAGGGTTGATCCTGAAATTCTGTTTATCTGAGTAACGCACAAATTCTGAGTAGTCATTCAACGAATCTAATCTATAGTCGGTACACTACGAAGCTCACACATATCTGCCTGTTCACAGACGTCAGATTTCAGACAGCAGTGTACTTGTGAACGGGCGCAACTATTGCCGTTTGCGAGGTGGGTGGAGTCGAAACAGCGCTCACGTTTGGCCGTTTACGCTGCACAGCTATGGTTACCCTAGACATTTCCGGGTTCATTCAAGACAACTGTTTCTTTTTCATGAAAAATGTTAAGTAACTCGTAGTTTGGTATTAGCGAAACTTGCGGGACCTATTAAAAATATTTCTGCTTTGAAAATTTACTTGCTTTATAACACGATGAAGAAACATTTAGATAACCTACTTTATCAGTGAAGAGAATACGCGAATTATCCACAATGTTATAAAAAAAAATTACAAGAAATCGTGTTACATTTCCTACAGTACATGACTGAAGTTACTTTAAAATCACACGAAATACTTTCCATTACCTAAATCATAGTTGACTAAAGTTAGAATCATGGCCACGTGCTTGTTTCAAAGTTACTTGAAAAAAAGTGAGCGTAAGAAGTAAACAAACTTGAGAAAACTTAACTTTATTTCTTGTGTTTTAATGTTAATGTGCACAATACAATTACCTTAACCATTTTGCAAACTATACAAAATGCACACGTCTTCTAGGCACACACATATACTTACTAAGATTGCCTTTGGAAAACTACTAACTCCGTAACCTAATAGTCACCACATTTCCATCGATAGTTCGCAACAACATGACGCCAGGGAATGAAACATTTGTGCTTCAGACCTCTTTCTGTTGATGCGAAAGTTTGTCCGGAAGTAGAATGACATGGGATAAACACTATCGCCCCTACACCAAATGAACGGAACAACTTTCTTATGCAGGTTGTGAATTGAGAGGTTTAGTTTGGTGCTTAAGGGGGCAGTATCTCTTCTATATCAGATTTTTCAAAAATACCTTCATAATCATAATTTATGACCAGGCATTAAAAGTCAAAGCTTGAAGTTACATAAATGACTACTTAACACATTGTTTTAAAGTTTGTACAATCCTCACACTTATTGAATAGAACCTTTGAAAGAACAACCCATGTATGACGTGATTGGTGGTTTCCTGTATAGGTCATGTATCACAAGCCTTTTATACTTGTGTTAACATGAAAACACTTGTTTTTGATTAAATTGAACTTTTACTTATATTTTATCTATAAATTATATTTAATTTGTAATTAGTATAATTAAAAACTGGGAGAAGACAATTGTGTTGGTAATGCCTAGTAATAAACAGTTTTTACGCAAAATACTATTTCACTGAATGCGCACGGATTCGGTGCATTGTCACTTGCTGTAATTTTATAGATTTTGTTAAACTTTGTTTGCATGAGGCGGAGGAATATCCTGAAAACAGATATTCAGCAGGGTTTCAGAGAAGTTGGAAGTAAATTCGAATGGATAGTTTATCCGTACTTTTCCATGTGGGACTGAAATAATTCAATCGAGAGATAATCTGTGATTATGGTTACAGCAAATGAAATAAAAAAGTTAAAATTAAGTTGGATTCCTAAATAACTGTATTTGTATTTACTGTGCCTTAATAAGCTTGGGATTTCAAATACCTACTCTCTTCACGATTACATGCTTAAAACGTCTGGCATACAGTTCGTTTACATATTTTTTACGAATTTTTATAAACACTTTACATCACAGAAAAGGCGCGGTGTATATTCGTCTAGGTTTATTTGTGGCTAAATTTTTTACTGCTGCAAATTTTTTATGCTTAATGGTAGTTCCATTTTCATTTTATGGACCATTTATCTTGACTCATCGCTTTTCTTTAGTTTTAGCATTATATTTTTAGAGGTTAAATATTTGAGAATATTTTTGTAATGGTCCATCTTCCTTTTACACCATTTTTTTTTAATAATCTAACGAATATTCAGAAAATTTCATTTCTCGAGGGTTTTGGACACAGTTGTATCCAGAGTTGTGTGCTGGGAGACATTCTGATGTTTCACTGCCTGCAGCTAACAATTTCTTAATAAAAGGGAGGCTATGTTTTAATGTTAGGAGTGTGATCACCTGATTCGCTACTACAAAACGCTTGTATGTCTAGTAAAAATCTATAGATATCCCATTACAATTTTTTTTGCATATCGGTTTCTTGAATTTTTTACATTTGAAATATTTATAGTTTTGCACGATCTGAAAAGAAAAACGTAAATTTACCTGAGTATAATAGCTTTATTTACACTGAGCGGAATAGCCCTAAATGTGTTCAAAAACACAAAAATTAAAATTAAATAAAATTTACTAATGTAATAATGTTATTTACCCAAATGGTTTAACTGAAAGTTATGTGAAACGAAGTATAACAAGGGCTGAGTGTAATACTTGGAACTTAATTAATATCACTTTAAAGAAGACAAGTTTAGCCAATATCGTAGGTAAAATTTCACCGTCTCAGTGTTTGCTTCAGCTAATTTATCGCTTGACAGCAATTCTCATAACGGAAACTGTGTCTTCTCTGTCAGTGGATATTAATGTCACGATGACATTTAACCAGTGTATACAAATTTCGCAAACCCTATACACTATTATCTAAGATACCATATAAAGGATTTTTATCTCTGCTTAGTGCAATTAATATTCCATTTAAGGAAGGAAAGACTAAGTTGATCTCCCATGTGTCTGAAACATTCTATCAGAAAGGACAGGTGACATACTGCACCTATTTTTAGACCTAAACTGGCATTTAATGTTTTAAATAGAGAGAAAGATCGTATTGTTTATTTAAGCCAAAGCGTGTGCCCTAATTATTCATTTTAATTTATATTAGCATGTATTAAGGATCAGTTATAAAAATTTATAGTCAGAACTAAAAAAAAAGTAAATGCAAATGCGAGTTTACGTCTACGAAAGGGGCGTAGTATTTCACCTGTCTTTCTGATACTTTATTGTACCAGAAAGTTTCAGACACATGGGACGTCAACTTCGTCTCGCCTTTCTTCAGTGGGATATTAGTTGCATTAAGAAGAGACAAAACCCCGTCAGCTGGTAATTGTGATAAGAGTAAATAGGGTTTGTGAACGTTAGATACATTTGTTTCCTTTTTAAATATATTTTTAAGGCTAAAAATATGTTCCCGTATACAAAAAAGCTGCCCATAAAATAATATAGAGAATAAATTGATTTACAGCATAGATAAAAGATGCGACCACAATGGCTATACAAAAAATTGAATAATTTTACAAAGAACATAAAACCCCAGAATATTACAAAATTTACCAAATCTCTTAGAACTGTAAAAAATCCCTTTAAAGAAAACTCTGTTAAAAATACATTATAAAATTACACTTATTTCTTAATATTTAACAACTTACTAAAACCCTCCCCCCGCCTCAATCAGAACAAAGTTCCAAGGGTCCTGGTGCGTCTGTTCTTCTCTGCCCTAAAGCGGGGAGCCACGCCCTTATACCGCACTCGTCGCTCACATGAAAGAGCCTCAAATGTGGTTGTCACCGGGGGAATTAGAGGGGAAGTACGATGACAAGCGGCCAGCCACGGCGGCTCACGCGCACTTGCTTGTCAGCTCTCTGACGGGCCGCATGCAGTCCGACCCGTCCCTTCACAGCTCGACGCACTAGGTATGTTCAACGCCTCCAACCCCCATGCAGATTACTTAGGACGGTATGTAGGTCGTATTTCCATGTAGGTGAACGTCGATAGATATGACACCCGTCATATTAGGTTAATGAAATTTTACTAGATTTGTTACACACACTGACTATGCATAATCTTAATATAAATAGTGTTAATTATTTTCCGAAAATTCTATTCTCACGATTAGCTAATTATAGCCAATAACAAAACAACTTAGAAATGTCTACATATTCACAGCAAAATACATTAAGTAATGTAGAATATTGTTTACGAATTAAAGATAATTTTTTTTTCCTGTGGCAACTTGCGTGTGAGGTTTTCTTTTTCCGTAGATTGTTACAAAATAGACTTTGGTGTAAGCGGTTAAACGGTAATTTTTTTTTTACTATATGTTGTTTTACATTTGATGTGTCTATTTAATGGCGTGATTGACATAATAGTTATTAATGCTAGAATGTATGTTTCAAGTGTGAAATATTCAAACTTTTGTTAGCTATCGTGAAGCCACAGCTGTATGGGCAGCCAGCTGTTGATAGCTGTGAGCGAGCCACCGGCTGCCTGCATGATCAGCTAGTGTTACATACTTAGTATTAAATATATATACGTAGCCTCTCGGCCATTGTCCTTTCAATTTTTGAGTAGTGCTCTTAGCCATCATGCCATCCCACGCTACGACCACCCAATCGTAGAGGAAGAGGGATCACACCCTCTCATCGCAGATGTCCCAACTACGCACCTGAAGTAACCAAATCCAAAGCCCCAACCTGATTGTCAAGTACGACTAAGAGAGACCCTACCACATGAACTGAGACCCTCGTACTCAGTTATCAAGCGTGTGGTTAAGCCGGGGTTCTATCCATACTCCTAGTGTCCCACCAGGAAACAACCAGAGCGGGTTGCCGCTCACCGCCCGATCTTACTTTAAGAGGGGAAATCTCTCCAGACCTCCTCCAGCATACGGAGTTAACAACTGCCAGCACGAGTCCAACCTTTTTGATCGGTACACCAGAGAGAACCTCTGGTTGGGCCAACCCGATCATCCCATGCTCCCACTTATTTGCCATGGCACTTGCGGGTTTTCAATGCCCGACCGCCAAACCGACTACAACAACCAGCAGTAATGGGTAGCGTGCGATAGACTCTGAAAGGAAGGTTTCCAACATGATAATAATCCGAAGGTCTGGACCCGTAGGTTCCAGAGTTCTTCCTTTTTTTTCATCACTGTCTCCCATGTTATCACCACCCATCCACCAGCAATGCAGCCTGAGAGGCCGTCATCGGACAGTGACCTTTTCATACTCGAGAATTTCTCACATTGAAATTCCAGTCTTGGGCCCCATCGGCCTGAATGCCAAGTGGTCCAACACCCCGCCAAGTGATCGGGCCTAGGTACCAACTATCGGCCCAAACCATCACGGCAGATACCCCTTACCAGCCACGAGGAAACTCGTTCCAATAGAAATACGGGCGGTGGAGCACAATTTGCAGAACCAGGGGTGGCACGAGGAGCCTTCGGTCACCATGAGTAGAGAGGGGCTATAAGAGACTTCGCACCCTTTCCAAGGTCGGATGCGTCAGGGCTCGCTTACTATAGCATGGTACTGCCACACCACCTCAAACGCCTGGACACCTTCGTCCTGTATCTGACCCTTCCCCCCAGCCAATTTTACAGGAAGAATAAAGTACAACTCACAGTTGCCAATTCGTGAATACTGCACGTAGTACCAACTCACACCTGCCGTCGCCGTCGCTGCTGCTACTGAAACGACGTGTCCGTCTCCTAAACAATGTTTTATTTTTATCAGTGGTGGCTACAGATTTCGTTTCTCGTGGATGCCCCGCCGCCTGATTAAATGGAGTATTTGAACTTACCAGTGCACTCTAGAGGGCGATATTAAAAATAAATGGACAGTAGATGATGTATGGTGAGGAAGAGAGCTGGGAGGGGTTGTAGGCCTGGCAACTGATTAGCGAATGCGAGTATTTGACCGATTAAATAACCAAAGAATAAATTGACGAGTGCAGCGGTTGAGAGGCCTCCGAAAATTAAAGATTTTGATAGTACATCATTTTATAATATTTTTTATACGTTTTTAATAAATGTTTGGAATTTTTTTTATAAAATGTTTAAAGTTGTTTTAATTTTTTGGGATTTCCTCGAATTGTTTTTGGGTTCAAGGCCATTCAAGTTCACAGGCAGGGTCAAGGTCAAAGGTTATGGGTCAGGTTCACCTGGAGCAAATATGACGGTTGGGTTACATCACAACATGGCGGCCGGCCGGCGCCTGACCCCCAGCCCCTTTTGCCAGACTCCCCATAATCATTCTACTAACATAATAATTTTAAACTTAAGTCGTGTATAAAAGAACAGGAACTGATTTGTTCAATAGGCTAGTTCACAATAGAAAACTTGGGAGGTTAGTCTGTGTAGTTAGGTTTCCAGAAATGTTAAAAAAATTAGCTATTGGTTACATGGTATTTGACAGTGACTAGTCAGAACATAGCAGTAGGTGTTTTTGCGGGAAACTGGCATTTATATTCCTAATCAAAATTTTAAATATTAAGGGAGAAAACTTGTGAGCATGTTGAGATTATATTTGTGAATTTAATTCATAATAAGCAAAGTCTCTACAGTAAAATGTTATTCTTGAAGAATGATCTAAATAAATGCTGGTGGTGTTACTTTAGGCAAGGTAAATTGTACTCAGGTAAGGAACAAAACAAATTTCTATGGAGAAGTTTGGCATAGGAAACGTTTCCTCGGTTAGGTGCGCAGTATTCCATGAGGTCACTTATAATTAAATTTTTAAGCTACGAGAATAAAAAAACCGAATAATTTACTTAGGTACAAAGTTGCTCTTAATTTGTTCTTTAACATAGGAAATAGAAAAAAATCATATGTATATGCGACACTAGCGCTTAGTGGCGAAAAATTTTAGTTGCTAAACTAAAGGCATTGCTTTTCCCAACCTGAGTAATATATATCATAATTTTGGATAAGTTTGACGCTATGCTACTCGCCAGGGCGCCAATTTAATTTGATGCTATTCCCCACCTGTGGCACACAGAGTGGTTCGTAGGGTCGTAGTTAATTCCTCCAGGCACAGACTATGAGGTACCTGACGGTTGAGGGTATTACAATAATGTAGTCTTTTGATGTTTCATTTTTCAGGATAGATATATTGTCTCGAGTTATAAAAAACACACAGAAAGTCTTCCGAGGTGTGGTACTTTATTTTGGCTACTCGTATTAACTGGGGGTGATGTCGTAGTGGAGGGGGGGATTCTCTTAATGGCGACTTGATACTTAACTCTGCTGTTGGCGCTGGTATGTGGTCGGCCATGGGTGAGCTCCAGCGATGTGGGCGGCCTTGGCAAAGGCCTGCATTTGCTGCCGTCTCACTAACTGCTCTACTGACATACTGATGTACTGAGGTACTGTTGTCGCCGGGGGTCCGAAGTCCCTTGGCCACCCGTGGCACGGCTGCTCTCTCTGTGTGGTGATATCCAACTCTTCTACTCGATTGTCTACTGATAACTCACCCCATCCTTAAATGCAGGCTTAAATGCCCTCTAACTTCCCTCCCTAATTGTCAGCACATGTCGCCTTGTTGTGGCGAGGGGATGGTGGTAGGAAGCAGAACAATGCATTTCAAAAATATGCCATGGTTCCCTGAAGGTTGGAGGGGGGATGTTGTGATCTGGCCCCCTTAAATTTACCATCTCAGCTTATTTTTCCGCGGTGCGTGTTTTCTTACTTCAGGCGAACTGTGTCTCCTATCTCGTGATATCTCGGTGTTCAACAAATTTCATGGGCTTGCTAAGGCGATGGGGGAAGATGGGGGGTGGGTTCAGCAGCAGTGACATGTGTAAGGCTTGGAAGCGCGTGTCTACCTCTGCTTGACCTTTCTCTGTGGTGATTACGATTGCCATATGTTTCTCTAAGCCCCTACACTGGTTGAGGCTGAAAGGGGTGTGAAGAGGGTGGTGGTGGGACAGCGCTGCTCTAATACTCCTAATACGTCACACATCAATTCCCCCCTCACACACTGTGTGCCAAAATCTTGATTTCCAGCATATAGTTGCCTCTGTAAGCTAACCTGTTCTGTGTTCGCTCTGCCTCGCCTCTGGCGCGTGCTAGCCGCCACATGTTTCTCTTGCGTGGCTGTCCCGTGAACTGCGACAGCTGTGACTTCCCCTCTCTATGTCTCTCTCCCTTCATGGTCATATTATCTGGCCGCCCCCCTGTTGGCACTCCGGCGCGCGAGGCCCTGAGGTTAAACAGGCGTGGCCCTGCCTGTAACAAGGGCCGAACCCTCCGGCTCTATGGGTTACAAAACCAGGCATTCTATTCTTATTCACAAAAAAGTTACAGACCTTTTCAACTGGGTTCTCTTTCTTCTGTCGACTGCATGCTACTGCACAATTTTAACTCCTGGCTAACTATTTGAACTCGAAAAATACAAAGGGCGATACACTCCTTGAACTATTTAAACAAACACCTGGTACCACACACCTCGGACTTCGTACAGCAATTGCCAATGTTATTACAGGGTTACTCAACAATTTACAGGGTTACACAATTTTACAAAATTACCTACAATGATCAATCGATATCACTACACTTCTACCTTATTTGTTCTTCTGTGCTTCGGTTTCCTGGTAAGGCAGAAACATGCTGGATGTATGCAAACCAACAGGTGGCTTATGGCCGGTATATATTACACAGCTGGCAATCTTTACGTTTTGGTGAGAGGAATTAATTTTACTTTACAGTAAGGATGACTGCACAGGTCGTCAAAGAAAAACAACTCTTAGCTACTAGGCTGGTAACTCTGTTCAAGAGTTAATTCTAATGTCTGGCACTCTTGCCGCTTTTTAACAAATGGTCTGACGATAACACACAAAGCACACTGACTCATGGTACGTTTTACTATTAACACGACTCACAGGTCGTGGAAAGAACAAATAATGCCCTTATCTGTCTCTCAGTTGTTGCCGCGGCGTTTGCCGTTAGGGAATTGTAAACATACTGTCTCGGTAAAAACCTTAAGAACACATTCTACTTCAGTTCCCGGCTGAAGGCATGTATTGGGTACCTTGGAATTAAATAAAATTACACTCAGGCACACTTGAGTGTCGCATCTACACATCTTTCGGCTGAAGGCCTGACTTCACTGGTGAAACTGTAAACAGTTCTTGTCGCACTAGGTTGTTTGGCAGGTCGGGTAACCTGACCTAGTTTTCGCAGCAGGGTGACATGGGTAATCACTTACCCACAGACTGGTTCTTTCGGCTGCATGGTGGTTTCTTCTTGCACTGGGAACATGGATGGGCCTAGGCATCTACTGTGATGGTGGGAAGACTTCATGGCCTTCCTCTTGTTCTGTTGACTCTGGACTGTTTCTTTGCAGGGTCGTCCTCAGTTTGTGGCTGCGGACTCCCGGCTTCGTTTCTTGGTCGGTGCACTTCGCTTCTCGCCTACTGTCTGTTCTGTGTCCGCTTTCTTCTCGCATGTGCTCGGTCTCCTTCTTGTCTTCACTCTCACCTGTCTCCTTTCCACTCATCTTCCTGTGTGCGTATACTTCTCTGGCACCTCGGTTATCGCGTATCTGGCGCACGTCTCTAGTGTGCTTCAAACTTCGTTATCGCATCCGGCGGCGCTGTGGCTCGGGCGTATTATCGCCGGCTCACCACAATTTGTATCGACTGTCGCAGTGGCGACATTATCTCTCCGCCCCAGCGTGCATTAAAGGATATAATGCATGGTGCTCTATTTCTTATCGGTCTGCCCTGCGTGAATGAATACTCGGGTGTATTATCTGAGATAGCGTGCAGCAGCACTGTGTGTATTAAAGTAGATAACGCTTGGTCTGTGATACTTCTTGATATTTATTGCTGTTGCCCGTTATCTCTCTGCCTTGGGTCACTGTCCCTTGACCTAGTGACCCACTGCGGTTCATTTTATTTTTACTGTTTCTGAGCATTTGAGGCCCGATAAGCATGTCACACCGGCGCTCTGCTTACCTTACTGGCTGCGCGGTTTTTCACCCGTCCGCCTGCCTAATTCTCCCGTCAACGACAGTGAACATCCTTCAGAGCACTCATGAACTAATTTGCTATTCGGTTCAGGGCAGTGTTGCATCCCTGACCGCCTAACCTATCCCACATCATTTCCCACTGCCCAGGGGAAATGACCTCTCGTTTTCCCCACATTTCCGCTCCTCGCTTACTGTAATCGCTAATTTCTGCCTCGCTTTGTCTTCGCCCCTCGCTCTCTCGATCGCACTCGCTCGCTCTCTCGTCACTCGTCTCTCCGAAAATTCTCGCCACTTTCACTATCGTTCCTCCTCCAATAGGCTGGTGTAGCCTACTTCTTCGGTAACTGCTCCTCGCTAAACATCCTTAGGTCTCCCGCCTCGCTCTCTCGCTCGTACTTGCTCCTACACTCGTCCTCGACAATTTCTAGTTTGTCGACCTAGTAACCTTGCCTCCTCTAGTGCGAATTGGTTGTTATGTGCCAAAGGGTTTGAGACTCCCTTAAGTCTTTGGGTTCTGCCTTCCTAGCTCGGTAATATTCGATATGGTTCACCCTGACTAGTGCGGCTCTCTGGTATGGGTGAGACCCCTTTTCTCGGGTATACAGGTATAGTAGGGTTCTCTATACTATCTCTACAGACTTATCTATGCCCCATGTTGGGTGCCAATTTAACTTGACGCTATGCCACTCGTCAGTGCGCCAATTTAACTTGACGGCGCTACTGTTGTGCGCCAATTAAACTTGATGCTATTTATTCCCCACCTGTGGCACACAGAGTGGTTTGTAGGGTCGGAGTTAATTCCTCCATGCACAGACTATATGGTACCTGAAGGTTGATGGTATTACAATAATGTAGTCTTTTGATGTTTCATTTTTCAGGATGGATATATTGTCTCGAGTTATAAAAAACATACAGAGAGACTTCTGAGGTGTGGTACTCTATTTTGGCTACTCGTATTAACTGGATGTGACTTCGCAGTGGAGGGGGGGCTTCTGTTGACGGCGACGTGATACTTAACTCTGCTGTTGGCGCTGGTATGTGTTCGGCCGTGGGTGAGCTCCGGCGATGTGGGCGGCCTTGGCAAAGGCCCGCGTTTGCTGCAGTCTCACCAACTTCTCTACTGACGTACTGATGTACTGAGGTACTGTTGTCGCTGGGGGTCCGAAGTCCCCCGGCCGCCCGCGGCACGGCCTCTCTCTCTGGGCGGCCATATCAAACTCTTCTGCTCGAAGGTCTACTGATTACCAATCCCACCCTCCACACAAAGAGGCTTATATGCTCTCTAGCTTCCCTCCCTAATTGTCGGCACATGTCACCTTGTTGGGTGAGGGGGCGGTGATAGGAAGCAGAACAATACATTTCAAAAACGTGCCATGGTTCCCCGAAGGTTGGAGAGGGGGAAGTGGTGATCTGGCCCTTGAATTTACCATCTCAACTTATTTTTCCGCGGTGCATGTTTTCTTACTTCAGGCGAACTGCGTCTTCTATCTCGTGATATCTCGGTGTTCAACAAATCTCACAGGCTTGCTAGTGGTAGGGGGGAAGGTGGGTGTTGGCCTCCGCAGCAGTGCTACGTGTAAGGCTTGAAAGCGCGTTTCTACCTCNCTCCGCAGCAGTGACACATGTAAGGCTTGGAAGCGCGTGTCTGCCTCTGCTTGACCTTTCTCTGCTGTGATTACGATTGCCACGTGTCTCTCTAAGCCCCTACACTGGTTGAAGCTGAAGGGGTGGAAGGGGGGTGGTGGTGGGACAGCGCCGCTCTAATACTCCTAATACGTCACATGTCAAGTTGTTAACTGCCAATAAATCTTAATATGGTACACTTACAGCGAATGTTCATTGGCATCAATTAAAAATATTTCGTGGAATTGTCTGGTAAATTTACTCTAGTTATAGTGCAGGGCTACCAAATGAAAATGGAATCGCCAAAAATAATAAATGATAATATTGACAGTAATAATAACTTTTATATATTTATGTATTTATAAAGTTATAGTAATTGTACATACATCTAAGTATGGTATTTTCGCTCATTTACCAATAAAAACTCCATCTCATTTTTTGTATTATTTGTACTTATTTGCTTTTGTTTGTCATTAAAAAAATTTTGCAAATCGTCATTCAAACATGCAATTCCACGAACAACGAAATCAGAGTCGGTAAGCTTGTATTGCATTCGTACTGTTATGATAGCGTGAAGAGGCCTTAATTCGACGCCCTGCCTGAACTCGCCATCACACACTAACTGTAATCAAGACAGCCGGTTGCCGCAATCGAGACTCGCATTGCGCAAACCTCGGTAAGCAGGAATCCCCTCTACCAGCCAGGAAATCAGGCCATGTTGCGTTATGCCACGCTGATACGAGGGCAATGCAGACCGGAAGAAGAGGTCTTTCTTTCTCCATTTGACACCGGCCGAGATTGACATAATAAGAAGCCTGCTGTGCCGATCGCCGTAACTCGTAACACTTCATCCGCCTTCGGATACTTCTCAAGGTGGGAGAATTACAATATACTAACGTTGCTCTCAGTAAGGTGGTGGATGTGGTTAAATTTACAATGCTCCCCCGGTCTTATAGTGTTATATGTACTCTCCATATATTTTATTATTTAACCATATAGTAACCTACAGCTTCTTATATTTTTTTACCCCACACTCTCTGCCATCATGAGATTCCCCTAACCTTAACAAGTACGGTTTGACCACAATATATACAAAGTATAACATTGGTGGAGGCTTGGTTCCTCGCTACCCTCTCGCAGCCTTGCATCAGTTACTCTCCATCTACCCCCTCATTTAAATAAATTCCCAACCCACCCGTGCTTAAATTAGTATGTAATTTTAATAAAACTTTAAAGACCCATACTAATTCTTCTAATTTATTTTTACATTTAAATCATTGTAGCAGTTAAATATCAATAACCTTAATATATTTATTAAAATATAAGGTTAATTAGTATTCATTCAAGCCAAAGTAATATACGTGCGAATTTCTCTGTCTACGTCGGTCGTGATTTATTCCCAGTAAGAAAAATTGATGCATTTGAAGTAATATTTGTTTCTTATAAGAAAAAATACCATGCATAACTATAAATGCACATACTGTTAAAATAAATAATGAGTAGAGCCAATATATTTTACAAATGAAAATTTTTAAAATAAGTGCTTTCAGGATGTTATATTAAATATGATAAGCGAAGCATAGAAGTAATAATCTAGTATTTCATAATAATTAGCACACTTATTAATAATTCATTAATCACATTTGCAAATAATACGCACTAGTTAGCCACCATATAATTGGGACTTTGTCGTAGCATGCACGGAGCAGCGCGACCCAGTTCAAAGGAACTGTTGTGCCGACACTGTCCGCGGCGCGCTCTCCGTTTTCGAGCGACATGAGAGCCAACCCGGCTACGCCACGGCGTCGTGTGACGCACTTTGTTTCNCCCATGTTTTTTTACGATATATGTCCTCCCACCCCCAATGAAATGTCCTCCCCGCCCCCTTGCAAACCACATAATAAATTACAAGTTATGGTAGTAATTGAGTTATAATAATACCTGAAGTCCCGATTTTAATGTTTTGCCCACACATACAATTACATGTATACCCAAATGCAGTTATGCCGTAAGTTAGAATAATTTCCAGGCCCCTATTTCAAGATTGTGATGACTATAAACACGGATGTAAAGAATCCCGTTGGAGCTAACCAGTTCTGTGATTCACGGATTTAGCACATTATGTGCTGAATTGAGCGCCAGTCCTAAAGTGGTGATGCAGACTGCTAAACCTGATGTTGAATAGAATTTTACGAATTTACTAGAGTCTGTTATTGCATGTTACCAATTATTGTGAACCCCCCTCCCCTTTTCTGTATAATTTATATACCCATGTGAACATTCTATTTAAATTTTAAAAACAATTACTTTTTGTATAATTAATTTGTGCTAATTGAATTTAACCATGTCAAAGGTTACGTAAATATCACATGATATTTATTTCTCCAATTCCGTACACACAAACGGTAGAAAATTTAAATTTCCATAATTTTTAAGGCAAGTTTCATTCCCTTTCTCAATAATTGAATAAGCTATTCAGATACATTGTATTTCAATTCCAAATCTTTACAGTTTTGTTTTTGCAAACAAATAAAAAAAAAATAAACAATTTTGTTAGCGAATATACCACATTTGGAATAAATTAAAAACTAGGCGTCATTTGGAAAGAAAAATTCGAAGTTACTTACAGTCCCACAAAGAAAAGCCGCTTCAATAACCAAACATAATAACCAAACATAATAAAACCTAAAGGCGCCGGCTATAACACCACGTTCAAACTCACTTAAATCTTGATAACCTGCCATTGTAGCAGCAGTAACCGATGTAGCTGCCGACAGCATCGCGTTACTCTGATTGGTTCCATACCTCTGTTATTTGCATACGCACCTCTATACGAGTTTTTTTGGCTGTTCAGTGTACAATATGTCAATGAATGTTCCACTCATACTGTCTTTGTAAGTTTCAGACGGCCGAAACAAAACTGCAGCACCGATCTCGGTGACGTTACACGTCATAAATCCCTCCAGAGGGCGGTGGTAGTCAGTAGCAGCGGCAGCAGAACCGCTGTCGTGACATCACGCACAACCTCACCACTGCACTTAACAGCCATTACACAATAGCAGCGTTACCATTTTAAGCAGTCCGCGAGACGTATAATTATCTAAACCAGGTAATCAGTATTTTTTGGCTTATGGTGAAACACAATTTCCGCTTATAAAAAAATATAATTATTTGATTTTGCTTACAAGGCAAAAGAAAATTCAAACTTTCAATTGTATGATTTTTGTGCATAACGATACGGATATATCCAATGAAAAACAACAGTCTCTTGGGAAGCCTTCGTAATAGAATTAAGATATTTTCTTCATCAAAAATAAATTTAATTGAATTGAAGACTATAGTGTCACTATGACGCTAAAACCAGACAAAAGTTCAAAAGGATAATCATAAAAGGTACCTTTATTAGACTTTTACAAAAAAAAAAAGCAGTTATGTGACAAAAGAAAAATTATTTTTCTGCAGATAAGTTAAGTCGTCAGTTTTATACGAATATTAATTAAAACCTCTTAAACCATAAATCACAAAAAAAAATCAAACTTACAAAAGAAGTGTTAAAAAATAATATTTCGTCGTATATTTCTCCAAAATTTCTACCTGGTGTGTCAAAAAATATAATTTTATTAGAACTAAAATTGTATATTGAAGTTAGGTTATTTTTACGATGCATACCTTCCGCCCTTCCAAAATCAAATGATCCATAGGAGGATGCAGATGCACTCTTGTACTGTTTTCTAATTTATTTTACTTAAAGTAATATAATAAATTACCTCCTATGTATCAATTCCATCCCATCTATTTCCTTTCCATGCGAGCTCACGTAGATTAAGATATAGGACTCTAGTAGATTTAAAACTAAACAAATCAATTAATCAATGTTATAATAATGGATATGTCTTGAATATGTTACATGTCAATTCTCTTCCAGGTTATCATAATAATTTTTTAAACATACATTATTTGTGATGGTGGGAGCACAGTTTCTAATATTGCAATATTGCACAGCAAAATACATCACTGAAGTTCAAAACCCGACTGCTAACTCGCCATTACCAACGACGTAGCCTACGATTTAAATCTCCAAAATCCTTGTCGAGATGAGGTCATCTCGTGTCGATAAGATGTAGAAAGATGTTATGATAGTGTGAAGAGGCCTTAATTCGACACCCTGCATGAACACGCCATCATACAAGAACTGTAATCAGGACAGCCTATTGCCACAATCGGGACTCGCATTTCCCAATTCTCGGTAAGCAGGAATCCCCTCTACCAACCAGGGAATCCGGCCATGTTGCGTTATGCCACGCTGATATGAGGGCAATGCAAAGTGGAGGAAGAGATATTTCTCCATGTGACGCCGGCCGAGATGGAAGTCGCCGACCACCGTAACTCGTCATACTTCATCAGCCTTTAGATACTTCTCAAGGTGAGACAGTTATAATATACTAACGTGGCTCTCAGTAAGGTAGTGGATGTAGATAAATTAACAATGCTCCCACGATCTTATAGTATTTTATGTAGGCTACTCTTTAGATGTTTTGTTATATAGCAACGTATATTACAGTAACGTATAGCTTCTTATATGCATATACTCCACATGATCAACCATAATGAGATTCCCCCAACCTTAACAACAAATACGGTCTGACCCCAATATAAACAAATGATAACAGTATGAAGTTCCAATCTTGATGCAATAACACAATATATAATAGTGACGGAAGGTACTAGCAGTTAAAACGAATATTATACAAAACACATACTGTTTTGCGGATTTGATAGTCTGCCACTCTCTAACCTTTACATTGAGTTCCAGTTTATTCAACTTCCCGCATGGAATCTTTTACTCTATGCCACTCTTAATATAATGTGGAAAAACACTGCTGCGCGACTGTAACCTCAAGTTATCGATAACGCCACGTTAACGTAACAATAAACATGTAAACGTCAATGTGAAACGGCCTTTTTAATTAAGGAGTATTCCAGTTGAATTTTTTTTCTAACGAAATCGTTACGTTAGCGTTTTTCACTCCCGATTTGCGCATATGGGAATCGTGCTAGACGATATCGCTTGCCAGCGGGTTTTCTCTGGGTACTCCCGTTTCCCCCGCTCTTGCCTTCCAACGCCGCTCCATCCTAGGGTCTCATTTCATGTCATGTCTGGGGATGTCGGGCACCTACGGGTCCCAGCTTGAAAGCCCATCATTAGGAGGGTGTCACCTAGCCCTGGGTACACTTCTCACACGACATTTATTTATTTATTTATTTATTTATATACCTGTAAAATGATGACTCAATTGTGTATTATTCATTGTGAGTTGCCAAATATGAATAGCCAATATAATACGATAACATTTAATATAGACTTACAGAACTAATTAATATTTGTCTTTTGAGCCCGTTTTTATACATAGAATGCGAAATTAATTGCAATAAACAAACAAGCATATCACACCCTTTAAAGGGGCCACTATTTCAGAAAGTAGGATGCTGAAACATTCATGAATTCATGAGTATTTTTCTGTTAGGTAGTTTTAAAGTGAAATTTACAGGTATCAGGTATTCTATTTTGCTGATTCATGTGTAGAAGCATGTCCTAAAAATTTGTGTTTGGAAAGAACATTTATTTTGAGAACGTTTGAGTTTTTTTTTTTATTTCAGCCTAAAAATTGAAATTCCGTGCTTATCTGGTATAAGCGGAGTCGTATTGTGCAAAATGTATTTGCACAACGCACGCTGAATATTAGAACTTCATTTTCTATTTGACACCTTCTTAATTAAAAAACACAAATTTAACACAGAGTGCGCTAGGTATTTGCAGAAATTCGAGACAAGCTAGAAGGGAATCGCTTGTATAAACCGCAGCGAGAACATCAGACCTGCTGGACTCTGTATTCCCGCTTAACCATCGTGCTGTTGGTCCGCAATACACCGTACACTACACTGTACTGCGTAACGTTCATTATTTGCCGGCTGTCAGCTAATATGAGAGCGATTTGTCAACGTCACAAATAAATGTTCTTTTCTAGGTATCAAAGTATAGGTACAATCAGGTGTGTTCATTTGAGTAATTTACACTTGGAGTGATGACTTCGTGTTATTGTTACATTGCAGTGAACTTCTTGTATACTGCTGGTAAGGCAATATTACATCGCTTACGTATTCAAGGAATTCGGACGTCGTAATATTACGATATTTCTATAAAGGTTGTTTGGAATTTATCCGTCAAAACTACGGGATGTTATTCATTATAAAAAATAATGCCAAAATATGTAGGACACCGTATACCTAAACGTAATATTGAAGGAGATATAAGGCTGTGAAAACTGGGTTTTGAAAACGTATTTTCACCGAATGCCTTGTACTTTCTGCCAGCGATAGGAATGATGTCGATTCACCCGCAGTACGTCCAACACGATCGAATGGGACACGTCAATTTTGCGTGCTATGGAACGTGTACTAGTAGAGGGCACGTCGTTGATGTGCTGACGTATCATTTCCTCAAGCCGAACAGTGCGCACAGACCGAGGACGGCCAGCATTACGCACGTGTGTCTGCAACGTAGGAAGCAGGTCACCTTTTTGCTGCGGACTTTGTAGGCGTTGTACAAAGCATTCAGCAAAAATACGTTTTAAAACTCCAATATTAATATTCCGCTTAGGTATACGGTGCCCCAAATATTTTAGACTTTATTTTTCATAAAGAATCACCTCCTGTAGTCTGGGCGTTTGATCCATTAAGACCCAGTGTACACAATTGTGTGCATATGACAAATGCAGGTAATTTTTGGTCTGTACTGCACACTGTGAAGCCAATGACCAATGATCTTATCTGTGGGTAAATGATTCGGAAACCGTCGTACTGGTGTAGGTCATAATTGGTTCATATTACTGTAGCCAAACATACAGCCTACAGTTCATTGTCTAAGACAACGAAAGAAGTATTGTGTCGACTTAAGTGCAGCACGCATCATAAAATATTTTCATTGCAACACCCGAGACCGTAAATTAAAGAGGGTCTTAAAGGGTTAATATCAGAATATCCTGGATAACAATGTTTAATTCAGACGACGTAATATTAATGTACATCGTGAACCCTCAAAGCGTTAACAGATTTTAATGAAATCGAGGTGTCGCTGTGTCGCAGGCACGACCATGAGTTTTATGTGCATGCGTCTGCGTTATCGGTAATATTTTCTTCGGTGAATGGAAATGAAATGAAAGATACGATCTGGATACTTGGTTGCCACATATGGAGTAAATTAACAAGTTTAGACGAAATATTTCGTTTGGCACCAAAATCAGCGCGCTAGCACATTGGATTCGCAAGATATACTGTCCGGAAAGTTTCACCTATGTCCGAAATAGTCACCGGTCACCGCGAGGCCCACCCTCCCTTCTCGCACATGCGCAGCGTCAAGTCAAGGTCACACTCGCATCGTATCCGTGTACTCGATCGGATGAGATCACATTTATTCCAGTCGTGTTATTAGTAGTATAACTGTAATCGGAATGGATCATCCTGTAAAAATTACATCACCGTTTCGTTTCCTGGTGCCCCATGTGTCGGTCTTATTTTAAAAACGTTTGCACGTCATAACGCGTATTTAGAACACTGTAGCACAGTAAGAACACCAGGTAGTTGCGCCTCCATAACAGCCGATGTATTCAGCGACGATGAGTTTGAGGCAAGGAAGCAGTGACAGAATGCACTGCTGGAGGTAACGGGAGCACCCCGATAAAACCACCGGCCAACGGCGACGTCCCCCCTTCCCCTTGCGGGTGCCGTTATCGAGTTTCGGCCGAGTTAATCTACGGCCGTCACGACAAGCAGCGGCATCAGGTGGGCGCAGCCGGAACTCGATTGAGCCAGGCACGGCCGTAGCCTGCCCCGGTCTGATTGGATGTCGTCCTCCGCGCGCCCTGATTGGATTACCAAGCCAATTAGACTCCACCACATAATCGAAATGATAACACAATCACTGGTCATGGTGCCGAATTTTCGCTAATGCCCAGTGAGATTATCAAACCCACCCCGTTCTGTCGACGACCGTGTACACTATCGTCTTTGACTCTTCAACTTTACATTAGTATACAATCATGGAGTTTATTTTTGACTAAAGTAAATATATTTGTACCTAAGCTTCAAAAATATTATTTCTCTAGTTTATTTACACGCTCGTGCAGTAGCTTCCAGTGTAAGTAAAACATTCATATTCGCTGTTTTTGGCCACCGAATATTCATTTGTCTGAGTTTCTGTTGCATCAGGAGTAAATCCTTAATACATTTTCTTAAACAAAGAATCTTTGGAGTAATCTATTTTAGTAAATGTCCTTCGTATATTGTAGCGGTAATTTTTTGCCCCGTGCTGGCATTTCCATACTGCCGGATCATTCTGAACTACGCAATTTTTGCTCATTGCGTGTAGTATAATTTAACATCGTCCTTTCAATATCAGCTCAACAGTTGCAGACTGGATTGGTAGGAGCCTTTGTTGGCAGCAGTGGGAAATCCAGACTTGGGTTTATTTATCGGGAAAAGTGGGAAGTTGCCAATATGGAACACCTTCACAAAATGTTCCGAATATATGCTTTAATGTTGGTTTTATAAGTTTATCCAGGACTTCTGAAAATATGATATTATGATATAATTTAAAAGTGAACCAAATGAGACCTGTGACGGCCTTGGTGGGATTTCCAACCTCCTAAACCCTGGCCTATCCGCCACTGTGAAACAATTAACAAAAAAATATTAATAAATTGATTTTGTGCACAAGAAAATTAAATTCTCTTTTCAGCATTGCATGATATTTTGTGGTTGTATTTCTCTATCGCATAAAGCTCAGACGAATGAGATGCGTACCTGAAGAATATGAGGTACTTCAATTAAAGCGAACGTAATTAATATTCCCAAAATTATTCTTTAATTTGTATTCTTTAAAGAAATTGTTTTTTCCTTAGTATGAGCCTCCGTTTCAAAAATCATTAACATTTAGTAAATCACTTCCCACGCTTGGGAATGAAGCTATATTTTTATTTTTTTTTTAAATTGGAGGTATTCTCTAAACACCAAGGTACTGTTGAAACTGTAATGTTCATATGCTCACACAGATACTTTGAACTTTTTAATATATATTTTTTTGCATCCCACAACTCCCAGGAGTAAGTTTCTTTTCGGTCAGTTATTACGAAGAATTCCGTTCTTGTGTTCTGAACTTTCCTTCTCGTCGTTCTCGTTTCTCATCTACGATTTCAGTGGTTAATAAAGTATAAAATATTAGAAGGGCTGTTCTAGGCTCTTCCTGGTAAACTTTTACCTCCGAAAACCCTGCTTAAGATCGGCTTGTATGCATGTAGTGTATTATTCTGCCATTTGTAAAATGAACATTGCCTTGTGTCCAATCATTTTATTCAAGCGTCAGCTAAGTCAAACGAAGGAATTATTAGAAAAGTAAACATTAAACAAATTTGCGAATTCTTACACGTATGAGCATTATAAAACTAGAACTTAAAATATATAATTTCAGTATTCACAAATGATTACCTAACACATTTAATTCAACATTGGGTAGTGGAGCAAATTTATTTCCGTCGTTATTAACTTTACTGGCAAATACGAAACATTGTGCCCGTTAATATATATCCTGATATAGGCAGTGACATTTTTCAAAGGTTGATTTCAAACGCGTTCAATTAACTATGAACTGTATAAGTACACTGAAGAGCCAAAAAAAACTGGTATAGGAGTGCGTATGCAAATAACAGAGGTATGGGACCAAACAGATTAACGCGATGCGGTCGGCAGCTACATAGGTTACTGCTACTACAATGGCAGGTTATCAAGATTTAAGTGAGTTTTAATGTGGTGTTATAGTCAACGCACGAGAGATCAGACATAGCATCTCCGAGGTAGCGATAACATTTGGATATTCGCATACGACCAGGAGTGTACCGTGAACATCGGTAATCCAGTAAAACATCACATCTTTGACATTGCTGTTGCCGGAAAAAGATCGTGAAAGAACGGGACAAACGACGACTGACGAAAATAATTAAACTTGACAGACGTGCAACCCTTTCTCAAATTGGCGCAGATTGGATTTGTGGACTGCCGTGCAGGATTCATTGTGTGAATTGCCTCCTGCATACCTTCAGATATTAGTCGTGTCCATGCCACGGTGTCTTGTGGCACTTCTGCGTGCTCGTAAGGGGGGTGGGGGGTTACATATTAGGCAGGTGTACATGTTTTTTTGGCTCTTCAGTGTATAATAATTACCTCACACTCCCCTATACAACCATTAACAACAATCCCCCCTCCCCTGTCCACTTACCAACGCTCAATAAAAAAATATCGAGAAAAATTGCAAAACTTCGAGAAAATAAATTTCAAAAAATCGAGGAACATGACGTTACCACAACCTCGACTGCTTGATAACTATACCCAAACAGCACCATCCCCCCCTCCCATCACAAGCACCCACATCCCACACAATAAAAATTGAGAAAAATTGCAAAGAGTCGAAAAAAATTAAAAAAACAAAGGAACATAGAAAGTTAGCCCACCCTTCCCGCGATCGAACCCAATACCTTAACATCACCATACCTCTCACCTTTACACCTCCCAAATATTAAAAAAAAAAAAAACCATAAATATCGTAAAAATTTAATAACAATTTTAAATATCGAAGGAAAACTACATAGATGTGTCCGACCACAATGTTACATGACAGCGACCTTGACTTTGACCCAATGAATTCAAAGACAGAAAATTAGAAAAAATTGTCAAAAATCTACGAATATATTACGTTACTGACTACGACCCCAATGTTAAATGTTGGTGACCTTAACCTTGACCCATTGCCCATAACCTTGAATGACCATGCCCCCCTTCCCCCTCCAAAAAACTAAATCCCCAAAAAATTTAAAATTTATTTAATACTTCAAAAAAACTTTTAAGTGTCAAAAAATTATGTTATTAGCATTTAAAAAATTGCATACAAGAGGTCTGGGGCTTTATGGCAGGTGGAGCGATCAGCGAAGAAGCACCCGAAACGAATACCAGCAGATGACTGACACCCCACCACTACCACCTGCAATTTTTATTCGCTGATTACTTGCGCTTGCTTGATGCCCCTCCACCACCACCCCGGCCAGGCAAACCATCACATTGCTTGTTAGTGATTGGTTTTGGTTGCATGATATCTCGTCCCCTTAACATAAGACTTAATTATTTGCTCCAAGAGTTGCAAAATAGGATATTTTGGGTTTGAGAAATACCTATGGATTCCTTGTGATTACCTGCATGATGTAAACAACTAAAAGAATTTATATTTGTTTGCGGCTCTGGCAGGAACCAGTAATGATATTTTGGTGTGCTAGCAGCAGCCAATATCATAAGCCAGGAACAAAGCGCTGTTTGTATTGGTGCTGGCTTCTGATTTTTTACAGCACCGACCATGATCTCACCTATTTTGCAACAGGTCATTCGTGAATGAGTATACTCGAGATAATATGTTAAGTGGTTAATGTAACTAAACGTGAGCCACATCACAGTTCTTCGTCTGATGCGAGAGGTGACAGATCGCACTCTCTTTCTTAACGTGTACAGCATTCAGTCTGGTAAGTGTTTTTATGTTCATCTCTTCCTTCAAATTTTGCAGGGTATAATCAAGGAGGGTGGGAGGTTGAGTTGAGGGGAGTGGAGACATCCCGACTAAACAGCCAATAACAATTGGAGGGGGTCTGTCGTCCTCTGGACGTGATGGTAAGAAACCTCCAAAAATGTACATTTTTAATATGTTTTAAAAATATTTTTTTACAATTTTTAAAATAATTTTAATATTTTATGAAAAAAACTTTATATATTTTTTGGGAAATTGATGATTTTCGAGGTTAAGGTCACTGGGGTCAAGGTCAAAGTTCATGATCATAGTCACTGGAATCCAACATGATGGACAAGATGGCCGCTGGACGACCGGAATAATGAAGCATGAACAAGTTTCACCGCTCCTACGTCCTGTGCCATCTGGGCCCCATTCAAAATACATTGAGCCAAAACGCCCATAGTCATTCTACTAAAAATGTTTTTTTTATCTTGATACCTGCCAATGCTGAAGTTTGGAAGTAGGTATTGAATCTGCTCTGTGGCGTGAGGCGCCAGCACTTGATGCTAGCCCTCAGTGATAGGGCGTAGGAATACATCGACACTGTTGTCTCTAGGTCCAATTTACTAATAAATTACACTTTATTTGCGAGTTCACATAATCGAGTTTTATTGTTGCTTGAACAGGTT